>CAMZMU010000064.1:21854592-22281648 GCA_947311845.1 Poa pratensis
CTTTAGAAATGCCCTCAATGCGTGTGATCTTAAGCCAATCCACCTTCAAAACCGCAAGTTTACTTGGAGCAACGAGCAACAAGACCCAACTCTGAGCAAACTCGATGGTTTCTATTGCAATGAAGAGTGGGATATTGCCTTCTCCGATCACATTCTTCATGCTCTTTCATCGTCACACTCCGATCATTGCCCCCTTCTCCTTGCCAATGGGAGAGGACCAAAGAAGTCAAAGTCATTCCGGTTTGAGAATTTTTGGATAAAGATGCCGGGATTCATGGATGTTGTCAACAAGGCTTGGACCGGAAACTCTAGTCATGTGGAGCCTTGCCACTTGCTCTTCCATAAGCTCAAGACAACCGGTCAAGAATTGAGGTGTTGGAGTAAATCTCTTTTCTCCAAGTCCAAAGTGGAGCTTCAAATGGCGTTGGAGATCATCCTCCGGTTTGATATTGCGCAAGAAACTAGGACGCTTAGCATGGAGGAAAAGGAAATTAGAACAAGGTTGAAAAGAAGGATAATTGGGTTGGTGGCCTTGGAGAGATCGCGGAAGCGGCAATGTTCTAGGTTCACAAACCTTAAAGAGGGGGATGCTAATACAAAGTTCTTTCACCTACGCATCAATGCTAGAAGACGTAAAAATTTCATTCATAGATTGAAGCACAACAATGGTTGGGTAACGACACATGACCACAAGAAAGACATCATCCAAAATCACTTCAAGGAAATAATTAAGAAGGGCCCTCCTAGGAGTGTCAACTTCAATTGGTCCGTCATCCCTAGGCCGGATTGTGACCTTGCTAACCTTGGCTTACCGTTCACGGAGGACGAGGTGAAGGCGGCGGTTGACAAAACAGCTTGTGACAAGGCTCCCGGTCCGGACGGTTTCACGGGAGGTTTCTTCAAGGCTTGTTGGAGCATTGTGAAAGGAGATATCATGGCTGTGATAAATAGGTTCTCCGCTCTCCATGTTGGCAATCTACATTGGTTGAACTCCGCCAACATTGCCCTCTTGCCCAAGAAGGATGGCGCCGAGGAGGTCTCCGACTTTAGGCCTATTAGTCTCATACATGCCATTGCAAAGCTCATCTCCAAGATTATGGCCACACGTCTTGCTCCGCACATGAACAAACTTGTCTCCAATTCGCAAAGTGCTTTTATCAAGACTCGAAGCATACATGACAACTTCCTCTACGTGAAAAGCCTTGCTCGCAAGCTTCACAAATCTAAAACGCCAACGCTTCTTCTCAAGCTTGATATCAAGAAAGCTTTTGATTCGGTTAGATGGGACTACTTGATGGACTTGCTTCAACATTTGGGCTTCCCTCCCAATTTTCGTGATTGGGTCTCCGCGCTTCTATCCACCGCATCGTCTAGGGTGCTCCTCAATGGTGTGGTTGGCGAGCCAATAAAGCATGGGAAGGGGCTGCGGCAAGGGGATCCCCTCTCCCCTCTCCTCTTTGTGCTGGCCATTGACCCCTTACACCACATCCTTCGCAAAGCTACCAATCAAGGGCACCTACAAGAGATAAGAGGGAGGGCCCCCACCATCCGTACCTCCCTCTATGCCGATGATGCGGCAATATTCGTGGCTCGAAGAAAGAGGACATTGACTTCCTTGCCAACACCCTTGCTCATTTCGGCATTGTCACCGGCCTTGTCACCAATTGCAACAAAAGTCAAGTGGCCCCTATTAGATGTGAAGGAATTGATCTTGATGGCATCCTTCAATCCTTCCCGGCTACTCGCACCACTTTCCCCATGAAGTATCTTGGTCTCCCTTTGTCGGTGACTCGTCTTAAAAGGATTCACTTTCAACAATTGGAGGATAGGGTCGCCGGGAAGCTTCGGCCTTGGGTTGGAAAGCATGCCACTATGGCCGGTCGTGCGGTTCTTGTCAAATCGGTCCTTACTAGCGTGGTCATCTACTTCATCACCGTTCTTGACGTGCCTTTGGAGGCCCTTTTGAAGATTGATAGCATTAGGCGTGCTTTCCTTTGGGCTGCTTGTGAGAAGGTTTCCGGCGGTAAATGCAAAGTGAATTGGGAGCTTGTGTGCAAGCCTAAAGAGTTGGGAGGTCTAGGTATTTTAAATCTCAAGAAGTTTGCCGCAGCCCTCCGTTTACGGTGGTTGTGGTTTGAGTGGGAGGAGAGCCCTAAGCCTTGGGTGGGACTCGGGAACCCTTGCACTCCTAAGGATCAAGAGCTTTTTGCAGCGGCAACTAAGGTGGTGGTCGGAAATGGAGACAAAGCTTTGTTTTGGCATTCCTCATGGCTTGAGGGGAGGCGGCCAAAGGATGTGGCACCCCTAATTTTTGACATCTCCAAGAGGAAAGCTTACACGGTTCGGAAGGGGTTGGACAATGAGTTTTGGGTCACTCACTTGAACACTCAAGATGGTCTTTCTTTAGAACACATTTCTCAATTTGTCGACCTATGGACGTTGCTTCAAGATGTCCACCTAAATGAGGAGGTGCCGGATAAGATTACATGGAAGCTCACAAGGAGCGGAAAATACTCCTCCTCTTCGGCCTACAAGACGCAATTTTTGGGTCATACCACCTCCACGATGCCTTCCTTGGTTTGGAAACCGTGGGCGCCGCCAAAATGCAAGATCTTCGCATGGTTGATTCTTCAAAATCGGGTGTGGACGGCGGATAGGCTTGAGCGGAGGGGACGGGACAATTGTGGCCTTTGCAAGCTTTGTAACCAAGTTCAAGAGACGGCCGCACACCTTCTCTTTCAATGCCGTTTCACCAAAAGGATTTGGTCCTCGTTGAAGGCTTGGCTCGGCCTACATGAGCTAGACACGTCGGAATGGCATACCTTCCAAAGTGTTCGTGATTGGTGGGAGGTGGGTATTCACAAGAGAGGAGCTCATCGGAAGGCTTTAGCCTCGCTTGCCATGCTTGTGTCATGGGAAGTTTGGTTGGAACGGAATGCCCGCGTCTTTCAAAACAAGTTCTCCACCGCGGCAATGCTTCTTCAAAAGATTAAGGAGGAGGTGGTTATGTGGGGCACCGCCGGTGCTAAAGCGTTGTGTAATGTGATGCCGCGAGAGTAGTTGTCTTTGGTTTTTGGTGGTGTTGCCTCTTTTTGAGGCAAGGCTTTGGCTTGTAAAACTTCTTCTTAATTAATGAAATGGCAAGCCTTTTGCCTTGTTTCAAAAAAAATACACCAAAGTTCTCGCGCAATGGCATGAACTGGACACGACATTGGGCGTTGGTCGTGCCTTCCTCCAATTTCTCAACGAACCCCGATATATCCTCCCGATCAAGTTCCCACCTAATCACTCTCTGACGTCCTCCACGCCTATATAAATCAACAAGTCAGAAAATATTGGCGATTTACTTCAGTATACTACTTGCGCGTTCCTCTTCTAGCTGCAGTAGGCTACGCGTATTCCATCATCGATCCACTGCCAGTCCAGCAATCTCTTCCGCAAATCACTGCCATGGAGGCTGCACGAATCCCGGCCCTTCTGCTCCTCGTCGGTACGTTTTGCATCTCGCCGGTTAGAACTTCAGGTTCAGGTTTTTGATTCAACTATCACACTGTGAGTTCATATGTTAATATCTGCTCCCGTGCAGCAGGAGTCATTTGGTCGCACGTACAGTTCGGTGCCGAGGCAGCTGGCACCACGGTTTTCACGCTGCGCAACAACTGCACCTATACGATCTGGCCGGCCACATTGTCCGGCAACAGCGCCGTCGCCATCGGAGGCGGCGGCTTCGAGCTCTCGCCCGGCGCCACCGTGTCTTTCCCGGGCCCGACGGGCTGGTCCGGCCGCTTCTGGGCGCGCACGGGCTGCGTCGCCTCCGGCGCGTCGTCCCTCGCCTGCGCCACGGGAGATTGCGGCGGCGCCGTGCAATGCTCCCTCGGCGGGGCGCCCCCCGTGACGCTCGCCGAGTTCACCCTCGGGGGCGCCGACGGGAAGGACTTCTACGACGTGAGCCTGGTGGACGGGTACAACGTCGGCATCGGCGTGGCGGCCACGGGCGCAAAGGTGAACTCCTCGACGTGCGGCTACGCCGGGTGCGTGGCCGACGTGAACGCGATGTGCCCGGCGGAGCTGCAGATCCAGGGGAAGGAAGGAGACCAGGAAGGGAAGACGGTGGCGTGCCGGAGCGCGTGCGAGGCGTTCGGGACGCCCGAGTACTGCTGCACGGGCGCGCACGGTGGGCCGGACAGCTGCGGCCCACCAAGTACTCCCAGCTGTTCAAGGCGGCGTGCCCCGCCGCGTACAGCTACGCCTACGACGACGCCACCAGCACCTTCACCTGCGGCGCCGGAGCGCAGTACCTCGTCACATTCTGCCCGGTGCAGTAGTAGCGGGGGTGCCTCGCCGATCCTGTTTGTCCGGCCATTATTAGATCTTAAACTTTTGATTAGACCATTACTCCATCTTAAAGTAACCTCCATTAATTTGGGTTAGTATTAATCCGTGTATTCGTTCATCCGTGCCTCGGTGAGAGTAGGCATGGATCCGAATTATCCAGGCATGTTTAATTAGTTTTTTTAGGGAGCCATGCCCATGTTTAATTAGTCCGTTTGTGTCTATTTTTATGTTCTTGATTCGTTGAGACTTTGGACATAAAAAGGTGTTTTGGTTTGATCAACACAATTTTCTCCTTCCCGGGAATAGAAGTTGGCCCATGGACAAAACGAACCCGGCGGGTCATCTCAGCTGATCTCCGACTGCCTTTCATTGATTCAGCGACTGAATTCCACAGAGCTCGATAGGAGCTTGGTTGGCGTGGTGGTTCATGATCTAAAACACATCGGCACCAGCTTTTCCAAAATGAGTTTTTTTAGGTAACCATGTTTAATTAGTTTTTTTAGGGAGCCATGTTAATTAGCTCGGCCAAGCAGTTTGTTTCTTCTGTTTTTCTTAGAAAATTTGCACCGGAGTGTATCCGGGAAACTTTATATAACGATTGTTGTGATTAATAAAGTGCGAGCTTCTAAAAAAAATATAAGGTCGTTGCAAATTACTAAGGGCGTGCACAGTGGTGATAACTTGGCTGTCTGCAAAGAGTGGTTTTGATAATGTGGAGGAAAGAGAATAAGGAGAGAGAGTGAGCCTATTTGTAAAGTTATAAACACTGTGTAGGATTCTTACAGATAGTTAGTTACGAACAACAATTTTGTTATTGTATGTTGGTGTCTGTAATTTATACTCTACCTATTGTATGGCTAAAATAGGTAGATTGTTGGATATATTGTCTATAACAATGTCTATACATGACATGGAGTAGTATTACAGAAACCACCTGTCTAAACAAATGTACATGCCCTAAAAGAGTGCGCACTAAAAAGCACGACCTGTATAAATAACTGGAATAAAATGGAAATATACATACATAATTTCTTTACACTTTTCTGACAAGGTAGTTGCATATTTCCAAAAAATGCAACAATAACAAAAAAAAATTACAACTCACTCTTTTAAACTTTTTTTGATAAGGTGGTTATAAATTTCTAAAATATATATAACCGTGGCATGGAGAAAAATGTATCCCATATAAATAACAGGATTTCTTTTTATAAAAGTACATATAGAATACTGATTGCGCTTTTCTCAATGCAGTAGTTGTACTTTCTGAAGTATAACCATGTTAGGGCAAAAAATGCAACCTATAAATACCAGAACAAAATATATATAAATTTGGTTTGAACAATTTTCAATAAGGTGATTGCACATTTATAACATACAACTATGTGCAGCGATAAGTTCAACTTATTTAAATATCGAGGCAAAAACTCAACGCAAAAAATCATGGTTACACATTTCTCGATGAGGTTATTATATATTTTAAAAAATCAACCACGAAATTGGGAATAGTACAACCTATACATAAACATACATATATAACTTTGGTTTGCACTTTTATCAATATAATAAGACGGTTTGCACATTTCTATAAATAAGTTCAGCCTTGATTTCTCACCATATAGCTACATTTTTTTTATGGTCACAATATTACAACCTATATAATATATTTTTTACTCTAGGACACCATTACAACTTGCGGTTTTGCAGCCAAGCTACACTCCCACTCCATCGATCTACGAGGGTATATACAATGCAAAGTGTTTAGAGAGCTGCTTACGACATATAAAACCTATTTTTGTTTAACCACTCGTGCCTATTGTGTATTAAAGAGTTGTTTAATTATTAGACATCTTTGGTATAGAAATAAACATTGGCGCTAACGAATAAATTGGTTTATTTTTGTATCACCTCACCAAGCACTTACATCTTAAATGACCTAAAAAATTCTAGCTAGGGCACAAAGCAAATCAAATTTACTAACCACATGAAAGCATCGTACATCCCACGGGGCCTACATAATCATACAAGGGCCCAAGAAGACATGAAACACAAGCCTACCAAACAAACAGTCGATGAAACAAACAATAGACGGTCAGGGGCGGATCCAGGATT
This sequence comes from Poa pratensis, assembly GCA_947311845.1. Lineage (NCBI taxonomy): Eukaryota > Viridiplantae > Streptophyta > Magnoliopsida > Poales > Poaceae > Poa > Poa pratensis. The sequence continues at coordinate 21,861,037 of CAMZMU010000064.1, forward strand.
TGACCATAGGGGGGGCCGAAGAAGACAATGATCGCACAAATGATATACCTAAAAAACATTTCAATTCTTAAATGTAGTATCACGTGGAACTCTTAAGCGTATATTTTCCGGTTCAAAGTATATCTATATTTCTATCACTTTGGATGTAGCTCTAAAACAAGCTACTAATCTTAAAAATTGATCTATGCACCTATTCTTTCCCATATATAATAGAACTGAAATAAATAAATTAGATTTCTGGCAATCCCTCACCCCATGCAATTCTATGTCAGAAAAAAAAGAATAAAAGATTTCTAAGTTATCTAGCAGTAATCCTAACCGGTAGTTTGTATGATGTAATTCTAAATCAGTATATGTATGAAATTAATGACTTATGGCTTAGCCACTTAGGTTATCGGCGGTGAGCCATACCATGAAACTGGAGCGAATCCTGGTTGATGCTAGGCAGATCAGCCGGTCGTCGTTGACGAACGCTCGCCGGTGACCCCAGGTCCTTTGATCTTCCGAGCGTGCTTGCCTATGTGCCTTGCCCAAGGCTGGCAGCAAGGCGATCGCGAACGAGGAAGTTGAACCAGTGTCGCCGTATCCTGGCGGCGGCGGCGGCCATACTCAATCGGGAACAGTGCGCTGGCCAGCGGTAAAACGGAGAAGATCGTGTAGATGTGATCGTGCGTGGCTACATGCAGTACGGGAAGTCGATCTGATCGTATACATGGATCAGTCTCTGGATTCGATTCTGTTCTGCCTAGCCCCTAGTCTATCGTGCAGTACGTGCCATTGTGGGCTTTACGCTGGTCTAGTAGTTGGGCTGGGCAAGAGAACGATTAAGACTCATGCAAACTGCCAGAGTAGTAAGTTAATACAACAAGTATTTATACATGCGTAACATGCCCCTGCTGGATATCCATGGGGGAGGCCGAAGCATGGGGGGGGGCCTGGCCACCGCTCGCCCCCTGGATCCGCCACTGTAGACGGTGCCATCAGCAGGCAGCTCCTATATGCTGGCTTCAGCGGCAGAACTAACCTGCGACGGCTAAAGGTCCCACCAACCACCATTGGGCTGGTCCATTTAGGTCGCGTTTTTACTTTTCTCGTTTCTGTTTCCTTTCTATTATTTTTTCTGTCTATATACTGTTTTAATTTCACTTTTTATCTTTCGGTTCCTTTTATGTTTTTTCTCCTTTTGCATTTTCTCCTTTTTTCCTCTTATATTTTTTGTGGCTCTAATGTACATTTTTTAATACATGAATATATTTTTTTAAACATGAATATTTTTTCTGAAATTTTTTGTAACAAACAATTTTATAATTTTTAAATCTCATGACCATTTAAAAAATATGAGAAACTTTAAAAAACATAAATAAACATATTTTTAAAACATCTTGAACAATTTTTCAAAGCATTCAGATGATTTTTGAATCATTAACCTATTTTAAAAATCTATGAACATTGGTTTAACCTTGTGATTTTTTTGAAACAATGATTTATTTTTGGAATCTGCGAATACTATTTGAAAATCTCAGTAACATTTTCTCGGTCCACAAACTTATTTTTGAAATTGATGAAGAATTTTTTAGACCTCGTGAACATTTTATCAAAACTACTTGAATAATTTTAATATTAATAAACATAAATATGAGAAGGAATGAAAGAAAAATGAAACAGAAAAAGAAAGAGAACAAAAAAAAACAAAAAAAGAAAAAAAAACAAACAATGATAGAAAAACCAAAGTAAAAAGAAATCGGAAAATCGGACTAAAAACGAAAAAAGAGAAATCGGAATCAGAAAAACCGCTCCAATCAGGTCAGCCGTGATAAACGGGCCTGGCCAAAGTACGACTGGTGCCGCTGAAGACGGCATATAGGATTTCCGCATCTTACCCTCAAAGAAAGAAAAAAAGATTTCCGCATCAGCGCCATGATCGATTAGCAAGCAAATCCAACGGCTTAACTCAGTCGACCGAGTCATAAGAAATTCTCAGTAGCAAAACCTATTTTTTTGTGGGAAAGGCTGCGTGTTGCATACATCGTTTCTGTTCAAACGTGGACGTTCACCTTTTGAACACATAACATACTAATAGTTTTCACGATAAAATGATGAACTTTACAAAACAGACTCAAAACATTGGTGGATTTAACCGTGCCATAGACCCTGAATCCTGATAAGCATCTGCCTCTACAATTACAATCTACACGTCTCAAACTACTAGTATTACTTGCAATCACTGATAAGTGATAACAGAGTCTCCTAGAAGAACGACGCTACTGATATACGTGCGTCATGTGCCTACACGGTACACACGTCGGCATCACACTCGCCGCGATGGCTCTGCCCGGCAGAAGCAGAGCCGCCGCACCGTTCACCTTGCTTGAGAGCGTTGTACCGGGCGACGTCGAACCGGCGGTCACGCATGAGGCGGCGCTGCCTCGACGCGAAGCGGCTCCGGTAGAACCCCTCGAAGGACGGCTCCGTCGCCGTCCGCATGAAGAAGGTGTAGCCGGACATGAAGTAGATGGACGTGACGTAGAAGCAGATGGGCTCCATGACGTCCCACGACAGCTCCCAGAAGGTGAGCCGCATGAAGCCCAGCGTCTGCGCCGCCAGGAGGCCCAGACCGCACCACAGCTCCGACCGCACCTGCGCGGCCGCTTTCGCGTCGATGGCTGCCTTCTGCTCCTCCATCGCCCGCAGCTCCCGCTTGCTCGCCTCGACGTCGCCAGCGGCTACGACGGCTCGTGCCGGCGCCGGCAGTATGCTCCCGATCGCTTTGGCAACCATGTCAGGGCGGAGGAATACGGCGTCGGCGAGGACGATGACGACGCCGGAGTCGTCGAGCGCCCTGGCGAGCCTGCGCCCGCCCTCCGCGCCGCCGGCAATGTCGGCGCAGAGCGCGGCGTATTCTGACACGGACACGACGGTCTGGGCGTTGGACCTCAGCGTGGCGCGCGCCACCTCCATCTCCGCCGCCCTCGCGACCTTCCTCGCCTCCTGCAGCGTCACGCCCACCTCCACAGGTGGCCGCGTCACCGTGTTACTGGGTGGCGTCAGCCCTTCGACGAGGCGTTTGAACAGCTGGTCGCCGACGGGGAAGGCGGGGAAGCAGTGATGCGGGAGCGGGACGGACGCGGTGGAGTAGCGGACGGTGGCGGGGCGGGGCCGCAGGAATGCGAGCGTCGGGCAATCTTCCACGGCCGGCAGCGCCCGTCGCGCCGGTATGATGGGAGGCGGATGCTTCGGCACGGCCGCAGCACAATTGGCCGCGTTCTTGCCAGCCCATAAGCTCCGAGCTATTGTTCTGCGGAATGCCATTTTTTCTTTGCCTATGAAGCAGGAGTTTTCCTGACTTTGTGTTGCGTGAGAGAGATGAGAGATGTTTGGTGGATGACTTGAAACGGGGAACGGTGCCGGTATTTATAGTGGGTTAGTGTGACGCGGCGAGCAGGAACTGGATTGAATGTGTTGACGCTGACCTGGACTCATCAATCCAATTAATTAATGGGAAAATTTACAAGCCATCTGACAGCTAGACCCGTCGCTAATACACATGGAGTACTGACTAAAATTTAGATATGGATGACACGTACGTGCTAGAAGTTCGTAGCTCGATCGGTGACTCGGTCAGTGTCGTACAAATTTGTCACGGACGCCCATGGTGAAACGTTCTTGTACAAGTTATAGTTAGTTTTGGGACAGTTTTTTTTAGATAAGGTCAGCTCGGCACGCAAATCAGATACGACATTTCAAGGGTTCCTTGAAATGCCCCAAATCTTATCATAGAAGGTTCGATCCAACCCAGAATCCCGATTCTGATTATCTTGGTTTGTAGTGGATTTGTGATATCTAGGAGATGAGCTTCAAAGAGTTTTCGTTTACTTGAGATATGTTGTTCCAGGTTGGGTTCTGATGTTGCAATGTGTTCTACTCGCTCCGTCCAAAAATAAGTGTCCCAAGTTTGCTCAAAAGTGAAGTTATCTAGACATGTTTCATGTATAAATACATTCACTTTTTGTCAAACTTGAGACACTTATTTTTGGACGGAGGCAGGGGCGGCGCCACCCGGGGGCGAGGTGGGGTGGCCGCCCCCCTCAACTTTTGTAATTTTTTGACTATGCGTAGTCTATACCGAGTATACGTGAACAGAGGGGAGAAAAAAAAGAAAAAAACTGGCAGAACCAGGCAACTAGCACGACTCGTCCGTCTCGACCACGTCCGTCACTGCGCTCGGTCGGTCTCCCTTGTGATTCCCCAATCCCCAGCTCGCTCCTCGCCTCCGCCCTGCTCCCTGCTCGTTCCGCCGCCGCGGCGCTGCCCCCCCCCCCCCCCTCAGTCCGTCGCTCCTCCCCTGCTCGATTCCCCAATCCCCAGCTCGCTCCTCGCCTCCGCCCTGCACCCTGCTCGATCCGCCGCCGCGGCGCTGCCCCCCAGTCCATCGCTCCTCCCCTGCTTGATTCCCCAATCCGGCGCTCCCCCCAGCCGTTCGCCCCAGTCTGGTTCGCCCCTTCCAGATTGGGAAGCTCTTGTAGAAGAGATTGAGGCATTTGAGTTGGAGAATCCAGAGGAAGCTGCAAAGCTCGCAGCGGGAACGACGGCAGCCAAAGCTCGAAATTGCAGGCGGAGACGCGACGACGCCAACGACCAGCAACGGCAGGGAGGGGAAGAGCAGGTTATTTCTCCATATTTTGCACGTTTCATGTCCATTGTTGTCGGGGACTGATGTTGATTTGTTGTAGACTTGTAGCAAAAATCTCAATTTTTGTTGTCTATTTTTACAGGCTAGTGTTCTTGTTCATGAAGTTTTTGATCTAGCAAATGTTGTTGCTGATCCTGCACTTCGGAGACCAATTGAAGAATTTGGTACTCAAGAAATCAGGGATAAAATGAGAAGGGAATATTTGTTGAGAGGTCCGAGTCGTTTGATTGGCCATACTTTTCCCAAGATAAAAGTTGGGGCAGATTGGAGAGCATTCTTAGATACATGGTATGACAAATTTGATTGGTTAGAGTATAGTGTGGAGAAAGATGATGCATATTGTTTCCATTGCTTTCTTTTCAAATCTGCAAGCACTAGTGTACATTTTGGACATGATGCTTTCACAAAATCGGGGTTTAAAAATTGGAAGAAAGGTCCAAAACATTTTAGAAAACATATAGGTGGGACAAACAACATTCACAATAATGCAAGAAGATATTGTGAAGATTTTAGAAACCAAAAACAAAGTGTGTCATATGCTATTGCTTGTCATGATGATAAATCACATATTGACTATGAAATACGTTTGAGGGCTATGCTTGGTATTGTAAGGTTTCTTCTTGAGCAAGGTCTAGCTTTTCGAAACAAGATTGGTGATGAATGGCTCAATGATTTGATGGTTTGCTATGTTGAGAAAGAAATATTTGCAAAAATTGATGACAAGAAGATTATGCTACGGTTTCATGCCTTAATAAATCGTCGAGGTCATCTACCTCGGAAGTTCCATCTTGCTAGCACAACTACAACTTAATGGTAAGATATTATCCTATAAAAAGCTAGCAATGTTACTATCCATGTGCTACTATTTAGACTCACAAATTTGTCATATGTTATAGGTATCATATGGTGGCTGCCAATTGTCCAATTCAAATTTCAGAAATCCATGTTAGTAGTTTTAGAGTTCTTTTTATGTTATTTTTATGTCATTGGTAATGTACTTTATGAGTTACAGATATTTGAATCTCCATGGACCTTTTATTATGTTGAATAGACTCGTTTTTGGGCTAATTTTTTTTAGACCTTATGTGTTCGCCCCCCCCCCCCCCCCCCCCGTCTCAATTCCTGGCTCCGCCACTGGACGGAGGGAGTAGGTTTTATGTCCCAACACTACAAACTAAGGAAAATTTCAATGGTATACAAACACAAAACCCTATGTTGCTTGTCCAAGCCAGTGAGTTTTCCTGAATCCAACACTAAATTTCAGTGCTCGTTTTATTTTGTTCCTAAATGCAGTGTGTTTCACCAAAGTCTTCAATTACTTGGTTGGAGTGTGCTCTCTTTCTTGTGTCTCGCCTACAAGTTTGTGTCTTCAGATTTGTGATGCCTAGAATTCTATGATCGAGTTTAGGTCGTGTATTCAAGCATAGGTCACGGACAACCGTTCCAAAGTAGAAAATTGTGGGCAAAATATATGCCCCATGCATAGCCAGACTGTAAGCCATGTTGTTGGCATACCGGATAGGCTACACTGTTGGAGATATGCCCAATATGCAATAATAATAGTTATTAATATCGGCTTCATAATTAATGTTTATGTTTTTATGCTATAACTGTTTTGATTTTTTAATACAGATTCAAAGTAAAACCCATACATTCGTGTAGAAACCGACACCCTACTCTAACCTTTCAGACTAACTTATTAATGGTTTGATGACGTGTGGAGATTTCTTGCACCCGAGCTCCAGTGCTCCTGCCACTTAATTTTTTTCAAAAAAAACATATTTAAATGTTTCAAAAAATCTGAAAAAAAATCATGCATGTTTTCAATGATGTATCCTATAGACGTGTAAAATTAAAGTTTGAAATAATTAATATTTCGAACTACATAAAAATGACAAATTTACATATCTGATTAAAGTTAACAATGCATAGTTTGAAATCTACAAATTTTGTCTTTTTTTGCGTAGACTATAATATAAAGACTTTTCTCATTTCTAGTATGCATCATTGAGAACATGCATGATTTTTTTCATATTTTTTTGAAACTTTTAAATATATTTTTCGAATATTTTAAATTAATAGGAGCACTGGAGCACGAGAGCAAAAACTACTTTCCGCTTGATGACTATGTTTTCCTGGTCATGGGAAAATAATTGCTGACACCAGTAAGAACACATTTTTAGCAGAACAATTTGGCTGGGTTGACCCAACTAGATGACATGCTATGGGATATTTTCGTCATAACGTTGTTAATAATATCACAAAAAGGTTGACGAGCTAATATATTTTTAGACAATGAGGTTATTAGGATCATGCATATCATAAAGATTACTTAGGTTCTGTTTAACGTCACACCATAACTAAGTGATCATAATGGCAACTTCTGGATAACAAAGAAAGTGTGTATTGGTCTTAGTGTTTCAAGATTGGGAATTGCTCCTCTCACGAAAGAGAGATACAAACTGGGCCCACTCGGTATAAAGGTATTTATTATGTTCTGCAGACAAAACATGATATTTATCATGGGGATACTGGAATCCGGGAACGACTAAAAATGAACGTACCAGTAAAACGGATAACAAGATATCATGATCTCGCTTCGGAAAAAAAGATATCATGATCAAGATTTGCTTCACATGATATCGGAAAATCTCACCTCGGGTATTGTTCAGTATCGCAAAATAATGGGAACCACGTACAGAAACCGACAGGTTCAACTGAGCATCTTCGTATAACAGTGGGAATCAATCTGGGTGTCCACAACACCGCTATTGATTATTGATCAGAAATTCTTCTGAGTCATGTCCACTCGTTATCGAACCTGTAGGGTCAAACACTTAAGTTAGCTATAGTTGACGAGGGGTTAACTCATCAAATCCCATGGTTAGGACCTAGGGTTGAGATTATGGGGAGAGAACGTGGTAGTACAGGTAGTTTCGTCGGCTGACAAGCAGAGGCAAAGATTTACCCAGGTTCAGGCCCCTCGGGTGGAGGTAAAGACCCTACTCCTGCTTGTCTGGTATTGATCGTGTGAGATTATGCGGTTACAAGGGGAGCTCCGGCGAGATGTCGATCTCACTAGGGCTTTTGGTGGTTCGAGTACGGCTTCTCCAGGATCGGCGGCCCTCCCAGCCTTTATATAAGAGGCTGGGTCTCGGGAGTCCGTAACCGACCCTATTTACATGTAAGGAAAGTATAAACCGACTATGCCTATGTCTAATCTTGGAGGGTACTTCATCTTATTGGGGCTTTCGTCATGGGCTTCATGTAGTCTCTCGATAATTGGGCCTTAGTCGACACGTGCACCAGGTACCCTTATGGTAGGGTGCCCGAGATGTATATCCTTGTCAATAGTCATTGGTGTATATTGGAAGGATTGGAACAAGAGAGAGTGTCACCGGAATAGTTCCGACGTGATCGAAATAATTGGGAGAGAATATGGGAAGAGTTTCAGTATTCCGGGAATGTCCCAAACATCCAAAAAGCGTCTCGGATTTTCTCCAGAATGCTCCTGATGCATGCAAAATGCATACATGAACTTTGCACTTTAATTGCTTATATTCCAATCATATTTGCATCATATAAGGGTTATATCAATGTTTTATAATGATTTTTGGGAATATTCATTGATTTCCTATTTTTATGGAATTAACCCTGCACAGGCAGAAAACCCTGTTTTCTTATTTTAATGTTTCAGGGACCCAAACGTCAACGAAATCACCTGAAAATTTACGGGCGTCAATATTTGGAAGGAAGAAGACCTGTGGGCGAAGGAAGCGAGCAAACGGAGGCTCGAGGGCCAAACGAGGGGGGCCCACGTGGCCTGGTACTGTAGCCGCATGGGACCCACCCATTTGGGCCTCGTGGCTCCGTTGCCTTCGATCTTTTCTCCACCGACATCGTCTTGACCTAAAAACGCATATAAAAAAGGTCCCCCGACGTTCTCTGGAAGGAGCGCCGCACAAACACAGAAACACCGAAACGGAGATCAGGAGCTGCAGATTGGAGGGGGAAAAGTCCGGCGGGCGATGCCGGCGTGGTCTCCATCTTCTCCATCGACTTCTCCACCGTCTCCATGATGAAGAGGGAGTAGTCCATCTCTGGACTATGGATTTGTGGAAGTAACTTATGTATCTCTCCTCTCTTGAGCTTCACTAATTAGCACCGTATGAGCTGCTGAACATGATTACGGTCACCGTTGTAATACCTTTGTGGTGGATCTTTATGAGTTAATATATGTTTGAGATTGCAATGTTTGTTTCAGTTATGAGTATAGATGCATATTATGTACCCGGTCTTGTCTACTTGTTTTGATCAAGCATGTTTATGAGAGCGTGTGTGGGGGAACGTGTGCATTAGTTGGAGTAACGGGGGGTGGCTAGTGCAGTGAACGTGAGAGAAAGTTCTGCGATCCACTTTGGTATCTTTACCTTACTTTGTTGCCTCACTAGGGATAAACTAAAATACCATGCTACCGGGGATGTGGGCGTGACCATTGCCAGTACTCCATGACTAGATCTAGCATGTTCTTATTTTCACTTCATGTCATAATACTTAATGCTATACTCTGAGTTATCTTAATTACTGAGGTATTATGATTTAGTTCGCATCTTGGTGGAGTATAAGAGAGGTTAATAACCAAAAGATCTTTATGTTAGGACGTGATGCCCATATATCTAAGTAACTTGTTATCAAACCCTGTGTTGCAATCTCATATGTTAACTTTGTGTGTTCAATTGTCTACCACTTTATAAACAGAGAGTGCATTTGTGAAACCATGAACCCAGTCCATTTTTTTATCATAAGAAACACCTTTCCAACACCATATACCACTTTTCTATTTTCAGCCATCATTAAATCCGAAAATACAAAAATACTTTTCATCTTGCATACATCATTCAAAAACCCAAAAATATCATTTACCGTTGCATCCACCATCATTGCATATTTATTTCTTGTTTGCATTGCATAACTATCCTGATATCATTCTTACACCTTGTGTTTGACAACCACAGGTGAGGTTGAGGACCAAAACATCTAACCTTGTTTTGTAGGTAACCAAAAGAAGGATAAGAAGATAAATCTACCACTTCAGATTCCCCGAGAGTTCGATATTAAACCCTCGAGTCACCCCTCGTGGGGAAAACTGTCTTCCACTTACTATACACTCTGCACTTGGAGTCTCAACCTAATCCCGTTTACTTTTGCAGGTATCAAGGCCTTGCTCTTCGGGATCATCAGCTCCAAAAGGTCTAGAAAATTCTAGAAACATTCGAGAGTGGGTCCATGGGCTGCACCCATTGGGTTAGACATGTGTAGGGGTACAGCAACATGGGCCAAAGGCCCAAGTATGGGGTCAGCCACCCTTTGCTTGCCCCCCAAGCAAAGGGGGCGGTGGCACCAGGTGGGGGAGGCGGCGCAAGGGGGTGGGGCTGGCTAGAGTTTCCCCAAACCCTAGCTCGACCGGCCCATTTGGCCCACCAGGGGCGGGAACACACGAGGGAGGGGCTTCCCCTCCTCCAAGGCTCCCCTCCCCCCTTCCTTCTATAAAAGGAGAGGATCCCCTCCCCCCTTCCTTCTATAAAAGGAGAGGATCCCCTCCCCCTCTCTACACAAGTTGATCATCCTTTCACCAGATCTGTTCCCTCTCCCTCTCTCCCATGTGTTGGGATCTCCACTTCTTATACACCGGTAAATAGTAAGTCCTTTCGACGAAGTTCTGCTGGACCGAAGCTGATGGACGTGTGTGAACTCTCAGAGGGATCATACCTTTGATCCTCGCTCGGTTGGACTCGGGAATCGGCAACATCCTCACCGCTAGGTTTAGCTATGAGGATCTTTATCAGGCTACATCGACATCTACTTCCGCTACAGGGTGTTGGTATGAAACTAGATCTGTCCTCTCGCTTGTATCTTAATAGATAGATCTTGAAAGTTACGTGTAAGGCGATTTTTTTTGAATTCCATGCATGCAACCCTTCATACACTAGCGCAAATCAAACTTCTCTACCGCGTAAATCAGGAAATTGCTCCAGTTATATCACGGAATTAGGACTACACGTTTGTGCAGATCTCGGTGAAGTAGGCCGGACAAGGTAGACGTACAATCCTCCCGATCCAGTCGCTCCCACGAACAGCTCCTCTCGGCGGCTTGTCCAAGTGGTACAAATGCAACACCTCTATCGGTATCCACACGTTCAGCGTGGAAGCGCCGCATGATGGACTGTTAGTCCGCACGGACGGATACGGAGTGGGGAGACAGTGGCTGCGGTGGCGTGTGTTGCGGAATGAGCAACCCAAGAACGCCCAGCCTCCTCTCTTTTATATAGATCTCCCCATAATAGGCTGCCACAACATAAGCCCACTCTGGAATCCATTCCCGGCCAAATTTGGACCGAATCCGAATTATGCTTTCATCGCCTTAAGTGTGTGACCCTATAGGTCCACGCACGTTTAGAAAGGACATGAGTACACCTACTCGTCCAATAGTTGGTAGCGGCTTCTAGCAAAATGTGACACCTCCCAAACATACATAAAGATCACATCGGATGAACCATCACAATGTTTCTCACGATATTTATCCAAGCTTCAAGTTGACCACTCTTTATCGATCTTGTTATTCAGAATCCCTTACTAGGTTAACTCTTAACCTTATGTACTCTTTATCGATCCTGTGATTCAGAATCCCTTACTAGGTTAACTCTTAACCTTATGTAGCACAGTCATCTATTCTCTGAATCCGATCACTTGAACGCCCTAGAGATATCTCTCATATAGAGAGGGGCAAATCCCATCTTGATTGACCATGCCTCGCAGCCTGCTTCGTAACAAAATTGAAAACTACCTTCATAACTACCCATTTACGGCGTAGCGTTTGGTAGCCCCAAAGTAGGCCGATTCACGTCTCGAGTAAATGCGACAATCTCACGTCTAACGACAAGCGTACACATCGTGTAGAGAGAACTATGAATGTTATTGCAATGTCTCAAGGTGGGCCAGTCCAAACCCATGTTCATAACATGCCTCCACATTATTAATTTAATATCTCCATGTCTATGACTTACGAAACATAGTCATCAACCGATATATGTTCTAGTCTAACATTTACGTGTGTCCTCACATGAATTCGGACTAGGGATATATTTAGAATAACCATACAAGTAATGGGTTTCACAAACAAGTCAAGTACTTGGCAATCAATACAAAGATATTATTCAAGACACACTATTATAAATCATGGATACATCAAAATATGATCATTTATATGACTGATTCTTGGACATATTTCTTACACATGTATCCATGGACTTGTGCAGTGTGCAAAATATATATGAAGCCACGTGTGACGTGTGCAGACGAAGCGCTTTCTCGCCTAACATAAAGAATGGAAGGGCATGTTTCATGTTTATCCTTAATGCGAAACCTGGAAGCTAGGGATGTACATGTGCGGGAGTTTATTTTAGATAATTATTGTATGCCAGGAGTTGTGTTCCGAGCTAGCCATCCTCATCGCCTTGCCAAATGTTCCTCTCGCCTAAGCAAGTCATACAAGTCGATGGATTGCTAACGGTCAGCGGACAGATATTGGATATGCATGCCAGTATTATTTTACACTATTTTTCTTTACATCTCAACAACTACGCTACAAATTGTTTCTGTCATTCAGGGTTAATACGTGGACGAAAAAGAAGAAGTGTAGTTATTATTCCTTGGTATCAGATCAGGCTGAGTACGTAGGCTGTGTTTGGAAGGTCGCAAATGCAACTCACAGGTAGCTATAGTTAGACGATGACGATGATGCGCTCTTGCACATACCTACTATATATAAAGCACCAACATCTCCGCCCCCAATCCAGCAAGCCACGTCACCTTTTAAATTCTGGCCGTCGGATTGCTGGAACGGGCGACCAGGATTGAGCCACGACGTCCCCAACGCGCAGAACTGTTCCTGGCAACAGTAAACGCACATCCGCACCAATCAGATGATGCCACGTCATCCGGTCATCGCCGGTGGAACCGGTGACCAACCCCCCGCAAAGGACTGATACGTAAAATTCGGAAATGGCAGGGACCTCCGTGCAAAATCACGCCACATCTCCCCTTCTCTCCTTCTTCTCCCGCGACGGCCCGAGTTCGCCGCAGCCACCGACGCGCGCCGGCGCCGCTACGCGCCTCCCCGGACAAATCGCGGCTGTCAGCAGCTCCGCCGCCGCCTCCACTCCAACCTCGCGCAGTATCGCTTGCCGGAACGGCGCACGCTGCCCGGATTCGTCGTCGCCGTTCTCCACATCCGCCGCCACGGATTCGCTCGCCGCCGTCGGCTCCGGCGACCATTTGGTCCACCGCGCCGCCCGTTCAGCTCCCCTCGACGTCCTAGAGCCCATCCGCACGCTCCCAGCTCCGCGCGCGCGCAGCTGCTCGAGCGCGAGCTCGGCCGCGCTCGCCCGCGAATAACGACGTCACACGCTGAGGTCATGCGCGACCCCACATGTCAGTTTTTTCAATTTGTTAAATGGTTTTCCGAAATAAAGAAACCCCTGACATGTGGGACCCATCTGCCAGAAATTTCACAAATACAAAAAAAATGCTAAAATTCAAAAAAAATCATATCTTTCAATCTACAATACAAAAAATACAAACAATATATCAAAATTCACTAAATTTAACAAACTTTCAAACTTTCCGCACAAACGTTGCATCAAAAAATAAATTATCCACAACATAATGCAAATAACATATCAATTATTTTCAAATTTCCCAAATCCTCAAAAATTCATATCTTCCAACCTAAAATTCAAAAAAATGCAAACAATATATAAAAAAACTCTAAATTTAAAAATTTAACGAACTTTCAAACTTCCCGCACAAAAGTTGCACCAAAAAATAAATTGCGTACACCATAATCCAAATCATACATTAATTTTTTTCAAATTTTACCAACTTCTTGGAAATTCATATCTTTTAACCTATAGTTCAAAAAAAATACATACAATATATCAAAATTTTCTAAATTTAACAAATTCTCAAATTTACCACACAAAAGTTGTACAAAAATATAAATTGTGCATAATATAATGCAAACAACATATATGCATAAAATAATAAATATGAGCTGAAAATCATTTTCTCTTGATGTTATTCTAGCAGACCATAATATTTTTTTTTAATTTTACCAACTTCTTGGAAATTCATATCTTTTAATCTACAGTTCAAAAAAATACAAACAATATATCAAAATTCTCTAAATTTAACAAATTTTCAAACTTACCACACAAAAGTTGTACCAAAATATAAATTGTGCATAATATAATGCAAATAACACATATGCATAAAATAGTAAATATGAGCTGCAAATCATAACTTCTAAACCATAATTCAAATTACATGCAAATTGTAAAATTCATATCTTCCAAACCATAATAAAAAAACAAATATACCAATTTTTTTAGAAAATTAAAATCTTTACATATAACACATTTCCATGCATTATTAAACAACTATAATTCCTGCTTAATTAAAACAACTAGAATATCAAATATAAAATTTGTGAAAGTAACATCTCACCTCCATTTAACCCCATCTTTGTATTTGTTTTCTTTTGTTTTTTCTTTTCTTTTGTTTTGCAGTAAAACAGCATTACAATAATGACCAAGAAGAAGAAAAATAATTGCAAGACATTTCAGCTTACCAAACAATTATAATTTTCCTTTTTTAATTTTAGTTTTCTCAAATAAAGTTGTAAAAAACATTGAAATTCAATCTTCATATTTGTTTTCCTTTTGTTTTTTGCTTTTCTTTTCGTTCGCAATAAAATAACATTAGAATAATGATCAAAAAGAAGAAAAATAAATACAAGCCATTTTATTTTGCAAAACAATTGTTTAAAATATTTAAATTTGAAATTTGATCATATGCCACAAATAGTCATCTTTTTTTTGTGAGGGTATTTTTATAAATATTTTCATTTTGAGGAAATTGTTCCAAGGAGGAAGTGCATTATGATTTTCTCCAAATTTTAACCAACTCAAAATATTCAAACATATTTGTTTTTCCCCTGACATAACACACAAAAAATATTATTTCCCCAAGAATATTCAACAATATTCACATAAGTTTCAAATATATTTCATACATGTTTCTCTGATTTTCTTTTCTCGAACAGGTTTTGCTGCGTTGACTCAATACAAATTGCGTAGACAGATACATAATATATCAAGACCACTGTAGCGGGCACGGCGTACCACAAATTTCAAATTTAATAATTTTTCAAACTTTCAACACAAAGATTGTACCAAATGACCATTGCATACAAAAGTGAAACTAAAAAATATTGAAATTTAAGATTTTTTCGAACTTCCCACATGAACTAACAAATGTTCATTCTGTTTATAATTTGTTGAGTTAGTCCTCTAGATAATTCTTCTATTTTTTTCACTGGGAAAAAAATCCAAACGGAATTCAAAATTTCTGAACACAACGGGCATCGCGTGTCAACGCGCTAAATTTTCCAATAGTACTATCCATTGTATCATCCCAGATTATCTTTAAAATATTACAGTTAGTGATTACAAAATTATACAATGATTTAACAAACCTACGGTACCTGTCAATACAAATTGAACTTACACGTTTAACTACAAACATTTCTCTTAATACATACAATCTTTCGCTTCAGCACATCCATTTTACTTTTTGAACAAAAAAACTAACTAATTAACACTATTGAAAACACAAAATACGCTCATGTACACACGAGCGTGGTGTGTCGTCGCGCCATCTTGACTAGTCATCAATCAATAGGCTAATGGAGCCAGGCTGAGCATTTGATCGGTTCCCTCAGCATTACCAGTGGCAGTGGACGCTTCTTTAAGAAAAAACTTACTACTAGCATTTAACATGGAATTCACCTTCAAAATCTCACCAACCGATATAACTTGACAACATAGTAAATTAATCACAGCGCCAATCGGCCCACTCGCTTTATTCGACCACGCTAATAGCATGTCTATTCTCTCATCTTTTAGGGCAACTCGTTTGTTGCTTTACAAGTTAAAGGAATGTACAATGGCCAGCTCGAATTTATGACCCTTCACATTACCAAGGACCATCTTACTCTATCTTTTCTTGCATGGGATCATCTTAATGTCTTGAAGCATCATAAAATGTATATTAATGGCCTCTTTTGCTGCTGTTGAGGCGAAAAGGCTTTGAAGTGACATATTTTTTCAACGAATAATGGCCCTAAAAAGTATGCTACATAGTCAAACTAAAACCACAAACTATAACTTTGTAAAACGGTGGTATATCTTAATCTTTGACATTGTAAAGGCGGTGCAAATGGCCTCTCCAGCTTTGTAGGGTGATTTTGCCATATAGACATTAGATGTGGAGTTGATGTGGCGGATAATTTATTTCTCTCTTTATTCTCTCGCTACCATGGTTTGCGAATAACTTATTTCTCTCTTTATTCTTGGGCTTGGCCTGAATGGGGCTGGCTATGGAGCAAATACATTTGCCTTTTTCATTACTGTAAAGCCGGTACCTTTGTATCTTGAACTACATGCATTGTGGTGGCCTCTTCAGTGACACGGCGCCCTTCCTTCAAGGCGCACGATTGACGGTGAAAAGGTCACTGGTAAGAATGGCCTTTTCGAGGTGGTCACTAGACTTCTATGTGAGGCAGTTTTTCGACCACCTCGAAAAGAGACCTTTATGACTCTCGACCGCAAAATGTCTCTGTCAGGTATGATGCACAACGAATTTGATCCAAGAAACCGTCTTAGAAAGGACCTTTGTGCAATGGCTTACATGTGAGCGACCGTCACAAAGAAATCCCGTGCAATGGTTTTTCTATGTAAACAACTTCAAACTTATTTGAACATATTGCCAGGTGTGTCATGATTTCTGTAGCCATGTCTCTTGCACACATTTCATAGTTGTAGTTGTTGTGGAAATAACGGCATAGTAGGCTATCTCTTCATAGGTAGTAGCAACACATCAGGAGCAGAGGATGTGTATGATGGCCTTATAGCGAAGGTCGATGTACACCGATAAGTATTGACATAACAATGTTTTTTAACTAGGTTCAGTCATGAAACACTTCTATTGTCGTACAAACCTTATTGCGCTTACAGTCCAACAAGTTATCTACAAAACATCATAGATGTGAGATGACAGGTAGCTTGAAGGTGGATGGGCATGTGAGGGGGTGATGCATAGGGTATGGTCGGCGGCACGACACTATTGAGAGAGAGCAGATTCTATGGGAGGGGACTTTAGGAAGGTTGTTTGCATCAAAAGACATAATGTTTGAGTATATATATAGAGGGGAGAAGTTTTTGAAGTGGTCAAGCCAAACACACCTGCCCTCAAAATTCCTATGCATGTGAGGCGGCTATTTGTTTCCCAACTATCTCCCAAGTAATGGAGGTCACCAAAATGTGATTGTCACGGATAGTTCATTTTCTGAGACAACTTGGTTTAGCAGATATGATCTGCAACCTCGTCCTACGCCCAACCTCTACAAATTGCATTTTTCGAGGCGGACTGCACTAAACCGTCTCGAATGGTCATCTCAACAACTTTGTTCTTGAGGAGTGGACATATGCCAACCATCATAGAGGGAGATTGCTCCTTGCTTATTGACTCCATCATTTCGATTTCGACTGAGCGAGCAAACTAGAGCAGTTATGCATTGGATGTAAGCAATGTAAGTGCACAAGATAAGCATATAAAGTATAAACGCATAAGGTTATGAACAATCTAGCTCGATTTAACTCAGTTGGCTAAGAGAATAGAAATATGTGTGATGTGGTGTTTACAAGCATCCACGGAGATCTTGGCGATCCTAGACCGGGAATGCAATCCCTCCTTCATTATCTAATACGGCTCTCTCTTTACACTAGAGAAAAGGTAGTGAAGTTGTTGCGGAACTAAACCTTGAGGCGAGAATGCACTAGAAGAAACTGAAGACAAGTGGGCCCCACATGACAATGACAATGAGAAAGAGATACATGGATTTTGATTTCGTTTACCTGTTGGGCAGTCTGTCTAGCACTCTAGCTTGCCAAAACCACACCAGTGTCCCAGCGGCAAAATCGTCATACAAAACGACGGTAAGCCGTTATTTGCACTTGTTTTGAAAGTTCGAAAAGGGAAAGTTGACATACCATTCAGTAATTTGCGGTCTTAATCGGATCATGAAGCGTCCATCATGAGTTAGTATGGACTTTTTTTCTGGAACATAATATATTTTGTCTTTTGAAAAGCAACAACATTCCGGAATAGATAGAACGGCTCTGCTTGGTACTTGCTTCACTCCGTACAGTTAAATCTCAATTCGTTACAATATGTAAGTATTTGTGATGCAGCTTTTGGATTTGCTTCCATTCCATAGCCGTCTACAGTCTCGGCATTAATCCTGCAGGTGACAAATGTAAAGCTGGAACGGTTGCAAGTGGAAGCAGATGCGTGCAGACATCATACAATTGCCGTAAGAAAACACCCATATTTTCGAGTGGAAGCATAGGCAGCCAGCACCGCGCCGGACACTGAGTTAGGCAGGCCAATGGGATGCATGGTTGATGATGTTTGGGAATCTCCCTTCCTTGTGAGATGACATCGCTTCCACGGCCCTCGGAACATATCTTCCATCGCTGATGCCGATCCCACTGACAAGTGACAATCTAGTGACAACATGCGTGCATGCAGGCAAGAACTGTTCTTTATCTAAAAAAAGGCAAGAACTGTTCGTTTATTCCTGGCTGCTACCTCCATACATTCTTCCTTAATAAATCCACAGATAGTAGTGTGATTCAGAAGTTCAGAACACTATGTATGCAGTCGAGATACGTATCAATGCATATCCTCTCAATTCTCAAAGACACCTCTCGCTGTCCCTGAAGATTAGATCCTTTTTTTCCCAAGGCAAGCAGGAGGAGGGAGCTACTCTACTTTACTGAACTACTCATGGGCAATTCTCACCCGCGAGAATACATCCCCAAATGAGCCCTAGAACGAGCCGTGTCACGCTGCAATTGCGCCGAAAGACGCTTCTTTTTCACTTGCATTTTGCCCAGAGGAGGAGTAATTGATCTCGAATGTGGAATCCACAAAGCGTGGACCCGTAGAGAGCTAGTGGGATCTTTGATTCCAGCCACTACTAGTAAAGCTGGAGCCGTTAAAACATCGAACAAATGCGACGGGACACACTTGCTCTCCGGCCGT
Source organism: Poa pratensis (assembly GCA_947311845.1). Lineage (NCBI taxonomy): Eukaryota > Viridiplantae > Streptophyta > Magnoliopsida > Poales > Poaceae > Poa > Poa pratensis. The sequence goes on from CAMZMU010000064.1 coordinate 21,879,953, forward strand.
GTGCTTTTTGGTTCCTTCTTCTTGTACCCCTTGAGGATCTACGAGGCCGCCACCACGCCGGTGCCGGTGCTTATTCTGATACTTGGACTCGCACTGGGTCACCCTGCGTTCACGTAGTCAGCAGATGGAACCTTAATTTGAGCCACAAGTCCTGGGTTGGATACAGTGGAGTGTGGAGGGACAGGGACCTTTCATGAATTTTCAGCTCTCCTCCTCCAGGCTGCAGCCACGGGTCTGTAGCACGTTCAGGATTTGGGAAGTCGACATCTCATGCTCAGGAATAATAAACTGAGTCTCTCAACATGGCACTACAGCGTGAGGCTTTATGCTCAATCCCATTCGGGTGTTGAGAAAATGATAATACAAGGCTATATAGCTAGCCGAGCATCTTGAGGCTGCGTTTTGCGATGTGGGATTTTAAGGGCCAGGGAATGGATAATTTCACGTGAAATTCATCTGAATTTGCTCTAAAAAAAAGTTCCATGTGAAGTCCCTCTGTTCTGAACATTGCTTAATTAGAATAGTTAAGACAAAGCAAAAGCTTTGGCACGATAGAGATGGGAAGTCACTCGCATTTCATAACAGTCAGGTCTCTTATGTTTTACTGCCGTGATGACATATGCCACACTAGCTAGCAGCCTATTGCTTAGCCAGCTCTGAAAGGCGCACACTTCCCTTTTCTGAGAGTGAAACCAATTGATTTGAGTAATGTCTTTGTGGGATGTGCTGGGAGACCTTAGTCTGTTGCTTAGTCAATAGCTGGTTGAATTGGTGCTTCGTCTTCTATAATTATGAGAGCACTTCAACTTTTTTCTTCAGATTTTTCCCGTTGTGCTAGTTTGGCCGGTCTGAAAGGTACAGGACTGCCAAATACTAATTGTTAGACTAGTCACAATGTGGAGTAACTTAGACTAGTAACATATCATGTTACTAGTCTAAGTTACTACCTCCATAGTGGGGAGTAACATGTGTGTAGTGTCATATTTAATAGGTTATACACACATTTTGCCTTGAAATATGTGATGTTATGGTAACATAGCTAGTTACCACAATCATCTCTCTCCTCATTAATTACCTGCCACATCAGATTTTTTGTCTGTGGCACTGATGTTACTCCGCATTGTGACTAGTCTTAGCAGTTTAACAACTCATAAATTATGCTATTGCGGTTGGCATTATTACTACTTGCAACAACAAAGGTCCAAGAAACATACTACCTAGCAATATAGTGCAAGACACACCATTAGAACTAGGCTAGATCTATGAACAATATCAACCATTTATATTGTCTTGGTAGCAGTACGAAAAATCCACATAAATCAGAGCAATTAATTGCACCTGATCTCTACTAGGTCTCATAAGATCAGCACGAATAGTTCAGAGGATAGAATAAAGCGCTTGGGTGTATAGCTACAAAACATGATTCGGCACTCAGCAAGTGTTTATATCTTGGGAATAAATGCATGGCAGGCAAAAGCCCAGCTGAATCCAACAACAAATATTCTAGGAGAACCTCAGGTGAATGCGTGATGCATCACTCGTCGGTAAGTAGAATCCTTCGTCGTCCACGTATCTGGAAAGCATGAGCAGATACATAAACCGGGACAGATGGTGTGACAGTGTCCAAGGATTCGCGTGGCTAGTTCAGACACACCTGTAGTGGTGGTACGCAGGGCGTGCATGTTGAACAGAACAAATCACCCTGCGATCAAGGATATGGTTAGCGTGGCATCTGCATCTCGATTCTTTTGATTCGCACGGCGAAAATGAGCACTGTGTCTATTATTATTATTCGAACCATGACACTGTGTCTATTATGCAGAGCAGGTCTAAAAGACTAGGAGTATGTGTTTGTGGCCACAACCACATCGACAGGACCCGGTTAGCAAGTTTCCCCCCCCCCCCCCCCCCCCCTTCCTCTTGTTACTGTTTGAGAGGCGTCTTTGAGAGTCCGCCGGTCGCGCCGCCCGATTCCGGCCGCTCTCGCCGTCGGTGCTCGCGCCGGATGGTGTAGAGACGAGCTAGGGTGCCGGCCCGCTTTGTATATATGTAGATCTAGGTTAGGTTTATCGTTTGGGCTTTATGCTCGTCTTGGCTTCATGCCGTCTTGCTTTCCCCGGAGGCATGCTGCATCGGCGTTCGGGTGCGACGTCGAGCACACCGACGAAGTAAGCTCTGTCAAGCCTCCAAGGCGGAGGAGGGACGGAGTTAGCGCAGCGTTGGTTGCCTTCTTCAATAAGCGTCTCGGCTTCGCTTTGCTGTTGGCTATTCTGCTTCTTCTCGCTGGCCATGGTGGTGAGGGGAAGAAGAAGGATGGCGTGCAGGAAACGAAGCTAAGCAGCTACCTGGCGGCGTTGCGGGCGCGTCGCCGGAGTGGAAGAGCTTGATGCAGTTTGGAGCTCCATGGTGGAGTTCCACCGTGTCAAGATTCGACCGCTGCTGGTTCAATAAGCTCGAGTGGTGCCCTCCAGATCGTCATCTGGGGGATTCGTGCTGTGTGGAGCGGAAGGATGCGGCGAGCTGGCTTCTCTTCTTCAGCCTTCATGGAGATGGAGAGGAAGGGGGCAGAAACGCTGCTCTGCTTCGATCTACTCGGCGAGGAGCTGCTGCTATCTGCGGAGATCATCAACTGCGGCAAAGCTTTGCCTCGGTTATCCATGGCCATTGGGGCCGCTCCGTTCTGTGGTGCCGTGCGCACTGCAGATCTTTCAACCTCCAGGCCGGCGAGCCAATAGGGAGGCCCCTCAGCGACTCCGTCATGGCGCTCAACGTCAGCTCGACGCCAAGTGGTTTCGTCCCCGGCGGCGGTGCCGGCGGCCGTGATGTCGAGCGCTTCTTCTTCCTCGGTGGGCAGGGACCTGATTGTGTTTTGACTTTTATTATGGAGGTCCTTCTTGTAAATTTCAAGGGCTTGGTTGTATTTCCGTTTTATTGTAAGGTCCTTGTTGTAATTTGTGAGTCCACCGAATAAAGCAGCTCTGGATCCTTCGGGATCCATCTTTGTTCAAAAAAAAAAAAACATCGACAGGACGAGGCCTTGCTCCTTATGTGTTAAGCAGCACTACCGAGATGCTTTGCATGCGAGATTCTAGGCTTTGCTGATGTCAGTATTTTTATTATGATTCAGGCGAATCAGGTACTATTTGATTATTCTAGTCTGCAACATGTTTAGCCATATCTAATGTGCACATACTTTGGAGTACCAAGAGAAATCTGGATAATGCTTCCTTTGATGTGAAACTTGCAAGGCTTATTTGCATCACATGATTGAAAACCCCAAAAATACAAAAAACATAGTAATTTTTGCCCGCGGAAAATAATAATAGATCGCGTGCTTATTTTTGCCCCGAAGCTATGCCGGCGGACTCCATTCAGCTCGCTCGCCGTCAACACCCGCCACCTATTCACTCGGGTTCTTGTAAGGTATTTTTTTCCACCGGTGATTTTTGTGAATCTATGGCATGGAATTATCACATTCCGAGCCAAATTCCAGAAAACTACCACTTAACGATTGAATCGCAAAAAACTACCACGTTTTGATTTATTTGTTGCAATGTGCACTGATCACGTATTGAACACGAATTGACACTCATGCTGACAGGTGGGACCCACTAGTCAGGGCTGACGTGGCGTGGGGCAAAAAAAGTTTGCTGAGGTGGACATGGGCCCATCTGTCAGGCCAACAAAAAAATTAAATATCTTTAAAAAAAGTCAAAGGCGTCTTCTTCCTACTGCCCGCCCGCGCTGCCCGGACGGCCGCCCGGCCACTTCCCAGCCGCGGCGGTCGCCGCCTGGCTGCTCCTCCGGCCGCCCGCCGTCACCTGGCCGCCTGCCGAGGCCCCCATGGCCGCCCGCCGTGCTCCCGACGAGGCCCCCCTGGCCGCCCGCCGCGCTCCTCCGGCCGCCCCGCCTCGCTGGCACCGGGCGGCCGGCCGGGCATCGCCGGCGGGCAGCGGGAAGTAGACGCCTTTGACTTTTCTTGAGATATTTAATATTTTTGTTGACCTGACAGGTGGGCCCATGTTCACCTCAACAACAAAAAATGCCCGGTGCCAAATCAGCCCTGACTAGTGGGTCCCACCTGTCAGCACGAGTGTCAATTCGTGTTCAATACGTGATCAGTGCACATTGCAACAAATCGACCAGAATGTGGTAGTTTTTTTTAGATTAAATCGTAAAGTGGTAGTTTCACGGAATTTAGCTCGGAATCTGCTAGTTCTGTGCAATAGACTCGATTTTTGTGGCCAGCTTGTAGTATATGGACATATGAGATGGTGATTTTCAATATTGTCAATATAGTGCAATTCGAAGGTGGTGATCCTTTCCAATGATGGTGATGATCTTCTCGAGTAATTGTGAGGAGGAGGTTCTCAACGACGATGAATATTATACTTGTTATGCTTGCGGTCATGATTCATCATATGGCAAGGATGAAGCATCGTGGATTAGTTTTGGGCTGCCATATTGTCGGAAGGGACATGTTTGTTGTTAATTTGCGCCTGTCGATGATGACTTTGCAGATCCTCACGTGTACCTGCCAAAGTACTTTTGGATGATGTTCAGAATGGCAAAGGATCTCTTCATGCGCACAATTCAGGTATTGAGGCATATGATGACTATTTTATCTAAAGATCCAATGAGGTAGGCTTGCTTGGTGTCACTGCACTTTAGAAGGTTATTGGATCCTTTCGCATGCTTGCCTATGGCGAGCTAGTTGATTCCATTGATGAAATAGCGATGATTGGGGGAGGGCACCATGATAGAGGCTTTTCAGCAATTCGAGTAGGAAGTTCTTGAGGTGTTTGTGGAAATATACTTGAGAGCACTCAATGGTGAGAGTATTGCACAACTCATTGCTATAAACACTCCGAGAGGATTCTCGGGTATGCTTGTTGTATTGGGTACATGTGTTGGTGATGGAAGATCCGCCCAACCAATTGGAAATGGATGTACTCATGACATGTGGATGAACCAACTATGATGCTGGAAAGTAGTTACGTTGCAAGATTTGGAGATCACCAACTTTTCAAATAGTATCTCAAGTCTAGAAGTGGAGTTCACGGCAAATGGTAAAAAATACTACATGAAATATTATCTTACCGATGGGATCTACCCTTCTTGGGCCACTTTTGTGAAGACCATTTCCAATCCACAAGGGAACAAAAGAACACATTTTACAAGATTTCAAGGAGTGGGGAAAGATGTTGAGTTGAGCATTTGTTTTTCTGCAAGCTCGGTTTGCAATGGTGAGAGGTCGTACTAGATGGCGGAAAACACAAACTCTATGGTACATGCACAACATTATCATTTAGAGTGAGTGAAACCAATATGAGAAATTCGACTATGATAAGAAGGATGGAGATGTGCATAGGAAGGAGAACTCTACGAACGACCTCATGCACGGTATTGAAGACATACAAGCACATGAAGATCGCGCCGAGCATTTTGTGGGAGCTACATGACTCTTTATCGTGATTTCATAGACATTTCCATGTCCAAGTTTTTGAATTTACATTTAAGTGTGATGTTTTAACAGTTGAATATTGTTAAATTGTAGTGAATTAGTTTGGTGACAAATGATGAGTAAACATAGAAGACATGTGCAAAAAACCAAGGGGCCGGCAAATAGGGGACACTACCAAGGTTTTGGATACCGGTTCAAAAAAAATTCCGGTGGGGGCCGATATTTCCGGTAACCGGGGTTACCGGAAAATACCGACCGTTACCGGCCCGAAACTCTCCGAATTATTTTACGATTTAAACTTAGAACATCGATTTTTTTTTTAATTTCAAATTTTCCTAGCATGAATTCGGTTCAAATTTGACTAATCCGGGATTTTTCATCCGATATACAGAAATTCCGGGGGTGCCGATAAATCCGGTTACCGGCCGGTAACCACGAAATATCGGCCGGTAACCGAAACCTTGGACACTACCAAGTTGAAGCAATTATTTGGGGCTTTCACCTCTGAAAGTAAGGTTATCCCCTGTTGACATTTATCGACCCCAATTATTTGGGACTTACAGAATTTCGGAATAAATAGAAGACCCCGCCCAAAAAGAGAATAAACAGAAAGACTTGGGCCATGAAATGATAACCAAGATTAACCCACGGTACCCTCAGTCGTGTAGCTTGAGACGCCAATTCGTAGCCGCAAGCTAACCAGTGGCCCAAAAAAAATCACATGGGCTTTTCTTGCAATTGCACAATCGGCGCTGGCTTCAAATCAAATGAGGATAATGGTTTTTTTTTCCTGAGGGAGAAAGGATAATGGTTCATGCGAAAAAATAACCTAGTGCTACTTTGCGTAAGCAGGACGGGAAGTTGGGCTACACGTCCCTTGCATGCGACAGCTTTAAGAATCCCGCACGCTTCGTTCTTCCCAGAAACGTATATGTCACGTCGGATCCGTGATACGGGCCGGTCTTGGTCCAGCCATCTGCAGCATTCCGGCTCGGAAAAAACTTAAATCTTACTGTATTAAACTCGAGGTTGTTTGCATTCTGAACTATTAAATCTCGATCTAAATTAAACCTTGAACCTGTTTCTAGAGAATTTTTTCTTCTAAATTGCTAATTCCGCTGACTAAGTTGGCCCACCCGTCATATATGTCTTCTTCCCCCCACTGTTCTCAATGCCCACCATGCTGATTGGCACTGTCCCGCCACCTCGATAAAATCCGTTGCCGTGCACTATTTTATGTCCCCCGTTTAGGTGGCGTGGTGGCGCATGTGGTTCAGGGTGGCCATCTACTCCGCCACGCGAACACGGCGATGTGTGTCCGCACGTGCGCGCGGTTCGACATGCAACAAGCGGTGAGCATGGTGTCTCACGCGTCGGCAACCGTGGCGGCGGCATGCAATGACAAACTGGGAAGGATGCGGTACGCGCAAGCAGGTGACGCTTCGCCGGTGAGTCTGCCATTCTTCTCTATCTGTGTGGCCGGAGTTGACGGGCTCATGTTTTATCTCCGTCGAGCTGCTTGCCCGCTGAATTAATTCTAAGATTGAGCTTTTGGAGGTAGGGAAGCCTCCCGAGCTTTGCAGATATGGAGCTAGTGGACCGTTGAATTAAGCCCAAGTTCGTCTCCACCTTTGATGACGGCGCCGACCAGGAACACGAAGAGAGGGGCGGGGCACTGGGCGGCGGTGGCCGGCGGGCTACCTGTGCACGAGGCAGCGAGGCGAGATAGCGGCAAGCGGGCGCACATGGTGATGGCAACATGCCGAAGTAAATTAGAAAAGGAGATCAGTTAAGAAAGAAGATGCATATGATACGTGGGTCCCGCTGTCAGTGAGCTGGGATGCTCTTTTACCCAGTGTGCCAAACAGGTTCATGGTTCAATTTAGACCGATATTTAATAGTTTTTTGAGGGATTTAATAGTTCAGCGTACAAACCACTGGGATATTTTTTTGATAGTTTAAAATGGACCTTTTCGATCTACCAAACCGCAGGACGAGCAAGAAAGCGATGGATAGTCGGCACGAGACGAAACCAACTGCCCGGCTCGTTCACAAATCACAAGCAACGCACCCGGTCGCACTCGTCGCGTAACGCCAAGGGAGGCTGCTTATGCTTAACTAAATCTGGGGTGGAGGGGACACACCGAGGCTCTCGCGCGCGCGGCCACCTCGCCGAGATCGACGCAACCCAAGCCGTCCACTCCATACAACCAACCAGCGCCTCGTCCTCGTCGACGTCGTCGTCGCGTTGGCGTGCGGCGAATATCCGAACGGGACGGCATAGCACCGGTTTCTTTCTGTCCCGGTTTTCTCCCCTTCGGCGATGGCGATGGCGACGGCGGCGGTGGAGGAGGCGGCGGAGGTGGAGGGGGCGATGCTGGCGGAAGAGGAGGAAGAGGAGATGAAGGGAAAGCAGGGGAAGAAGGGGCGGCGGTACGGCCTGGTCGACTACCGGGCGCTGCCGGCCTATATGCGGGACAACGAGTACATCCTGCGCTACTACCGCTGCGAGTGGCCGCTCCCGCAGGTGCTCCTCTCCGCCTTCTCCATCCACAACGAGACCCTCAACGTCTGGACGTGCGTAATCATCCACACCCCTCTCTTACCCACTTGATTGATTCTTCCATCGGATTGATCTGCCGCCACGCGTTTATTGCGACTCAGATTCCAATTAAGTTTTACCGTGCGCACAACAGAATAGAACAGCGGATTGATTGAATCCCCTAGACATGTAGTCCTGCTGCCATTGCGTGTATGTAGTTCGAACCTCGAAACATGGCGCTCTACAATGTAATCTGATGATATATGTGCATTTTTTTCCTTTCTCGTTCTGTGTCTATTTAACCAAGCATGTGCAAATTGGCAAGGAAAAGGGAAGGGACTCGCTTGAAAAAAAGAATTACCCTACCTGTTGATTTCCAGTGCAATCATTTCATCTTTAGTTCACTTAATCTTAGATGGAAATTTGCACAATTCCTAATGTCCGAACTTGAAACTTAAGTTAATTCCGATGTAAGAAAAAACTGAAGCAAGTCCAGCATTGGGAATGCATTGTGGCGCAACTCTGAATTTGAAAGCATTTGTTGTGCCCTTGCTTGTTCATGTCAGGTAAGAGGAGAGGACCACCAGTTAACTAAAGAAGTCCCCTTTTCCATGGACCATGAACTTCAGATGTGTCTTTTCTTGTTTTTGTTGCTTATGTGATCAAGTCAAAAGGATAGCATCGGTTTGGTTAACCCCTTATGTCAATTATGCACTGTAATTCTTGAAGTATGAATTCTAGGAAATTATGGCCGACAGACTTCTGTCTGGTATTATTTGCTGATTTGATTTAGCAGAATTATGAATCTGCTGGGTTTTCTCTGATCTAATAAATCATGTTTTATGTGTGTACTCCAGGCACTTGATAGGATTCTTCATCTTCCTTGTTTTGACCATATACACTGCAACAAAAGTTCCAAGCGTAGATCTTCAGAGCCTGCAGCAATTACCTGATATGCTGAGGAATGCTGATCTTCATAAGATTCAGGCAGAGCTTGCGGCATGCCTTCCTTCATTACCTCACTTTTCTGATTTACAAAAGATGACGGATGAATTGAGAAGCTCATGGAATTCAATCGATGTGCTTCCATCGGTATCTCGTTGGCGTCTCTTGGAGTTACTCTCGAGTTGCTTGCCACAGAGATTTACCCATTCCAATGAAACCAAACTTTCAGTCCTTGTAAGTAGTCAACAACCTAGCTTTTTTTCTTTTCTGTTTTCATTCTCAATAATCACTACTACTGATCCTGCTGACAGAATCTAATCAGAAATTTTAACCAGTTCTGGACTATCAAATCAAACCCATTTAATTTACTAGTTTATTCTAGTTATGCTCAATGTAACAGCTTCATTCTGCCTTCTGTGTTCTAACCAAATTAAGGTAGTTAAGGCTGTTGTTGACCATGATTTGAAGTTTAGACAGTTATCAATAAAAATTAAATCTGGATATCTGATAGTTCCTAGTAGTTTACTGGGGAACCAGTGACCTCAAGAAATTTGCTTGTTATGCCAGTACTTAGATGCGAGGCTTTACTGTTATTGGTACATAAGAACACAAGAACACAAGAACAAGATTTTTTTTACTTCACTTGATATCATCAGAGATCAGACTGTTATGGTCTTATGTCAGAAGATACCAAGAGCCTTTTTCTGCATATTTCACTGAAATCCATCCAATCCTCGTTAGCTTCTGTGCACAGCCGCCGATCATATTTTGCATTGCATGACTCAAGTAAACCAGTTGTAGTCTTATGTGCTGAGAACTTGTGACATAACAAGCGTTGATTTTCATTTGTGCAGGAAAGCATGAAGGATGATGTAGTAAACCTGATTGCACCACACTTTATCAGGCCAATTTCTAGGTGGCCATTCTTCGCCTTCTTGGGAGGGGCCATGTTTTGCCTTCTTGCCAGCAGCACATGCCATCTTCTCTCCTGCCACTCTCGTCGCCTTGCTTATATCATGCTTCGGCTTGATTATGCAGGCATTGCTGCTCTCATCGCAACCTCCTTCTACCCTCCAGTGTACTACTCTTTCATGTGCCATCCTTTCTTTTGCAACCTTTACCTCAGCGTCATAACCATTTTAGGAGTAGCAACCATTGCTTTCTCGCTGCTCCCAGTCTTCCAGAACCCCGAGTTCCGAGTCATACGAGCGTGCCTCTTCTTTGGCATGGGAGCATCGGGTGTTATCCCTGTTTTTCACAAGTTGATCCTGTTTTGGGACCAACCGGAGGCGTTGCACACTACCGGATACGAAATTCTAATGGGCCTCTTCTATGGGATCGGAGCATTGGTGTACGCGACTCGGGTGCCTGAGCGCTGGATGCCCGGGAAGTTTGACATTGCCGGGCACAGCCACCAGCTCTTCCATGTCTTGGTTGTTGCTGGAGCTTACACTCACTACAACGCTGGGCTGCTGTACCTTCAGTGGAGAGATCAGCGAGGCTGCTAAAAGTTGTACGGTTATAGGGCATGAATAGATTTGTTGGTTCTGTGGTTGTGTCTTAGTGGCCAATAAAGGTCTGTTGCATTTGGGCACAAGAACCTGCTGATCCGTTGTAAATTGTATACCAAACATAGACAAGTGATATCAAGTATTGGGGTGATTATTTGATGATTGGAGCCCCTTATGTTATTGTCTTGTGTTGGAATCACGACGTGAACAAGAAGTGTAGTAGCAATTGGTTGCAGTTGCTGTCCACAGCCGTGCACATCACTCAAGACGATGTTGTAGCAGAAACCGACGAAAGATTGCGCGTCTGCCTACTGGACTGGTCATCAATGTAATGAAATTTCTTTGCAGGCTGAGATGATTGAGATCAATGGCACCGGTACATTTGCTCTTATTTCTTACTACGTAGTACTAAGTACTAAGACAATTTTTGTAGTAGCAGAAACCGACACCCTGAGAGCCGTCTGCCTGCTTGCCTGTCATCGATGACTCGATGTGAAATTTGACAGGCTGAGATCGACGGCACCGGTTGATTCGTTTTTCTTCAGCTAGGACAGACAGCACTGCGCCACCGGTTGATTCCGTGGCACATGCCTCTGTCGCAAAATATCGCTCACATGGATCTTTCTCGGCTCGTCGCCGTGGCCGTGCTCCTGGGCGCCCTGCGGCCAGTCCGGAGCCACTGCGCTGGCGACGTCGAGAGGCTGCACCCGGTCGTGCTTGTGCCCGGCTACGCGGCTAGCCAGCTCGAGCTGCAGCTGACGGCGGCGTACGAGCCGCCGGAGCCTCGCTGCGGCGCGCGGAAGGGCGAGGGGTGGTTCCCGCTGTGGCCGATCAACCACACGGCGATGGAGAACGACCCGCGCGAAGCCGCATGCTTCACGGACCAGATGAGCGTCGTCTACGACGCCGCCGCCGACGACTACGCCAACGTCGCCGGCGTCGTCACCCGGGTCCCGTTCTTTGCCTCCACGCGCGGCCTCATCGGGTGGGACCCGCTAGTGCGGCAGTTGGAAGCCATAGGCTACCGGGACGGCGAGACCCTGTTCGGCGCGCCATACGACTTCCGCTACTCCGTCGCGCCGCGCGGCCACCCGTCGGCGGAGGGCGCTCGCTACTTCGCCGCCCTGGCACGCCTCATCGAGAGGGCGAGCTCCCTCAGCGAGGACAGGCCGGTCGTCGTCGTCCCGCATAGCTTTGGCTGCGCACTCGTGTACCAGTTTCTCCTCGGCCGGCCGCTCGCCTGGCGCCGGCGATTCGTCAAGCGCGTCGTCTTCGTCGCTGCCGCCCTCGGCGGCTTTGCGGAGGGGATGAACGACCTCGCCGCCGGCATGGACCTCGGCCTGCCGAACCTCGCGCGGCCGTCGAGCACCCGACTGGCGCGGAGCCAGCAGAGCGCGCTCTGGCGCCTGCCTACGCCGATGGTGTTCGGGGACCGGCCGCTGGTGGTGACCAACAACATGACGTACACCGCACATAACATCGCCGAGTTCTTCATGGCCATCGGCTTCCCGGAGGGAGTCCGGCCATACTTCACGCGGGTGCTGCCGATGTGGGAGTCGCTCCCGGCGCCCATGGTGCCGGTGACCAGCATCATCGGAGTCGGCGTCAGCACTCCGGAGACGTTCGTGTATGGGGAAGACGGGTTCATGGGGACCCCGGAGGTGGTGTACGGGGACGGCGATGGCGACATAAACATGGTGAGCCTGGTGGCTATCGAGGATGAGTGGTCTGGGGTGGACGGCCAGGTTTTGAAGGTGGTCAGGTTGCCAGGTATTCGTCACAGCGAGTTCTTCACTGTTGGTTCTGCTCTCAGGAAAGTGGTTGCTGAAATACGCAACGCTGGTACAACTCGATGGAGTCTAGGTTGGAAGGCAGAGATGGAGACTGCAGCAAGGCCTTTCTAGTACCGATGGAAATTGCGGGATTTTTACAAAAACTTAGTGCATAATAAAATCATAAACATAGGATATAAAGTCGTGTTTATTTCCTAGAGAAAACAAGTGATCTTTGTTGGAATTTAAGAAATATGTACCAGTTGTGCTTCAGTTGGACTTGTACTTAGCCATGGATTATGACCGCTGGGTTCTTGGGCTTCCTCGAAATCCTCCCTTGCGTTCACACTCATTGTTTCAGAACTAGCAATGCAATGAGATAGATGTTCAAAAAGTATACCAATCAAGGTCTGGTATAAGGACTCGTACAAGGGAAAGAGTTCACCTTTGAGTTCCATGGTTATCATCTGCCCGTCATGATTAACAACCTCAGAACCGGGGCCTCACATTCTACTCCTGAATCATTGTTTCAAAACTAGCAGCGCGCGGAATGAGATAGATGTTCAAATAGTATACCAACCAAAGGTGTAGTATAAGGACTCGTACAAAGGAAGGAGTTCACCTTTTTGAGTTCCATGGTCATCATCGGCCTGTCACGATTGACCACCAAGTGCCCCGGTATCAAACCTCGGAACAACCGGGGCCTCACATTCTACTCCTCGAATGCTAGAAGAGCCGCACTGTTGATTTTGTCATCATCATCACAAGATACATCACCGGATGATGTACGTTCCCATAAATTCATTGTAGAAAAACCAAAGTTTTAAATAGCCGGCTATCACCCGGCTATAGCCTTGCGAGAGACTTCGCGCTACAGCTAAGACCTTCATATGCTAAAAAGATAGTAGCTGCTAAGTCCGACTAAATGGATTTAGCTCCAAATTAGCCCCTTAGCCGATATCTTCCCGATTAGGGGGCCAACAAATTTTGGACCAAATTTTGTCCACTAGGTCCAATTTCGAAGCCCAAATCAACCGCTATGCTAACCCTAACCCCAAAATCTCCATGTTCTGCTCCTCTCTCCTGAAAATAGCAGCCGAGATGAGAGGCGGCCATGGCGGTGGCGCACAAGCTCCCACTACCGGCCACCCTCGCCGCCGAACCCAGCCTCCCTCGCTACTGAAACCCGGCCCCCTCGGTCCTCTCCACGCTTCTGAACCTGGGTGCGCTCGTCCGGCGTGCAAAGTGTGACCCATGTCCTGAACTTCCTTTTGCTATATGCGGTTATGTAATAATATGTTAATACTTGGACAGAACTATGTTATGAATTGTTGTTACTTTATGTTGTAATATGTGGACAGAACCATGTCCAGAACTTTTGGTTAGGTGACTATGGTAATATATTATTCATCTGTGAATTAGTGATATATACACGAATATATGCTAACCAAAATTTTGAAGTTTTCCCCATTATTTAGCAAAACGGTTATAAGGCCATAGCTGCGCTATAGCCTTTCGTAGTTGCTGGAATCGCCGGTGCTAAACACAATAGCCCGCTATTAAAACTTTGAGAAAAACTCATCACTACTATCCATGGTCTACACATCAAACAATGGAACAACGATCACACAAAATCTTATCGATGGTGATCGGAGAAAGTTAGCAACAAAAAATTACTAGATGAACGTAGACATTTTGGTAGACATTCTAGGAACCAGATGGTCAACGGGGGAACGTATGGATGCATGGTGTACTAATTGACGCCAATTTTTACTTCAGGTATCACCCCAGAGATCTATGGATAGACGAGCAAATTTATAAAACGTGTGATCCTGAACAGTACTTAACTGAATCTTGTAAGAATTTCAGTGTCAAACTCAAAAGAAACGCCGTACGGATCAGCACCTTCGCAAGGTGAATTGGGAGGAAAATCATTAGGTGTTTTCCATTGGAATTTCTAATCCATACCAGTAGGAGCAAAATGCTATGGATCAAAATACAACAGCACGTAAGAGAGTTGCCAAGCGAACAATGTTTTCCATGAGGTTGCTTTGACCCAAATTACAATCATTTATTCACCAGAATGAAAAATACAAGGACATCACAGTGGTATAAAGAAGCCCAATGTTTATTTGCTAGTGTACTTCTTGAACCAAACCCCTATGTTGAGAAAGCTCTCGTAATCAGATCGTGGCCTGTAAGATAGAATACTGTGAGTAAATGCTGGGAGACATTGTGCAAGTAATCAGGGTAAAATATTTGAAATTTGAACTAACTTGTCGAGTCCATGATTATCTTCTGGAAAGACAATAGTTTTGGTTTCAACTCCTGTCTCCTTCAAAGCCCTTGCATACTGAAAATGTTGCAACAACAGATAAGTATATAGATTGAACTGAACAGTTGAGAACAATTGGAGTACTATTTAAGGGCTCAAAATCCAAAAAGCCTATTGTAACCCTTTTTTTTATTAATGACAAGCTTTGAGCTTGTCATTCTATTAACCAGAATACGGTGAACACAATCCTGTAACCTTTCAAAAGTACACAAATTGCACAACGATGTACCTGTAGACCATCAGAAACAGGAACTCGCAGATCTTTTGCTCCGAGGAGAAAGAGTGTTGGGGTCTTAACCTGCAGATGAGATAATGTCAAGCGATTGATTTCTGATAAAATAGTCCTGACAGTCTCTTTGCATGCACAAACTCTAATATTTCGTCAGGCATAGATTTCAGAAATGATTTTCATATGAATATGCAACTCACAAATGTACCTTAGAAATATGTGATATTGGTGATTTCTGGTAAAACTGAGTAAGAGTATCAGCTGAAGGACACTCTGTAAAGCAGTTTTTCGCTTCTTTTCCGTAAATCTCCAGAAAGCACCAGTCAGGGATATCAGTGGTACCGACCATCAATGATAAGTTACATACTGGATTTCGAGCAGCTGCTGCAACAAATGTTTCTGGAGCCTGTATTCCAAGAAATATGCACATGTCAACAGTATGCTAGTACACCGTAAAACATAATAAATAACATCATGGAGACCATCCTGAACCGAGTTTCTGGGAGCAGTACTTGAAATAATCTATACCTAAAATAAAGTTCAAATTGTTTGGATTGGAGGGGCTCGGGAACTGCAGCTTTTGCGGCCCCAGGCTGCCTCAGCACCTTGGTCGTGTGTGTGTTGAGTATGTTGTATAGTCTAGCTTGTAATTAGAACTCTTTTCTATCAATGCATCAAGATGCAAATAGTATGTGTTTTCTCGAGACTAACTGGTGAGGATTTCAGATAACAAAACATTAAGCAGGAATTGAGAACATTTCTGTACGGATTATTTTTAAACATTTTCAACAAAAAAAGGGGGGGGGGGATTGGTGAAATCACCACAGCTCGGTGTAACAAGAATGAAACCAGTGATGCTTTTAGCTCTAGTTTGCTAAATCCTGATATTCATAAGAATACATTCTGGAACACGGGTCTGTACTCTATTGTACTAAAGCATTGAACGTGAAGTATGATTTCTGTAACTCAAACAATTTGATTTGATATTATTTTATTTCCTGTGATATTTTGCTGAAGTGTGTATCATCATTTTGATAATAAATCTGATATCCAACTGACGGATAGTGAATTACGAGGTAAATTTCTACGAAGATATAAACTGTGAGCAACAAAGTTAGTGCATGTAAAAATAAGTAAGGAAGAAAAGAACACAGTCAAAGAACCTGGCCGATCAAATGTGTTGTCAAGAAACCTCCATGTGAACCTCCGACTACAGCTACTCTAGATGCATCAATTAGCCCTCTCTTTATAACAAATTCCAAAGCCGTCAACACATCATTCACATCCTGTTCGTCAGCATTTAACCAACATAATATCATAGACCGTTTATAGACATACAGGGAGAGTTATCTTGAACACAAGAAGAAATTAGTAACACCTGAGAACCAATATTGCCAGGAAGAGATTGCAATGCTTCTTCTCCAAACCCCAACGAGCCCCTAAGCAACAGAATAGTACGTGCAGATATTCCATGTTAGCGTTATACGCACCTATTTGGCATGCGAACTACAGAGACAATGGAACCCAAAAGGATAGAGTTGCTGCACACAAGGAGTCAGTACCATGCATGCATATCGTCATACTTGGATTAGTTAGACCTGTGTGTTATAAGTATGGCAATAAGAGAAATGGAATAACAAATCCTTAGTCCCAGTCTGGTCGTTTACTTAGTCGGTTTGTTCTAGATCTGTTCTGCCCACTATAGTTGCTCTTCTTCACCTAAACTATCACCGTCTGATCTCCTACCTACGGATAATGAACCTAGTTCATGACAAAGCGCTTACACGATAGATAGATGCTCATATTTCAACGCTCACCTGTAATTTACAACAAGCAGGTTATATCCCTGTGCATGAAGAAATGCCAAGGATTTTGAGTAGCTTGATGGATAAACTGAATGAGGGCCACCATGAAGAACAACAATGGTTGGAGAATTTGCAGAATCCTTGCAGGACACAAAAATAGCCTCATAGGGCAGCTTAGCACCTGAATAGAGAAATACAGCATAATTAAGCAAAAGGGAGGAAAAGGAGGGAGAGAGAGAACTCATTCTTGTCACTGAAAATACAGAAATGGTGCAAGGGTGCAGTTGTTGTTGTTAAATAAGATATAATATATCATCATTATTATTAAATCTCTACAGATTAATCCAAGTCTCCAAGATATACAGTTATAACTGGACTTTTCAAGGAACTGTCAAGTGAAATGCTGAGTGAACATCGAAATAAGAATGATATCCATAAAGACTACCGAGAAGATCCTGAAGGAGATAATTCAGTTCCTTTCAAATTTAGTGGTAGGCTGGTAGCGATCTCACTAAAGAACTTTTGAGAATTTGCCTATTTGCACAAGCATATAACCAAAAGTTGGGCTCTGATGAACTTCACAATCTTGTCTCAAATTATGCATTCTACTATATCATTCATTTTTATACAACACAGTTATGTCATGCACACACACAATCTATATATAGCGTTCTATTGTTTGCAATAAAAAGAGGACCACCGGGTGATGAATGCATGAGCAGTTCCAAAACAAATAAACAGAAGAGTACCAACTTCATATAGAGTTATGCAAGGAAAACCAAATTATATCAGCTAGCTGTAAAATTGGTGATCTTAAAAAGGAATATGTGGGGTTAAGTTCTAAGCATACCATCTGGAAGTTCGTCAGAAGCGTTGCTGATTGGAATTTTGAGTACGCTGAACTTATGATTGGCTAATAACGAGCTGACCTGCAAAACACATCATAGAAATGCTTACTATGCGCCATTTAATCTTCTGTCAGAATTCAAGGGGAAGGGGGGGGGGGCATGGGCTGTATTTTGTTTTAATTAAACCTTATCAGATGGCTTCGGAAATGGTGATGAAATTTCCTGCCAGTCCCACTGCCATGACTTCTCAGTCTGAGAAGCTTCAAAACCGTAATGCATTTGAGGCGGTGTAATGAGGCTGCTCGAAACTGAAAAGATCAAAGGGGTGGGAAGGCCCATAAATATGAAAACTCGGCAGATGGGAATATGAAAGGCTGCTGTAAAGCTGCAGAAATTTGGGCTTACCTGCAAAAATGTTGTTATTGTCAAGTGCGAGAAGATTCCATGAATAATCTGACTCCTGAGGGCTAACTCTTGAAACTTCGCCCCTGTGGAGAACAAATGGTTTCCGGAATGAATAAACTAGTTAGCTATATCATTCGAACAAAGGTCAGGTAGATGCATGTACTTACGTCACAATGTTGACAGAAAGTATTGCTTCCTTGCTTCCCCAAAAAGAAGATAAAACAATAGTCCGTCCATCCGAAAGCCATGGAAACCTAAGTAATCCAGAGCAGTAGATACCAGGGAAGCATCCAACTTGAGGACTCATTATAATGGGCACCTAATGAAATAACTAAAGGCATTAAGCATGTGATATCAGATATGAGATTTTTTCCGACAGAAATCACTAATAGCAAAAAAGAACTAAATATGTAAGTTCACTTTGTTTTGACCTTTTCCTATAGTTCAGGCACTTCAATAAATCCGCGCAAGTCTTAAATCAGGTTTGGCAAATGGCAACTGACAATAGAAGCGATATGCTATTATATAGACTTTGACTAGATTTATCTAAAGTTGTATATTAAAGGTTTGGAGGCTTCAAACTATTAATGAAAACCAGGCATTTAAAGTTTGAAACTAAATTAGTTAACCATTAAGAAAATGGAATGCCATTATTAATACCACATCATCAACACTAAAGCTCCCTCTAGATTCCCATCAGCAGGCCAGTCAATTTTATGCATTGAATTAGTGGCATTGTGTGCTCCACTATCCACAGCACTCTTCGCCGATATGAAGATGAGATACTTTCCATCCGGGCTGCGCAATAAAAAGCTTTTGTTATTAGCATCACAATGTGCTCTTAACGTATAGGTATCAGAAAATCCACGTAACCATTCTTGCACAAGAACAAATAAAACAATTAACATAATCAGCACTGCATTTTTTTGTATAAAGTATAACAAAAAAAATGTTTGTGATGCACAAAGACACATTTCTACAGAGGCCGGGTTCTATGGCAATACAGTAATGACGTGATACCTTTTTTTTTATGAAATGAGATGATAATTTTGGCGCAACCAAGATCATGTATCTTTCAAATGGAAATTACACAGAACTGGGATTCATTGTTATTTGAAATAAGATTCATTGTTGTTTGAATAGTGACAGTTCAGTACCATTCAACTCACCTAGAAAGGTAAGCGCATACACTTGATAATATGCAGGATTAATCTATTGGTGTGGCTTGGTTAGGGAAAAAGATAGTGACAGTGTTATCATTTTTTGTAAGCACCACATTGTCATCTTCCCATTTAATCAAAAAGAGTAAATCAATATTTATTTCATCTGAAGTTCATCATCCCAGTGCATGGCCTTGTCTTTTTCCTAAGGCTCGCTCTGCCGTTGCTAAACTGTGGTCTGTGCTGAACTTATTTTATATTCATTTGTGGAAAAATAGTAACAAATGCAGAAAAAAGTTGCTTTGCCAAAAGGAAACATAGGCAAAAGCTGACTTATCATATAATCCACTACAATGCCAAATGAAGGTATCCCTCCCACTTGGCCAGGACAATCCGAATGCAGAAAAAAACTGGTAAAATCCAAAATACGCAGCTGTTGTAAAAAAAAGAGACCAACCAGACTAGCCCTTGGTGGCATACTTTTATAGAAGAATTGCTCCTAAGTGGGAATTCAGAAATTCGCCCCGACGGGGTCGAACTCTGGTTGCTGAGTTTAGCCATTTGCCTCTGACCGCAGCTGTTGTTACTTCAATACATATAGTCAAGCTGTGTGGCCTAATTTAAAGAAGACCATTGAACAGCTGAAGTTGTCCTACCTGAACCGTGGGAAAAAAGCGCTGCTCAACTCTGCTGTTAACTTGACCATAGCTGTAGTATCGCCTTTACTGGAGCTGTTACAATAACAGGAATATGTCAGCAGATACACTTTGTGAGCATGTGGCATACCATATGCTATAGGTTTATTTCTCCTATAACTAGGATGAATGAAGAGAAAGTACAGTAATATAATCAATCTTGTTAACTTTCATGCGAAAGATTCCTTAACAAAGCTTGTACGCAAGTATTTGATGTTATCATTGGAAATAAAATATCAATAAACAACATGATTTTTTGTGATGCCCTCAACCTGGGACGTACATTAATTAGTTTTCTCTTTTTTGTTGTCCCAGCCTCTTAGGAGGCCGATGTAACTGAACTCTCTACCTATCCAATGAAATGAAATGAAAAGGCTTTTTGTGTTTTCTCGAAAGAAAAAAAACAACATGAAGCCCTTCAGCACAAAAACCCCTTTATCTTGCAATGGGTATGCCACAGAAAATTGAAAAACTAATGTTACCAGGGAGAGATATGCTCACTCAGTTGATGGTTTGTCAACATCTTCCTTGAAAGGATCAGGAGCGGCATACAGAGCACAAGGTCTGTTATAGCAGTATTTAATACCAAGTTTCCTTGGTGTCTCTTGGAAACCATTGTCATCTGACCATGCCACAAAAACCAAACTATAAGAAGACGATGGAGCCCAAATCACCTGGCCAACACTTAATGATCTCGTTATGCGCTTCACAGCGCGTACTTCACCACTGCAATGGAAACATTCCTCAGAAATCACAATATTTTGTCACTTGTCCGAATTTATATCTTCATGTCAGACAGGAGCGTACCTAGATATGTTAGCAACGAATAAAGCAGGTATCCTTTTCTTGCTATAGGTTTCTCCCCAGTGATCTTCCAAATCCCCTTGTCCCTTCCAGCTTTTGCAGTCGTTTTGAGACGAACCTTCCTTCCTGTAACCTGAATCATTGAACTCTGGCTTAGGTTGAGGAGGCTCCTCAGCGACATAAGCTATAAAAGTCTCTTCCTGATTCCATGAAATCCCTTCAAACCTACATTATAGTGACACAAAATCAAAAGCTAAAGATACAACAGTAAAATGAATAAAATGCTCAATGTCAGCAAAAAGAAAACAAAAAGAAAAGGAGAAATTTACCATCCATCGGTGTACAGCGATCCATGAACAGATTGTGCAATATGTATCTCATTCTCCAGCTGACAGGGCCCCCAAATCTCTAATTTTGTAGGAGAGTCATCCTCAGCATTCCGTACTAGCAGAAGCTTTTCTCCAGATGGTGATGGAACAACTGCTGACACTCCGCTCATTTCAATCGGGAAGGGAGACCACTGGAAACTGACTGACTTTGAGGCACTTTTGGAGATGTGAGAATTTAGAAGGAAGTTTCTCTTTTTGTTGGCCAAGAGATCTGATTGGCCAATTGAAACCATTGCCCTGGATGTGTTTTCTTTCGACCACCAAAACAACAGTAAGAAATTTGAAGTTCACAAGAAGTGGATAAGAGAAAAATAACAGTCGACTACCATTCTTGGAGTTGAAGATCCAAGCCTTGCCAATACTGGGTATCTTGAAGAATTCTTGCAACAACTTGGACTGGGAAGCGTACTCATCCACCATGGAAGGATCCATCCCAGAAGGCAATCCTTCGGCATGGGCAGAAGCCATCACCTCTGAATAGGATGAAAACTTGCTAGTGCTGTGTAATCAAAGTAATTAAACCAGCATCACTGATGTGTCTACAGAATCCAAAGTCAACCGGATAGGAGTGATTGTTTAAGTCTTTTGGCACCACCAACACTTAAGCAAGACATGCGCCCAGCACCCTTTTTTTTTTAAGGAGGGTTGAACCTCCCGGCCTCTACAATTTCTGTTCTATATAATTAGTATAGCAACAAGTTGAGGACTGAATATAACAGGCATCATATCAAAACAGCAAGAAGCCAATAACAGCAAACCAGGGACCTATCATGCTCCTCCAGAACAGGAGAAAATTAATTAGAATCAGAAAGGTGGGCTAAAAGATTCGCCATATTTCCACTCGGCAATCCTAAGTATCTTTCTAGTGATTCATACTACTGATGATTCCTCCATAATTTGAGAGAATCATGCGTATTTAGAGAAAGACCAACATAAATTTCAGACCGTAGAGAACTTGATTGCTCAAATAGACAGAAATCCAATTAAACTCAAAAAAAAATCCAAGAAAATATTCTAGATCCTGAGAGATTTCACCTGCGACGAAGAAGGACGCGCTGGTTGGAGCGCGAGCACAGGCAGACGAGACCGACAGCGCGGCGGCGGCAATGGGGGAGGAGTAGGAGTGGATTCCCGAGCATATGGCCACCAGTGGTTGGATTTGGGTTTTAGTTTAGGCATATCATCTGCAATTTATCTCCTATACCCCTATATGATCTGAATTTACGTTTTACCCCTTAACTTATGAGTATGATGAGGCACGCCGGCCGTGGAGACGATCAGATCGCATCGCTGCCGTCCGATCGATGCACCCGCTCACCATCTCCTCCACCGCGCTCCTCCGCCTCATCAAGTCGCTCTCGCCGGCGGCGCCGGGGGCACACCGGTCGGCTTCCGGCATCCACTGCCTCCTCCTCAAGGCGGGCCTCCTCCACGCCGGGGCGCACCTCCCCACCGCGCTGCTCTCTGCTATGCCTCGCTCGGCCGCCCCGGCCACGCGCGGTCCCTGTTCGACGAAATGCCTGACCGGGGCCTTGTCGCGCGCACCGCCATGACGCGGGCCCACGCGGCGTCCGGGCAGGTGGACCAGGCCCTCGCCGTGTTCCGGGGAATAGTGACGGACGGCTTGATCCCGGACAATGTTGCCCTGGCGGTCGTGCTCGCCGCTTGCCGTGGTGCAGGTTCTTGTATGGCCAAGAGGAACCCAGGCAGGATGGTCCATGCTTTCATTGTAGTCAGTGGCATTGAGCCAGACGTGTTCGTCTCTACTGAACTTATCAGGGTCTATGGGGAGCGCGGTGAGCTAGCTGTTTCCAGGAGGCTGTTCGACGACATGCCGGCCAAGAGTACTGTTGCTTGGAACGCCATGGTGCATCAGTATGTCAGGAATAAAGATGTGGAGGCTGCATACCAGCTCTTTCTTGCAATGCCAAGGAGGGATGTGGTTTCATGGAACACGGTGATAGCCGGGTACTGCCTGGTTGGCCGCTGCAGAGAGGCATTAGGGTTGTTCAGTCAGATGGTATCTCCATCGTCATGTCCGGTGCACCCAAATGGGCCTACCATGAGCACTGTCCTTGGTGCTTGTGCAGGTATAGGCTGTTTGGAGACTGGGATTTGGGTCCATGCCTTATTGACAGGAATAAGATGAATGACAACGGCACATTGGATAGATGCTTGGTAGACATGTACGCCAAATGCGGCAGTATGGACAAAGCCCTGCAGGTGTTTGAGAAGGCTCCTGGGAAGAGGGACCTGTACTCGTGGACAACAGTGATTTGTGGACTGGCAATGCATGGTCGGGCTGCCGATGCCTTGCGGATGTTTAACATGATGCAAGATAGTGGTATATGCCCTGACGATGTTACTCTCGTCGGGGTCTTAAATGCCTGTGCACATGGAGGGTTGGTTGACGAAGGCCTTGGCTACTTCTACTCCATGCAGGAGAAATATAGAATCACACCCAAGATTGAACACTACGGTTGTATGGTCGATCTTCTTGGTCGCGTCGGGCGATTGCCAGAAGCATACAGGATGATAAAAACAATGCCGATGAAGCCTAATATGGTAATTTGGGGATCGTTCTTGAGTGCATGCAAAGTTCATAGCAATGTGGAACTTGGCGAGATTGCGGCAGCAGAAGTCACTAGGTTGGATCCAGATGACCCTTGGGCAAGGGTGATGATGTCCAGCATGTACGCAAAAGCCCAGGATTGGAGCGGTCTCGCCAGGGAGAGGAGGGAGATGAACAGCCTGCAGATGAAGAAGACTCCAGGGTGCAGCTCGGTCGAGCTAGGCGGTGAGGTGCATGAGTTTGTCGCTGGTGGCAGCCAGCATCCTCTGCATGCTGAGATTTGTACTGTGCTGGACTTTGTGGAGACACAGTCACATACAGATATAGGTTGAGGCACGCAGAGTTCTGCTGTTGTGGTTTCTGTTCTGCTGGGGATTTTTGCATGAGGGGCTGGCTGAGGGTGGATTCATTGAGCCTTCAGTAGGTGGTGCTGAGTTCATCTGTTTGTTGCGGAGAGCCCGAGAAAAAGATCAGCTGATTGCTACAGAGCAGGTCGTAGTGTGAACAACGCATGGAGTTAAGCTGCCAGCGCCAAGTAAATGTTGAAGCTGTTGTTACCAATGTGACCATTATTTTTCTCCTTGAGTTGTAGGGATGGAGAGGTGATTTTTGTACATCAAGCACATGTACAGGTTTTGTCTGGGTGTGGTTCCTTTTAGAGAAAAATGATTACAGTGATTTTGTGCCCATAGATGCCATGATGCCACTTTGTTTGTTGCATCCTATTTTCTTCAGGCATGCTTTTTCTTGTTCCTCGATGCCAAAAATAAATCTGCTCCTTTGTCTTTGGAAAAATAAGTTAATGTGTTTATGATGATCGCGGTGAAGGGGGATTAGCCCAGGTTTCATTTGTACATCCTTTACAGGTTTTTTTTCTTGGCCCAAGATAGATGTTCTGCATGCATGTCAAATATAATCTTGCTTCTTTGTCATTGGGTATAAACTTTTGTGTCTATGATGACCATGGTAAGAGCAGATTAGTCCATGTTTTATTCTAAGAAGTTATTTGTCACCTCCTTTCGCCAATAGACTAACACGCTTGTAGGACCATGTTGAAGGGTACCACAAGTATCTGCAAAAACGTAAATGCTCTTTTCCACTGTTGTGACCTCTCATGGGATACGGACTTCTATGTCAAGGTGGATGGTGATGTTCATGCCAACCTAGGTATGTTGTTTGTGTATAAGTATACCTTCTGGAATCTCAATCATCTTGGAGAAAACTAACTGATTTATGTGGTGCATTTATGCTCATGACAACTCTTGGCCGGCAAAGATTGAAGCCCCAAGTCTATATTGATTGTATGAAGTCAGGACCAGTTCTATCCGACAAGTATTGTTTCTGAAAGCAGTATGTAGCTTTCGTAGAAATGTTGCATCGTATTGTCATGTACTACAATTACTTAAACCTCACTACACTGCCCTTCTCTTTAGAACTTTGAAATACCATGAGCTTGAATTCATCATATCACTCAGGCTGCTACTGCACAAATTCGCAAACGGAGATGTATTGCTGGGAGGGTGGTTTACCGGGCTAAATGTGGAGCATATTAACGACAGGGGGTGTGTTGTGGATCAGAAACACGTCAGTTTCTTCAGTTGTTCTGCACACCATGCACCATCTCTGAACATGATAACCATGCCACTAACATTTTCATTTCTGAAAATTTCAGAATGCGAGTGAAAGGCACAAACAAGGAATGTCTATGTCACATTGTTCGACTGGAGTTGCAGTGTGATCTGCAACCCAGTAGGGAGGCTGAAGGATTTGCATTCGAGATACGGTGAAGGATACACGCCAGCCGAACATGGTCGTGCAGAAAGCTCGTGTTAAATGATCCTGAATTTGCACTGAAAAAGTAACTCTCTGCGGCGACAAAGAACTGACAGCGACCCGAGGTTAGTTTCTCCCTTTACTTAACACATGTTCTGGCCCTGCTCTGATATATTTATCAGTTCATAAACTATTCAGTAAACACATAAATGATTTGATAAATACCTCTCAAAGAAATATGAATTCATACTTTGATTCGTTTTCTTTTATTCACCTAGATAGACAATGTGTTGTGGATCAAACACGTCAGTTTCTTCAGTTGTTCTGCACACCATGGTAACCATGCCACTTACATTTTCATTTCTGAAAATTTCAGACTGCGAGTGAAAGGTGCAAGCAAAGAACGTCTATGTCGAATTGTTCGACTGGAGGTGCAATGGGGTCTGCAACCCAGTCCGGAGGCTGAAGGATTTGCATTCGAGATGTGTGTGAAGGATACACGGCAGCAAAAGATGGCCGTGCAGAAAGCTCGTATTAAACGATCCTGAATCTGCACTGAAGAAGGAACTCTCTGCAGCGACCCGAGGTTAGTCTCCCTTTACTTAACACATGTTCTGGCCCTGCTCTGATATACTCCCAGCTAGCTAGAGAGTCTTATATTTTGATACGGAGGGAGTATTTTTCAGTGCATAAGTTGTTCAGTAAACACATAAATGTTTATACCTCTCAAAGAAATATGAGTTCATCGTTTGATTCGTTTTCTCTTATTCACCTAGATAGACAATGTCTTGGCTGATGGCTGAATCCTGCGCCAATAAATGCATTTATCCCTACATGATTTCATGATTTTACCAAGTTGGCATTATTGTTACTATTAATTGTCTTCTTCAACAGCCTCAAGCTTGGCTATTTTGACTGACTGACTGACTGACTGACGAGGCATGTGTAATGTGTTCGAAACGCACCAGACGGTTTAACCTGGCTCCAACCAAAAAGAGCCTTGGAGTTGCCAACATGCCATTCCTCGTGTGATTTC
This sequence comes from Poa pratensis, assembly GCA_947311845.1. Lineage (NCBI taxonomy): Eukaryota > Viridiplantae > Streptophyta > Magnoliopsida > Poales > Poaceae > Poa > Poa pratensis. Next base: position 21,906,238 of record CAMZMU010000064.1, read on the forward strand.
ACCAGCCGGCCTATGGATTCAGGCGCCATATGACCAAAATTTTCAAACCAACATGGTCTTCCTGATCTCCTCGCGCGCGGCTTCCAGTTGTGAACACTTGGATAGATATTGATTGCACTTGCACATGGAGGGAGGCTCCGCCGCTAGTGACGCAGCTAGCAGAGCCTGCAACATAATGGTAATGGAGCGTCCCATTCATGAGCAGGTAAAGAGATGGATCGGCACTAGTGCTGTAGGGGAGACCACTCAACAGCCGCACATTCTTGGCGCGCGCAGCTGCGAAAGACCCGTCGTCAAACCCCGAAGAAGTTGGGCCTTTGCTGCCAGTGCGCTCGCAAGGACAAATAAAGCCGAGATCTCTGGATCAAGAGAAGAACGCTTCCGTTTTTAAAGGCTGGGATCGTGGCCGATATGTGCACAGTGTACTCCACGGACGGACACGTCAATCAATGAGGCCGACGCATTCGTGGTCCAGGCTTTGGAGTGACCGTGTAATCTCGTCACTCGCCCACATGGCCCATGGGCCAATTGGCACGGCAACCTGCTTTCTCTTCTTTCCCTCCTCAACCTGTGAGCGCGGGTTGGAAAAGCACGAGTGCGATGGCGACGCCTGCTATGCTTCCTTCTCCTCCTCCACCTCCTTCCCTGGTCAAATGGCCATCACTCACCAGCAACTCCAAACTGGGCCAACGCTGCCCTCTCTTCTGCCCAAGCCGCAGTGAGACAGCAACGCTTCTGAGACTAGTCTGTACGCCTGCATCGTGTAATGCAATGTAATGTAATGTGAAACCCCTCTGTGACTGTGATCAGATCAATCATGGATGGGTAGGGATGAAAACCCCTCTCTCATCAATCATGGAGTATGACCCTATCCTAGCCACTATGCATCGATGCAGGAAGCTTTATTTGTCCTTGCTGACTGACCACCTCCTGGATCGAGACGAGACGAGGGAAGAGGCGAAATACAGGCAGTACGGCCATCTGAATCCATCCAGGATAGCACTGGCCCTGATGTGAAATGTAGAACGGCTTTGTCAGGATACGACGGGGACGGAACGCAGGGATCTACTGTATGTATGATTTCCAGGCCCATCAAGTAGAAAAACATGGTTATGTATGGATTTCCGCGACTGTGACCCATTTATAGTTGAAACATTTGACCACATCAATCAGATGCATCCCCAGGGAATGTAAAACAAGAAACACCGCCGGAGTACTGCGAGTACAGCATGAATAAACATCTACATATTTTTTTTTTACGGAAACGGAAGGACCTCTGCCTTTAGAGCATCTCCACCGGCGCGCCCAACTCCGCTCCCAATTGACGTTTTGGGCGCGTCGGCACCAAATCCCCCCATCGGCGCGCCCAGTACCAAAAAAAGTTGCCGACACGTCCCAGTATAACGTCTGGCAACCCCGCTTCGTGCCCAGTTTCGAGGGACGCAAGCGGGCGTGCCGGCAACCGCGGCAATGCGAGCCACGTCGGATCTTAACACGCGAGACCGTCTCGGCAGCCACACAATGTCCACAGTCGGATTTATTGTGACCGGTGTGACCGTTTTAATGGCGCAGCGGCTCCCCAGACGGGCGCAGACGACGCGACGCGTCGAGCGCAGCTCTGGAAGCTCAAGCGGTGGCGCGCACGCATCGTCGTCGTCAATGCGCGTGGCAGATGAGCCGATGGCGGCGTTAATGCGGCCATCGGCCTCCTCCGCTCCCCGCCGTCTTTAAAACGGCACCCGGGGTGCCTCTCCTCTCCGCTCAACTTCCACCAAATCCACCATGCCTGGCGGCCGCAAGCCGCGACCGGAGAGGACCGAGGAGGAGGAAGAGCAGCGCCGCCTGCAGGCTTCTGCCGACCGGCAAGCTCGGCGCGCGCGTGCCGCCGCCAACGCCACCCCCGAGTTCTGTGCCGAGAAGGAGATGCAGCGCCGCCTCCTCAACGAGGATAGGGGATGGGGCGGGCGTTCGCCCGCGAGATGTGGCGCGAGGAGGAGGCACATGAACGTCGAGAGAGGGCTCGCCGCCATGAGCTCGAGGCGAGCTCTTCCCGAGCGCCACGTCTGCCGTCGCGGGGTTTTCTTGCAGGCGCGGCTAGCTCTTCCCGCATGGTGCTACCGCCGGCACCTCTGCCTCCTACCGTTCTGTCGGTCGAGGATGTGGAGGAGTACCACCGCCACAACCTGCAGGTTCCAGAGGGGTGGGTGTTGAACCCCGTCAGGGTGCCGGTGGTGCCGCCGCTCAGTGGACGCGCCCGCGCGAGTACATCACGCCGCGATGGAGGGACCTGTCCTATGATCAGCGATGTGATCCCTTCTACTCCGCGTCGGCGCCTCACTGGAACGCCGTCATTGACGCGGAGCACCAGGCGCGTCTCGGCTCCTTCCTCCCAAGTGGGATGAGGGAGCCACCACCGAAGTGGTTTCACTCGGACGACGAGCGTGTCCGCTCTTCGTCCGATGACGAGCTGCCCGATCTCCCCTTGCCACCACCGACACCGGCGCCCGCACCACCGGCACCGGAGGACGACGACGACGACAGCGGCGACGGTGACTGGGGCAAGCCGAAGTGTGAGGGAATGCAGGCCGCCATCGAGGCCTCCCTCCGCCGCCGCTAGATCAAACCCCACCACGCTCGGCGATGGCGGCGGCGACGGTGATCCGGAGTGGGAGGGAATGCATACGTTCCTCAAGGCCGGAGCCGCCACGGGTGAAACCAGAAGGCTCAGCGGCGGCGACGCAGATGAAACTTCCTCCTCACGAGCCGAAGATCATCGTCGCCGAGACTAGCTTCCTTCTCAAGTGCCTCCCTCCGCCGCCGCTAGATCTAGCGTTTAGGGTTTAGTTAAATTCCGTTTAAGTTTGTTAAATTTCGTTTATGTTTGTTAAATGTCTTTCAAATTCAATGAAATATCGCCGGTTCGTCCATATTCAAGTCTTTTTTTCATCAAAAACCTATTGGGAGCGACCGGTGGGGGACTGGGGGGCGATGCTCCCAAAACGCGGCAACGCTTGCCGGTGCGTCCAACGGCGCCTGTCCGGCAACGTTGCCGGACACTATTTTGGGCGCGCCGGTGGAGATGCTCTTATGCATTATATAGAAGAAAGAAGAGAGTTTAAGAATTACACATCGTTGGCTTGGACAAGAACCAAGCTCAACCACGGGGCGAAATTGGACCCTGGAAGCAGCCCTAAATAAAGCTAAATCAGCGGAGGCTCTGTCCGCAACCTCGCACGGGGACAACATCTACATATGTCGAATAAGCATGTAGGATTACCAATCACCAGCAGAAACACCAGCACAAAAGGCCACATAACATGATGTTTTAATTTCAACAGCAGCAACACCATTTCTGAAACAACAGTACTGTATACACCATCAATTAATCACCAGCAGAAACACCATGCAGGATGAATTCAAAACTTTAACATAGCTATGGCAATGCGTACACCATTTCTGAAACAACAGTACTGTACAATTCTACCCAATTTCGGCCCAAGATACATGCATACTGTACACTTACCAAATTTCACCGGAGAATCAAATAACCAGATGCAGGACGAATCCAAAACTTTTGCATAGGTATGGCAATGTGTACCCCATTTCCGAAACAACAGTACTGTGTACAATTCTACCCAATTTATACTATCAATTACACCGAAAACCAGTAAAGGAAGAACTATAGTCCTGATAAACCCACATTGCCAAAAAAAAAAAAATCTCTAAATGGCAGGCTTTTGCTTAATTCCCAGATACCCTATAGCAAAACTGGGTGTACTTACCACATCCCCCTCCTCCTTGAGTGCTTATTGAGCTACTGAATTCACACCAATTTGCATGTACATCCGCCGGATAGCCACCAACTTGGGCGGTGCTGATGCTGCATTGTTGCTCTAAGCTTCCTGTCAATGGCAGGCAATCCATTCGTCCACTCTTCTTATGTGTTCGAATGACACAGCAAGTTCAGCTAATTTCAGGTTTATTTACATAGGTCTTCATCCACCAATTTGCCAATCCCATCCACTTGTTGATATCCATATGATGCGAGACTGGCCGATGAAAACTGCGATCACAGCATCATCGAATGAAATCAGAATCAGAACGCCAACGCAATTCATCTCCCTTCTCACTGAATTGTCTTTGTGAGCTTGCACTTGGCGAGGAAGACGGTGGATGTGCAATTCATGGTGCAAAGCTTGAGCAATTCCGAGGCTTGCTGCTTCAGCTCGGTCCGCAACCACTTTGGATAACCAGGAGAAGCTTGGCAGCCAGTCCAACCTCCAGGGCAGCAGGTGCAGACTCTTCGGGCACCATCCGGCATACCACCCACAGCATCGATAGCGCACGCCGCGTGCAGGCCTCAGACACCCTCATCAGCAATCGGACGGCATTGGGTATTGTCCGCGGGCAATCCTTGAGAGCCATCCTGCCTTCCGGGACTGCGGCGAGTGCGTCCAGGACATCCAATGCTGGTTCCACACACTCCGTCGCCAGCTCCGGCAGCAACTCCACTAGCTGCTGCACCGCACCAATGCTAGCTATCATACTCCTGGCCGGTCTGTGCACAGCACAGACAGAATTAAGCAGCTCAAGCCCGGCGGCCACACCGTCCTGATGCCTCTTGTCCCGGACTAGGCGCATGGCTCCAACCAAGAGGCTCAAGCTCGCCACTGTCTCCGGCCGGAAGCCCTTCTCCTCCATGAGGATGCGGATGAGGCGGACGCAGTTGATCTTAGTGTCGACTGCGCCCTCGTTGAGCATGTCCACCACGAGGGACACCTTGGCCGGCTGCATCAGGGCCGCCTTCGCGTCGCCGTCGAGCGGCACGCCACTGACGAGAATGGCCACCGCCTCTGACCCCACGGAATGTGACGTGAAGGGGCCGAGCAGCGAGGTCAACAGCGACACGCCGCCGGCCTCTGCGATGGCCTTGGTGACGGACTGGTGGGTGGAGGCGAGGGAGCGCAGCTCCCGGAGCGCGGCGACGCGAGCCTGACCCTTGAGGGGATGCCTCCTGGGGACGGCGGTGCCGCGGAGGCCGTGGACGAGGTCGGCGGCGCGGCCGTGGAAGTCGGCGGAGCGCTTCTTGAAGCGGGTGTAGCGGCGCGAGAACCAGGCGGCGATGAGCTGGCGGAGCGTGGCGTTGGGGGTGAGCGCGTCGTCCCAGAGCTCCTGCATGGTGGTGGGGCAGGTCCGGTGGCCGAGCGCGAGCCAGCGGGAGATGTTGGCGCGCTCGTAGGTCTGGCCGGTGCAGAGCGTGACCGGATCCACCATGGGCTCCAGCGAGATGGGGCAGATGAAGACCGCGGGCACGGCCTCGTCCCCGCCGCCGCCGCCGTCCCCCGCCGCCGCGTCCAGCTCGTCCATCATCTTCCTCAGCTCGACCGGCTGCTTCCCTCCGTCCCCCAGCGCCCCGTCCCCGGGCTCCGGGCCGCACCCGAGGATGCCGTCCTTGAGCGCCGTGTCGATGTCGAGCACCTGCCCGCCGCAGGGCAGCTCCTGGTACTGCGGCATTGTGGCGGCGGCAGCGACCGTCTGCGCCAACAACCAAGCACGCGCTTCCACCGCCCGCCGAAGGGGCGTGCGTGCACGGACGGCGAGGTTCCTTCGACTACAAGCGCGGAGTAGACGGAATGATGCGGTGAATCATGGGGCGACTTATCAGCATCATCATCTTTCTTTCTTTCTTCTTCCCTCCACTCCTCGCTTTTCTTGACCTGTTGCTTTTCTTGGATTTCTCCAGCTACCTACCAGTCAAAAGGGGGTGGAGGGGGCTTGAGACGAAAGCTTTCGGATTGCAAGCAACTGGACAGCGAGATATGAGGAGATCTGATACGAGTGGATGAAGGAGGGAGGGGAAGCGGGGGAGAAACCGAAGAATGCGACTGAGTGAGATCCAGTCCGAGCTAGAGGAGAGGGCGAGTTTTGTGGGAGGGCAGGAATATCCTGACCAAATTATTGTTTGGATTTGCGATTTTACCTGGGTGGGTGGAGGAGTGAGAGTGGATTGGATGAGAGAGAGTGGGGATTGGGGACCAGACATGAGCACTCACACTCACTGACACCGAGCCTGAGGTGGTGGGCCTCCCATGCTTACTCTCTTGTACTAGTACGCTCTCCTTGTATTTTCATTTTCTAGTAGTACTACTATTTGGTTTCGTTTATTTGATATTTGTTTCTTTTCAATGCTACAGCTACTGATAGAAGAGTAGGAGGAAACTGGCCCATGCCAAAAGCACAAACAAGAAGGCATGGGGTAGAATCTTGCAGGAAATGGTGGCACATGGTTTGTTTGGGCAGTCATGATCTTCTAGGTTTGATGCGATTTTTACCCCTGCTCCTAGGAACTGGCCATACTAGTACTGTTTTTTCCTTTTCAAAATTCAGTTTAATTTTCTTTCTGGGGAAATGGAGGTAGTCGTGACCTCCGAAACTAGTCTGACCATGACCACGCCGGAATGGAGACCAGCAGCGCGCGTACACCGTACTCCAAATCTAGGGCACGCGGACTGCACGTGCGGTGAGGTCAGCATGTGCAAAGAAGGGGAGGCCGCTTCGTTTTTTCTTTTCCATTTTTTGAAAGAGCTCAAGGACAAAGGGGCACGGAGGCCAGTCCTCGTGACCCGCTCCCTCCACGTTACGGTTACACTTGCATCGGACCTGGTGTTTGACCGCTATACACACTCAATGCTCTGACCACGCATCGATCGCGCAGGAAAACTCCGTTATTTTATAGTACGTTTGTAAATAAAAATACACATTACAAGCAGATGTGCCGTACAGTTGTTCTCTGTAGTATCGCTAGTTAACTGTGGCCAAGGAAATGAAAATTGCAGCATTGTTTGAAAGTGGAGATTTGTCACAATCGAACTTTAATAACTTAAGAAAAGTCGGTCTTGGTCTTGCTATGCCGGAGTAGTAGGTACTACTAGTAGTATCCTCCTGTCACCAGCTTAAGAAGAAAAATGATGAAATGCGGAAAGAGAAAAAGGATGGAAAACACCACACGTGCATTGATGCCAGGTTGGCGCTCTCCTTTGGCGTACAGTACGTCTTAATTAAGTGGATCCGGTGCGACCATGACCAAGACCACGAGGGGCGGATTTATATCAAGCAAGCAAGCAAAGAAAGAAATTAAAAGCGGAGGACCAAAGAGAAAAAACATAAAGGCAAAAGTTGGCAACAGTATGCACAGTAGTACTACAGGAAGAGAATGGAAAGAAAGCCGAAACTGGACGACATGTTGAAAGCTCCAAGCTTTCAAAATGCGCTTCTTGAACGGCCGGCCTTGCTGCACCGGCGCGCCGCACCGCACGCAACAAAAGCCACCGGTCCCGTCCGGCTGGGAGTGGGAGGAGTGGTACGGATATTAAACGCCGACGCGGACGGACGGACGGACGGACGGACGGACGATCGCTCAGTAGTCACTACACACCCAACTACACGCACGTACGTACGTAGGTGCAGTCGTGCAGTCGATAGTGGTGGAAGTCAAAGGGCGGTGCGGGGAGACATTAAACGCAGACACGATCGAACGAGGGACGCGTCGGCAGCGAGCACTGTTGCCGCACAGCACAGGGCCGCTGTTGCACCGTACCTGGTGGTAGAGTACGCAGCACGGCGTACGTGGGCGAGGAGCCACGCAACACACGCAGACGAGAGAGGCGTCTGGATCGGCGACGATGTGTTCCGGCACGGCCGCGGGCGGAGGGAAGGGGATGGGGAGCGGAGCACGCGCGACACAGTGTGAGCTGAATGATGGTCATGGGCCTCATCCTTATGGCGTGGGAGCACAGGACGGACACAGGTGCGCTGTGCCGTACGTTGTCGTGCGCTGCGCTCGCGTTGCCTTCCGATCGAGGCAACCGCGGATCGCTCGCTCGCTGGCCGCCGGCCCAACCACCTCTCTGTTCAAGGGCATGGGCGCCCACGCACGTTCCCGCCTCGCTCACCCACACATCATCAGCCCCGCCCCTACGTACGGGTACGTAATGCTACTGTTGAGCTTCGCTCTTGCTCTCGCTCGCTGGGGCACCGCCGTCACTGGATCCGGCGTTACAGGGCACTGCCAACGCTCACTGGCTGCGTGATTCAAGTTTAATCTGACTCACACAGGCTGAAATAATTTGAACTTGGATTGGTTACCACCGATGAATATGCTCCGTTTCCGGGTGCGTCCTCCTCCTCGGCGTCCGTGCCTGAAACCGGCTACACGGTCATTGAGACGATGCCGCACTAGTACTATATATAAAACGCCAAAGCCTGCCTGCAACGCTGGGCTGCAACCACTGCTCCCCGGAACAGAAAGCGATCAGCTTAGTAAAAATTAAAAAACAGGTGGAGATGAGGAGCAACAGCCATGGACTATGCAGAGCAAGGAGGCAGGGTCGCTTTCCCCCAAGCGCACCGGCATGCGCGCGCGCGACCACCATTAACCAAACTGCAGCAGTGATCATTACGATGCCGAGCAGACACAGGGAGGGTAGGGGGCAGGGAGATGCCGCTAAATCCAATCCCGGCTCCTGACTGCTTTGTTTAATCGGCCCGATGCTTAGCTAGTTGACTGCCTAGCCTAAAGCAAGCAAAGCTAGCGTAATCCGGATCGACGACAGTGTGAGCGGGATCGCGCGCGGTGTACAGTGTGCCCGCCCCGCCACGCCGCCCGTGGCCCGGGCCTGTTCTGACCGGTCAATGTGCCAACCCCAAGGCCGAGGCCATCATCTGTCCATGGGCCAACCCGAGGAGGAAGGGCATTTCTTGATGCTGCCAACCAAACCACCTTTGCCCTCCATCCGTGCTTTTGACCACCAGCGCGGCGCGGCATCCTTTCCCTTTCTCAAGGACGGACCAGTGCAGTGCTGCTCTCGTTTGGCTCCAACTCTCCATCTCTTTTCTTTTCTTGCCGGACATTATTTATTTGGGACCAGCACAATGTCTTCATGCCGGGTGCGTCTAATCCCTCATTATACACCTTCGTATAATTCGAAAAGAAAAGGTTAAAGGCCCGTTTGGTTCACTGGAATTGAACAGGAATAGAAAGAACACAAGAACAGAGTGTAATTCTGAAATCATAAAGAAAACGCAGCAACTAGTCATACAACTTGTATGATTGCACCACACGAAAAACACAAGAATTTTCCAGTGAGTTGAGTACAAATCATAGTCCTCATAAACACATGGATTTTTTTTTAAGTCTAACCTCTTGCTAGAAATCCTATGCGATTTTAATGTATAAAACAATCCATATGAAATTTCAACCAAATGAACTATATAGGAAAAATTTCTAAGAATTGAAATCGTATGAAACTCATTTGAAAATCTTTTGAACCCAAGAGGCAATAAGTTTTCTTCCTTTACCCTATGATTAAAGTGACATAGCCCTAGAACAGCGTGAAGAGATATAAATTAAAGATTTTAATTAAAAACAGGCTCTCAAGCTGAATAACAAGGAAAACACTTCGTCCAATATTTCGGAGGAGGTCTCGCCTCGTCGACGCCCCGTTCTCTCTGCCTGCCTAAAGCCCGTCAGCACGTCATAGGTCGCCCTGTGTGCTGCCCTTATAAGTAACGATGACATCACACGTGGCCGACTCTACCACGCGACTGCATCTCGCTCTCAAGTTTTGTCGGTTGTGTTTTTGCCATCCCTTTTCAACCTTAATGTAGAGTTCCACAGATGGGCAATTCGTAGTTGGATCCCTCTCCCACTGTCACAGGTTACTCCCATATCGACAACAGCGACAGAACCTCGTATAATGCGGTGGTTGTGTACATATCGACTCGTTTTGCACGAAGGGCAACTCGTCCCCCATCGGTCTGCTTGAGGGCTAGTACTGGGACAAATATTAGGCCCTATGGAAGGGACGGTCTGCCCGGTTTGTGTCCGTTTACTCACAAAAACCCCAAATTCATGGTCGTTTTAGGGGCAAACACATAGTTTCTAGATCTGCCCATGTTTGTGTCAATGTCGACCGTCGGGCTCATCGAAGACACTTATTTGTGAGAATTAACTCGTCGTTGTCCACACAAGCCAACCAACATCGTCACTGGTCGTGTCATTGGGTAGATCGCTCATCGCGCTACCCACGGTACCTATTGAGGGATATTCATGGGGTATCCATAAGGCTAGTAGTTGATGTGACAAAGTGTGGGAAGGTAGTAGTGGAAATCTAGAAACGAGATAGACACCGGAGTATACCCAAGTTCGGTCCCTCGACCAGGAGGTAAAAACCTATTCATGTTTGTGTATATTGTATTTCATACGATTATAGTATCTCTAGTAAAAAGACCTTGTACTAGATGGGCCCCGGGTATGTCTTATATAGGGAGCATGGACCTTGGTACACATGATCAATTAAGTTGCACATGATACCAGCACATGCGATGTTACAAAAATACTAATTCAATTTTTTGAAAAAGTACCGAAACATTAAGTCAGGCAAACAAGATCAAGTATTGTACCCGTATAAAAATACTCGCTAGAGAATTACTTTAATTTAACGTTGGATCAAAGTTTTGTAAAAAAAAAAATACACTATATACATGTGGGTGTACATGGCCCATCAGACCGCCTGTGGCAGCACGGCATGGGCCATGACGTGCACACGTCAAAATCTCCCGGCCACCTCCTGAAGAAAGAACCAACTTCATAATCGAACTACATGTTTTTTCACAGAAACTGAAAAGCATGGGAATGGAGAAAACATAAAATGTCACGACATATAGAATTCTGGATTCTGAAAATGCAGGAACCAGTCACACTAATTGTTTGGTTGTGCCACATGAAAAACACAGTATTTTTTTATAGAGTTGAGTACAAGCCACTCGTAGGCACGTAAATTTTTTTTTCCAAAAAGTCTACCTTGTTGCTATAAATCATACTATGAGATTGTAGTGTAGAAAGGCAAAGCATAATTTTTTTTTTTTTTGAGGATTCTTTCTTTCGAACCAAATGGATTCCATAGGAAAAATTCGTATGGACAAAATTCTTTTTAAAACCCTTTGAACCAAAGAGGTCCAAGGCAAAGTACACGCTCCAAATAGGTCAGAACATAGTGCCGTGCCATGGACCTCTTCGTGAATTCGCATATGCAGTGGAGTGGAGCCACCGGGCCGGCGTGGTTGGGGGATCGACAAGCCAACCCCGATGAAAGCGAAACATCTCCGGTGATCAGTACGTGCATGCCTCCCTCGCTTTCTGTTTTCCTTGTCCGGCTTCCCTCGCCGTTCGACATAACTCAGTCCATGTCGCGGCTGTTCAAAGCGAAAGACATCATCCGCCGGCGTGCATGTACCACCACCACCACCGGAAATCTGGATTTAGTCACATTGATCACCAGCAGTACTAGACAACTGGTACCATGTAGTCTGTCGGGAAGTAAATCGTGTGCGGGAAATTTTAATTTCTGCCTGATTAAATGTGTGTACAGTACATTGAATTTTCTGGGCTGTCTTCACCATAAATGTACAGTTCCAGATCGGCCTATTGCACCCCCCCGCCCAGCGTCTACACAGGAGTAACATTCAGAAATCATAACAGGGGTACCGGGTACAATACAACAAGACTTTACCTCTAAAAGGGTAAATGACAAATATTACAGCAAACAGAAACCTACATAGGCAGTAACACTGTACTATGTTCGCCAACGCCCCGTGAGCAGAAACCTGAAGATGCTGAATGTCATGAACTGAACGATAGAGCCTATGTAAAGCAAGATCCCTCCGTCAGGATGTATCGGTCTTCTGCTACTTTCTTCTATAATTACTGTTGATCCTAGCTGCATCTGTCTCAAGCCTGAAGAAACACCGACCTAGGTTGCTTCATTGTCCCAGTAGTTCCTCAACTGTGACATGTGGAGGAGTAGGCCGTCGCGGCCTAACCCAGTGGTGCTACTCGTCATGATCCATGGAGGAGGCTCCGGATACACCAAACTAATGTTTTCCTGGAACTCCTTGATGTTCTCCTCAGGTCGGCCCCCTTTGCCTTTCTTTACTTTGTCACACTTTGTGAACACAAAAGTTAAGCTGACCTGTGACACGAAACAATCAAATAGGCATATAGTTGTTGGAGATCAGTATAATAGACGGATGTGCCATCAATCCTGGAGATAAGTCACTTGATATTTAAATCAGTGTGTAAGAACATTATGAGCTCAGCAGTAAGTTGTCTCACATTGTTACGACCAAGCCAGTTGGCGCAGTCAAGGTCAATTTTCTGAGGTGGAACACTGGCATCAACAAGGAGCAGTACACCAACCAAGGTGTCCCTGTTCAAGAAATACCCCTTGGTAAATGAAGACCAATCCATTCGAGCCGTCTTGGACGCAGCTGCAAATCTACATGTAGGAAGAAACTTCATTTGATCATGTTCATTGGAGATGCCAGATAAGTCCTAAAGCACGTTAAATATTTCATGTTGGGAAAATGCCCTAATGAGCAACGAGTATGTAAAATAATCAAAAGAAAATAAGATTGGAAAATTAACACTAGCAGGCATTTTTACTTTCATTTAAACATTCATATTTCATGCAGTATGTATTGATCAGTTTATCTTCAGAAATGACAATCAAGCAAAAACTTATAGAGAAGTTGGCAGAGCATATATCTGTTCTAATATTGGAGTTGACAAAAAAGTCATGAAGGAGCTTCCAAGAGTAATACTTTCAACAAAATAAATCTATCTTTGGACTTTTCACATATCCTATGGTCCTTTAGGCATCCCTTGTATCCGCAGTTTGAACCAGAAAGAATTGATGCCTGTTGGTTGTGCATTAAGCTTACTACTGGACAATGCATGACAGAATGTCTTGAACTTACAAGACAATGTGTATACAACTATACATACGCTAACATTCATTTACATCACAACTGGACACATAAATAACATCACATCAAGAACAGGTAGGCAAAATAGTAAGAAAAATGCTCAGAAGGTGCAAGTATTCAACCGGGTTCAATATTTCGTTTTCAGTTTTTCTTTCGCCCATCTTCGAGATTCGCAAATTTCGAGAAATTACCGAAATTTCGAAGAAAAAATCCAAATATTTCGGCCAGATTCAAATTTTAGAGCTTAAAAATATTTAGCAAAATAAATAAAAAAGTACAGATTCGAACTCAAGACCTTGCACAGCATCAACTGAACACTCCACCAGCAGGCTAAAGCCAAGTTTCTGATGGGTAAGTGATTGCTGTTTGTTATAATCATAGTATATTTGATATTTTTAAACATAGCCGAAATTTTCAGTCGATATTACCGTTTCTCGCCCATCTTCGAGATTCGTTAATTTCGCGAAATTCGAACGACATTTCGACGAAATATTTTTCACTGGTATTCAACTCCTGAAGAACATGTTCTTTTTTTACTTATTGGTAAGGTACCATTGTGAAAGCTCAAGTTCCTTCAAATTAATCAACTGCAGCTTCATATATTGCGATAAACTAGTCAACATGTTCATATTTAGTGCAGGTGGAGAAAGTGAACATACCCATAACCAGGCAAATCCACAAGGTACCAACTCTTGTTAACAAGAAAGTGGTTAATCGTCTGGGTCTTCCCTGCAAAACATATAAAATCAGTCCCAGATACGATATTTAACAGCAATAGAAGGATAAGTTTCTAGCAGTAAAGTATATTCAGGAAATTTGCTGTAAGATTAATAATATAATAAATCCTCCAAGACCTCCATGGGAAGAGATTGACAACCCAATAAGTCTGTCCATACTTAAAGTACAATTCATAATCATCCTGATTTTATGGTTGGAGCCACAAAAACAAAAACAGACCATTATAAAGTCCACAACATAATCCTATACAACTGACTACCCCACTTACTTATATCTCTCAACATGCAGCCTCCCATATCAGAAAACATCCACTTCAGCAAAAAACTGCCGGCCACCAATTCTGTTCCTTGCATACGGCATACCATTACCATTCCCTTCCATTCCTATGTGCGTTTTGTTTACTTCATGCTAACTAACGGTCCAGGTGCAGGCCCACCTGGAGCTCATTAGTCTAGCTTTCTTTAGGCTTCAGTTACTGCTTTGTCGTTCCGTACATCAGAAACAAACAGCCATTGTGTCCTCTCCGCTCCCTTCCGCATGGCCACATAATATTACCTTGCCATAAATCCCCCTTACCCTCCTTGCCTCACATCCCTCGCACAACCGTCGCTTCGCTCACTGACGCAACCCGAGCCGTTATCTTCTCATCCCCGATTGCAAGGAAGCCAGTTGTCTCCCGTACCGCCCTCTCCATCTACTGATCTACCAAATCAGCCACCGCGCCGTACATCTGAAGCATCGGCATGGTGATCACGAAGAGCCACACCGCCGTGTCGATGGGTTTCTTGACATCTACTACGTGGCCTGCTGCAATGACGAGAGACATCTATAACTGCTTCTAATGAGGAGAGACACTGACAGTGCGGATAAGAAATTCCGTCCTTATTACTGAAGCACTTGAGGAACGTGATCCTATCATCCATGGAGGTAACTGATTTTCCTATGTTTTTCTTGCAGAATTGGGTTGATTTTGCACGGGTTTTAACCCTGCATTGTTGAACACATCTGCAAGATTGTCCTGTTAGTTCGCCTTCGATTCGGACTGGCAACGTGCCGTCTAAATCGATATCACAATATGTTAGCAGAATTTAGATGGCCCTTCACCTTAGGTTGATGTTACATTCTGATTGATATGCAATAATCAGCTGGTATTTTCTCTCTGAGAGTCTCCATTTTTAGTGGAAGTCTGTGCTCCGCCTACAGTTGCTAATGGGCTAAGCCAAATTGTACCAGGTCTCACAGCTTGACCATTAATAATTATCTTTAAATGCTTATCAGATTCCTCTGTGATTCCCCTTTCTACCTATAACAGATTGGGGCGGGAGGCAGACTGCAGTCTTCAGAGTAACTAGATGATGGAATTGAGGCTTTGCTTGAAATGCTTTATTCTGATTCTTTTTATTGCAGAAGCAGAACTAGAAACATCTAAAATTCAGTGCTCGAGCCTGTTGCATCGTTAGTTGTTCAAGTCAGGTGGAGTATTTTTTGCACTCATTGGTTGCAAGAAAATACAATTTGTTCATCATCTCCTATATGTGGCTCCTGCTCATCATGCTCTTTCTATTCATGTGATTTCGGTCGTTTCTCTTCATTAGTTATTTTGCCTCTGCAAGGTGGAGTGATTTCATCAAAATAAGAAGAAATGGGATGGCTCAGGTAACAATCTGTAATGATCTACATATTCCTATTTTGTATCCTTTCAACATAGTTCTCCACCTAACCCTGCACACCCTCATGAAATACCCTACAAATGGAAGTGTGTGAGGTTCATTTGGAGTTACAGTCCTTTACCCCACCTATTTGTTTCTTCTATAAATGTATATGCTACATTGAATTCATAGGTGGCATCTGGCATGTATAGCATTTCATAGCTTCTACCATTATTCTTCATTTCATCCGGGAGAATGTATGTTTTTTTGGTTTCTGTGACAACAATCACAACTGTTTTGTTTCTGTATAAACAATCATAAATAATTTATTTTTATAATTTTGCTAATAAATGGGGAAGGTTCATCTGCGGAATGAAATAACAGTTTTAACATTATGGACCGCAGCAACGCGTGGGTATCACCCAGTTATACATTTTCACCTTAAGCCCGGAGCACTGACTAGAATGCCAGAAACATTAAAAGGACAAACTTAGTTTGGCACTTTAACCGCTAGCTACTCTACATTGATTCTACCAGAATCCACAAACCACCAAATCAGAGGGTAACTGCATATAAAACGAAATTAAGACCATCTTTGTAATGAAAAGGAATGAAAAGGATTACCGGGCTTCTTCGAGGTGAGCGCGGCTTCCTTGCGGCGCGTGAGCGCGTTGATGAGAGAGGACTTGCCGACGTTGGAGCGGCCGAGGACGGCGAACTCGGGGCGGTCGTCCTTGGGGCAGTCTCGCGCGTGCGCGCTGCACCCGATGAACTCGGCCTCCTTTATCCTCGAGTCCCCGGCGTACGGCCCCACCACGATGTTCGACCCCGGCAGCACCATCTCCGCAGTCACGGCCGCGTCCCGCTCCACCCCCGGCGGGAAGAACAACGCTGTGTTGACGGATACCCTAGGCGCGACGGGCGTCCTGGAGTTCTTGTGGCGGGTTCGCGCCGGCGGGGGCGCATCGCCGCTGGGGGCGGCGGCCCCGGCTGCCGCGGCGTGCGCTGAGAGCGTGCGGCGGACCAGGAGGGGGACGCGTGAGGGCGTGAGGGCCTGGAGGAGGAAGGGGCGGGGCCAGAGGAGCATAGCAGCGGCGGCGCGTGCGGGATGCTCAGGGGAGTGGCGCGGCACGGATGAGGAGGCGCTCGCTCGCTCGCGCCGTCGCCGTTTCCTGCACAATGGTGAGTGGGCCTTCTTTCTTTCCGCTTCATGATAGAGGCCGATTGGTTATGCAAATTGCAGCCGTTCACTAAATAAGTATGAGGTTGGTCTGCTGGGAGAGGCACTGGTGGCCTAAAAAGTTTGTGTTGGCCCAATTCGATTTGATCTCAATTACCAAATCTTTGTAGATAACAAGCAAATGAATACTAAAACAAAGCACAACTTCCTATACTGCTTTCAAAACATGCCAGGCACGAAGATCAATTACCATAAGAGCGAGGTCTTTGTATTGGGAGTGGGAAAAGAAGAGCGGGAAAGAGTGGCTAATATATTCAATTGTAAATTAGGGAAATTACCTATGCATTATCTGAGTTTGGCCATTGGAGATCATAAACTGACAACTGACAACTGAGCAATTCAGATTCCTGGTTGGCAAGTTGACCAATAGAACTGATCCTTGGCTGGGGAGGCATATGTCATATGCTGCTAGATTGATCCTTTCTAATTCATGCTTGGACAATACTCCGATGTTTATGATGGCTTTCTATCTTTTGGGAGAAGGGACCCATGTAGAGATGGACATAGTTAGTGGGAGATTCTTTTGGGAAGATTGTGCTCAAGGTTTCAAATATCATATGATGAAATGGAAGTATGTGTGTAGACCCAAGGAGTTTTGTGGAATGGGCATTATAAATTCCAGAAGTATGAATATTTCTCTCCTAGTCAAGTGGATTTGGAAATTATTCAATGGGGATCCAAAAGCTCTTTGGATACATGTACTGACCAACAAACACCTGAAGAATGGGGAGTCTATTCTTATGAATGAGACAAGAGGATCTCAATTCTGGAATGGGTTTGCAGGCGGTTAAGAAATGGGTCACAAGGGGAGCAGATCACGGTGTTGGTAATGTAAAGAAAACGAGGTTTCGGGAGGATGTTTGTGTGGGGCAGGTTCCTCTTAAAATTACCTTTCCTGAACTATTCTGGGTTGCTTCAGATCCTATACCTCTTCGTTTCATGGGAATTATGAAATCAAAAATATGCGTGAGCCACCGGTTGGCTATACCCCCCTATTCATAGGCGTACGATGGAGCTTTTAGATTCGCACTGCCCAGGCACCTCTCCAGTCTAATTAGAGCCAGTAGCTGCAAATCATCTGAGCAAGCTGACAATGTGTACCTGCATGTATAGCCGGAATGGACTGTAGGGTGGATGACTTAACAAGTACAATTGGTCAAGGAACTAATTTATTTTGGCCGGGCATAGACCTCATTTAAAGCAGGCAACGTTCACATGAAGAATTTTTTTTTTAAATAATATTTTTTTGAACAGAAATTCGGAAAATAGCGCGCGTTTTCCAGAAATTTGGAAAATAGCGCGGCGTCGGCAGCGGCCGGACCGGAACAAAGGTTTCGGCACGGGCCAAACCGAAACCATCAGGTTTCGGCACGGCCAAAGCCGAAAGGATGCTGAACTGCATGCACGCCTGCCTTTCGCGTAACGGCGGGACCGACAGGCCAGTTTCGGCTCTGGCCGTGCCGAAAGTACCATTTCATTATTTTCCCGCTCATATTTCCCGGCACCGCGCATATTTTGGTTTTCTCGAGTAAATTTGTTTCGCGGTCAATTGTTCTCGCTTTTTTTCTCCCGCCATTTTCTTCCCGCCATTTTGTTCCCACCATTTTCCTCCCGCTCTTCTTCTCCCGCCATTTTTCTGCCGTGCCTAATTTTCCCGCCAAACTTGCTCCCGCCTTGTATTTTCCCGCCAGCCTTGCTCCCGCCTATTTCTCCCGCCAATTGGTCTGTGCTCGTCCTATAAAAACCCCGGGAGGAGATGTCGAGTTGGTAAGCATAGTCCACTCACTCGAACATGTCGAGATACAATTCAGATGGTAGTTTTCCGGCAGGAATGTCGGCACTCCTTTTGAAGTTTACGGCCGAGTTCAAGGTAGACAATAAGGAGATCCCATTCGAAGATATTGTTAGTCATCCACCTCATCTCCGTGAGCTATCAGCGAAGCTAGCTAGGCATGGGTGGCCATGGAGGAATTACAACAAAATAGAAAAAGAACTCGTGAGGCTGCATGCTAGGTGGCAGAAGAAGAAGCTAACATATCCCACTGAAGCATATATGTTGGATGCTTTTAGTCACCCGATGTTATGGGTCGAGAAGAGCGAGGACGAAGATGATATCTTCATGCCCACTGAAGCGAGCAAGAGAGCTGCAAAAGCGGCGGCGGCGGCGTCGAAGGGCAAGGGTGCAGCGTCGTCGAAACGCAAGGCTGAAGCATCGTCGAAGGGCAAGGGTGCGGCGTCGTCGAAGGGTAAGGGTGCAGCATCGTCGAAGGGGAAGAGTGACGCGGGAGGCTGTGTCGATGGTAGATGACTTTTCTTTTTCAATTTATGTCAACCCAATCAGGGTGTATCATCCAGTTGTATGCTGGACCCCGCGTACGCAAGATGTTCGGTTTGTCACCACCCTCCCAAATCTTTGCATGCCAGTCCATGGTGCTGGTTCATCCTCGGTGGGGTGCTGCAGTCGCTTTATAGCCTTAAGCATACCAGGATGCCTGTCGTGAAGGATGCACACATTTAGTCGAGTCTTCACAACTGCCTTTTTCAATTGCCTGAAGAACCATATCCAGCTCTCATAATTCTCACCCTCGACGAAGGCGAAGGCAATCGCGACGATCTGCCCATTGCCGTCCACACCTATTGCGGTCAGCGCAGCTCATTTTCAAATATTGCCTATTTGACACGTCAGTGCGGAAAACCCTTTGCGTGGACAATGCCCACTGAATCACGGCTTCCCTTAACTGTTGCTTCGTGCTGTACTGAGCCTCGATTTGAATGTTATTCATGTGGTACTCCCAGGACGATTCATGGACATCAGGCACGGCCGTGATGGCAGAGTTATCCTGATTCCAGTAACTAGGAATAGGCACATCTTCATCCTTGTTTTCATCAGAATCATCAGAATCAATATCTTCTGCGACGCCATCCTCCTCGTCTTCCGCCAATATCTCAGCCTGTGCTGTACCTTCATGCTCATCCGCATCAGCCTCCCCAATTTGGGTAGGTCCTGCTGACAGTGCTGGTTCATAATGAAGAGGAATTTCTGACAGTGATGGTAGATAGCCAACAGGAATTTGAGCATGTCCTGCAGACGGTGATGGTTCAGAATGACCAGGAATTTGGGCACAATGCGAACTAGTTGCTTCACTAGTCTCTCCAGTCTGAACAGCACCGCCACCTATTTCAAAATTATTCTGCTTCAGAACAAACGACACTAGGACTTCTGGTTTTGTCCCTCGGCGTTTGCATGATGCTAGCCAAGAAACCCACTGATTTGTCCGATCAAGCGGCAACAACTCCCAGCGAATATTTGACCGGCATTTGGTCCATACCGACTGCATCCTAACAGTCCAGTAATTATGATCATACCCAAAATGCACCGTAAAATACCACTGGACACCGCCGATTTTCACTTTCTCTGGCTCTGTCAACTGAATCTCCACATTTTCAAATTCACTAAGATCAACCCCTGACTCAGATGTACGGACTGTACCGGCACCGTAGTACACAACAACATTGACCACTTCCATTACCTAAACAAATTTATTCAATCATTAAATACTCCACAGCGGATATATCTAAATATTACGATACATCTAACTGACAACATACACTAATCCCACAAAATCTAGAGATTAGGGTTTACCCTTGACGCGTGCGTATCTCCCGCTTCCCGGCTTCAATCTAGCACCACCACCGCCGCACCACGCCTCTAGCTTCCTGATAAGGATCAACCCCGTCGATCCTATAGTTTGGCCCGATCTTTCACAGCGAGACAACCAAGGTAATAATTCTCCCAATTACACGATGAACGCAAACCTGGAGAAGAGGAACGAATCCAGCAAGCAACGTGATGAAGATCACCACGCCTCTAACCACAGCACGATAACACTTGATGAACACAAGCACCCTCGCAGCAATCTTTATTGATAACACGGCATCGCCGTCCCTGGAGGGATGCTTCACCAACGAGCTCAAAGTCTATGGACTGTTTTTAATCTAAACTCAAAGCTAACCCTAACCTAATGCGCCCAGCCCCTTATATGGAGGGAAGGGGGTGCGGCCGCACTGTAGCTACAGTGCGCGCTACAGTACCGCCCACTAGTGGCCCACGCCCTAGTTGAGTTGGACAGGCCCATACTCAACTCTAATAATTATTTAAAACTAATTATTACAAATAGCAACACACGACGAATACAGCTAACTTGGTGGAGTCCTGAAATTGGGCTGCACCTCCCCCGTCGTGCCCATATCATCCTCCCCCCTTCAAGAAGCGTTGTCCCCAACGCGTGAGGGTCTGCTCGAAAGGGTGGCGTGATGTCAACAAAATCAACACGCGTCTTCTCCATCTTCAAGTCTTGCTTGCCTTCCTCACCACATCCTCCCGCTTGGCCTGCTCGACCTGATACAGTCTTGGACAGCTGCACCTCTTTTCTTCTCCACATGAGCTTGGACCTCGGCGCCACCATCTTCTTCTTCTCAACTCTTGCTGGAACCTCGTGTCGCTGAACATGAATCTGCTTTGCACGACCCTGCAAAAGATGAGTAATGCCTGGGCCACACAATTGACGAACATGTCCATCCTTGCCTTTGTGCACACGTACCGCTGCTCCAACAAAACGTTTCCGATGTGTTCTCACAAAACTGTGGCTGACTACCCGCGGCACCATATGCACCGGAACACGATCAGCACCGCCGTCATCGGTCTGAACACCCATGTCAACACGAACTGGAACACATGCTGCAATATCCTTCCTCTCATCAATAAGAGGCTTGCCTTCAACCGGCTTGTCACCAACAAGAACAACTGGCTCGTCATCTACATGCACGGCTGAATCAGTTTCAGTATCAACGCTACTTGCATCATGCTCCTCTTGCTGCAATTTAACTAGGCTTGGCTTTGGCTTAGCTTTATGCAACTTCTCTTGCGAACCACCAGCACCACATCGGACTTGATTTGATCATCTCTCATAGGCTTCAAAGTCCGCTGTTTACCATCATGCACAAAAGAATATGTATTTGCTCTCCCAGCATGTAAAGCATTATGATCATACTGCCATGGACGACCAAGTAACAGCCCACATACCTCCAAGGGCAACACATCACATTCCACCTCATCAACATACTCACCAACTGAAAATGGCACACGCACCTTGTGAGTAATCTTCATCATACCACAGCTATTCACCCACTCAACATGCCTCGGTTCTGGAAGACGCCATGTGGATAACCCCAAAGCCTCCACAACCGCCTTGCTAATGCCATTACAGTAACTACCACTATCAATCATCATCTTGCATGCTTTGCCTTTGATCATGCACTGCGCCTGAAATAAATTCCATCGCTGGCCTCTATCCACTGTCATGCAAGTATCATCATGTACTCTCTTGAGTTGCATATTCAGCCCACTCAATGGTACAACACCCTCCATGACTTCTGGAACAACATCAGCCTTGACAACATCAACTGCTGACACTTCAGAAATCGTGGCTCCTTGGGAACTGTCGGCAATGGAACAACTGTCAACTTCTCATGAGTAGTCACAGCTATCGCAACCTTTGGTATAGGAGCTATGCTCTTGCCAACATCCTCTATCTCATTCACAACCTTGGACGGCTTCTCACTTGCCCCCATAGACGGTATCATGAAACCATCCCGAAGAAAAGTTGTGAAGTCCTCCAAGTACAAGAAAATTCACCTCTTTCAACCGCATCACACCACCAATTGTTCAACTCGTCGTCCACACGCCGTTGAGCAAGGATATATGCATAATACCCACTGAACTTGGCATTGTATTTGCGACATCGATTGAAACCCAATCTCATGTTCCTTTCCCAATCTTGGTACTCCTCAACTGTTGCAAAACTGTGTAGGTACCAACTAAGCTCATATGCCGAACGTTCTACTCCATTCATGATGTCAAGATAGTCATTGAAAACAGCACTGGACTTCTTGCCACGAAAACACCGCTCGCCCAAAACATCTCCTGGAAACACATCCATCTCTGCAGTTTTCTGAATATTGTGTAATTCACGTACTGCTACAGTAACAGTAAATTTGACCTTTTCACTGTAGCACTTCTCTTTGGGCCACTATATGTCGCACCGCGGAGCCAAATTTTCTGGAACAACAATGCCGGATAATCCGTCTCCAACGGTTCTGAGCTGAGCACGTACTCCACGCGTTGCTATTCTGCCAACGCAAACGATCGGAACTTGTACGCTGGTGGGAGTAAGCAAACGTCAAACGCCTGGACTCCAACTGACTGTGTACACTCGCGATGGAAAAGGTCCCTGCCAGAAACAAGAAAACAAACCAACGTGCTGCTCCTTGACTCTTGCTGCACGCCACCACCACACCCACGTGCGGCTGCTCCCTCCCGCGATCGAATCTCCCAGGTAACGAGCGGTAATGCGATGTCCTTGATCGATCGGCCCTGGCTAGAAAGCGTGCACTGCCTGGACTCCAACTTCCGACGACCGAGAACGTACTGGCCCCGCACGTGCAGCACCTGGAGGTGTAGCACCAGGAAAAAAATCCCTGGCGGCGCGCGAGATCAAACAGCAGAAAAAGGAGATCGATGTGCGCCTGGATTTTCCTGCTCCCGCCGCCGACGTGCTGTTCGTTGATCAACACCACCACGCAACCAAGCTGACCGCCTCCTTTTGCTCCTGATCGTCACGATCAGAACCAAGACCGCGACCGCGTGCTGCTCCTTCCTGCGTGGCCGCCGCCACAAACAACAATCTGATGCAAAACCTTCTAATCAAATCAATCTCTAATCTGCCCGATATGACAACTGCCCGGATGATGAGCAATCAGCAGATCAATCTCGCCGTGAGCAACCCAGAGCTCTGATACCACATGATAAGGATCAACCCCGTCGATCCTATAGTTTGGCCCGATCTTTCACAGCGAGACAACCAAGGTAATAATTCTCCCAATTACACGATGAACGCAAACCTGGAGAAGAGGAACGAATCCAGCAAGCAACGTGATGAAGATCACCACGCCTCTAACCACAGCACGATAACACTTGATGAACACAAGCACCCTCGCAGCAATCTTTATTGATAACACGGCATCGCCGTCCCTGGAGGGATGCTTCACCAACGAGCTCAAAGTCTATGGACTGTTTTTAATCTAAACTCAAAGCTAACCCTAACCTAATGCGCCCAGCCCCTTATATGGAGGGAAGGGGGTGCGGCCGCACTGTAGCTACAGTGCGCGCTACAGTACCGCCCACTAGTGGCCCACGCCCTAGTTGAGTTGGACAGGCCCATACTCAACTCTAATAATTATTTAAAACTAATTATTACAAATAGCAACACACGACGAATACAGCTAACTTGGTGGAGTCCTGAAATTGGGCTGCACCTCCCCTGTCGTGCCCATATCACTTCCTCAACACCGGCACACACCACCACTATGCACCATTGTTGACCACCATTGCTCCACCTCCACTCCCCCAAACGCCTCTACGAACAACTATCCCATCAGTAGATCGATGATGCCCTAACCCTCCTCTACTCTATTTCTTGATTATGGGTTTGTGAGGATTTTTTTGGGGTAAGAATCGCTGTTGTTTTCCTGGAAACGGAAGAAGGAGAGGAGAAGGACTGGTCGAGTGAGAGAAAGAAGAAGATGGGCATCGAAGGAGGACAGGCCACCTCTTTTGGTCTGCCTGCTTTCGGCACGGCCCGTGCCGAAAGGCTTGGTTTCGGCACTAGCCACGCCAAAAGAGATGGGCCACGCCTACCGGTGCGCAGGCCGACATGCAGCTGGCCTATTTCGGTGTGGGCCGTGCCGAAACCAGTTGTTTCGGCACGGGCCGTGCCGACGCCGCGCTATTTTCCGAATTTCTGGAAAACGCGCGCTATTTTCCGAATTTCTGTTTAAAAAAATATTATTTAAAAAAATTCTTCACATGAACGAACGAAATGCTCAGATATTTGTTTGGCAGCGTAAAACCCAGCTATCACAGAAGAAATGTGTAGTCATCCACACCGCTTATTTCTGGAACTCTCCTCCTCTCCTCTCTTCTACAGAAACCAGAGGCGACTCGAGGGCGACCCCGAGGCGACCAGCGTTCGCCGATGTATCCGTGGGATTTCCCACCCTCCGGCGGCCGCTCCGGCGGCGGGAGGATGGGGAATCCCCGGATCTGCGCTCCGGCGGTGTAGATAGGGTGTGGATAGGGTGGATCTCGGGCGTCGGGCCGAGGCGGGGAGGCCTCCGTCGTCCTTTTGGTGGGGCGCAGCCTCCCCTCTCTCCCGACGTCGTCTTCGACGGCGGCGGCTGGCTGCTGCCCTGTTCCACCGGTGCTTCCTCCGGCGCTGGTGTTTTCTTTGCGGTTGGTGTTTTGGTTGGTGTTCTGGAGGCGTGCAGAGGGGATTGGAGGCTGCTGTTGCGCGGGATCGAGGCTTGTAGGTTGAAGATCTGGCCACCTCTGTGGAGGTGGAGTGGCGCTGGCCCTGGATCTGGGGCGGAGGTTGCTTGGGGGGCTCCCCCGGCCGATGGACCATCTTCGGCTTCAGATCCAGCTCGTCGGAGCTGGTGGCTGATGCGGCTCGTCAAAGCCTTTGGGCTAGGAGTTCTTCCATTCCGTTGGAGAGGGCTGTCGGCGGTTGGATCCTGCGTCGTCCTCGACGATGGAGGTCTTGTGTGATCGGCGTCCTGGAGGTTGAAGAAGATGTTCTGCAGCAGTGTTGTTGTCTGTATCCTCTCTGTATTGTAGCTGCTTGTATTCGGATCTGTATTGCTTTCCTAAACGTATGAATATAAGTTTTTAGCGTACAAAAAAAAAAGACCACACATTTGCCAAATCTAGCTAGCAGGAAAGCAAAGATCAGTTAAGCCCACGAGTGGGCGGTAAGTTGTATCATCCAACATCCCTTTTGAAGGTAGTACTTCCATCTTAGCATTTCGTCGTTTTCAGAAAATGTTTTACCAGGTACTTCGTATAACATTGTCATTGATTTTTTTTGTGGGAGCAGATGATCAAAAGATACATGAGCAACATGGAATTTGCGGCCGCAACGAAATCGATGGTGAGCAGCATATACTGATTAGCTGCCGTTTTTGGCGTGGGAGAAATAATGAAGATACTTGTCTACCTGTCTTCATACTGCTTGTATGTAGGCCTAGAATCTATGTGGATGCCACGAGGACATGTTGGTACGCAACTTTCAACCTCTCTTAACGGACGGCATCGGCCCCTTCTCCCACCGCTCTCTCTCTACAGTGCTTTGAGAGTCGTCTTCTGATAGCCGGGCCGATCTGGCCTCTCCGCCGGATTAGCTGGCCGGAGTTGGTGCTGGAGAGGTGCCGGGTAGTCCTTAGGTAGTTTTAGTTATAGATCTAGCGTAGGTGCTTGTGTTGCTAGGCGGATGCCGTCTTTCTTCTTCCTTCGAAGACCTTGGTTCTTGTTGTCCTGGCGTGGCACTGAGCTTACCGCGACTAGCTCCTCCGGCAAGCTTTCATGGTGGAGGATGAGCGGAGGTGATGGATTTGCGGTGGTCTTCTTCAATAAGCATCTCGGACTCCTTCTGTTGTGTGGTGTTCTTCTTCTCCTGGCCGGCCTCGGTGGCGAGGGGGAAAGGAAGAGCATCGTATGGTTGATGGAGCGCAGCAGCTTCTCCGGCGGTGGGGCGGATGAGCCGCTGGAGTGGGAGAGCCTACTGCTTCTTGAAGCTCCATGGAGCAGTTTCTCGCCGTCAGGTATCGACCGCTGCTGCTTCAATAATCGTCCGTTTCGTGCGGGAGCTCGTGGATCGAAGATTTCTTGTCTTCTATGGCGCGGAGGTAGCGGGGAAGAATATCAGAGCTTTGGTTCTACGGCTTCTTGGGGGAAATTTCAGGCTGCAAATTTCGGAGATCCTCAACGGCGGCGACTATGCGCCGTCGTTATTTTCGGCCGATGGGGCCACTCCGAGCTATGGTGCGACTCGCGCCATGGCATCTTCAACCTCTCCAGCTCCATGGCTGCGTTCATCATCGTGCTGTCTCCAAGTGGTCTCGTCCCGGCGACGGCGTCGGCGGCGTCGTGTTGAGCTGCTCTGTTCGTGCGGTGGAGAAGGATCTCATTGCTTTTCTTTTTATTTAGTTAAGGTCCTTTCTGTAAAAGCAAGGGCTTGGTTGTATTTTCCTTTTTTCTGGTCCTTGATGTAATTTGTCCCACCGTTTAGTGCAGTCGGGATCCTTCTGGATCCCTCCCCTTTGTTAAAAAAAAAACCTCTCTTAACATTTCGTGCTGACCAAGATGCTTCACTATTTGTTGTGACAAGACGGTGCTGGCTTTTCCGCTTCCCTCTTTCCCGGCCGACACCTGCATGCAAATGCAATGATTAAAATGTTCTAAGAGCATCTCCACTCGCGGCGCCCAAACGGCCGCCCAAACGCCTTTGGGGCGTGCCGGACACAAAATCGCCACCAATCGCGGCGCCCAAACGCAAATTCGGTCCGGCACGGCCCAGTTTTGTGTCCGGCACGCCCAGCCCACGTCCTCAACTTGGGGAGGCTTGGGGCGGCCCGGACGGAAGGAAACGCGACGCCACGTCGGCTCCCGACGCGCGGGCCACGCCTGGCAGTGAGACAAGAGGCTGCATTAATGTCGGGCGGCGTCTTGGTTTCCAGCCGGGCGCAGCGACGCGTCACTTCGCCTCTGCGGCGAGGAAGCGTCTGCGCCATGGCGGCATCAATGCAGGCGAGCCGTTTAATGGTGTGGCAGGCGAGCCGTTGGACGGCCGGAGTTAAGGCGACCTCATCCGTTCGCCTCCCCGGCCGCTATATAGAGCGGGTTCCTCGCCGTCTCCACCATCTCCATCCCACACCTAGCCATGGCCTCTCCCCGCGCGCCGCGGAGGAAGAGAGACGAGCGCAGGGGAGGCCCGTCGTCGCCGCCATGACAGCCAGGTTTGGGAGAGTGCCATGGCTCGCCGCGGCTGGCCATCGCAGGAGGCAGGCTCGTCGGCCGTCAACGCTCCGCCACCTCGTCCACCGCCTCCTCCGCCACCGGTGAACCAACTCACGGAAGCCGAGGCGCGCGAGCTCGTCCGCACTAACACGCCGTTGCCGGCGAACTGTGTCCTCCCCGAGGGATGGGCCACGAACCATAGAGGCCGACATAGCCTCTGCCGCCGCCACCACCGCCTCCGCCGCCACCACCTCCAGCTCCGCAGCCACCACCTCCAGCTCCGCCGCCACCACCTCCACCACCGGCTACCTCTACTGCCTCTGCTCGAGCTGCCGCCGGGATCTGTGCTCGCTGCCGCAAGGGACGGCGCCTGCCCCAACTGCCGATGCCCGGCGTGCCACCCTACTTACTAGATCTAGTCTAGGTCTAGATTTAAATTTGAATGAATTATGTTAGTTTGAATGAAATTTCAATGAAATATATGCATTTTCGTATCAAAATTTCATATTTGAATAATATTTGGGCGCCGCGAGTGGGGAGCGAGGGCGCCCAAATGGGCAAGGTAGTCCGGACGGCGCCCAAAGAGCCTGTCCGGACGGCCTTTGGGCGCCCATTTGGACGCGCGAGTGGAGATGCTCTAAATGCTCTGAGACACCAACATGCATTTTTGGGCTAATTTTTTTAAATAATACACTAAAATTAATTCATTCCAGAAATATTACGCGTTTTATTTTTTTTGCAAAAATAGGATTCCGTCGTCTTCGCTGAAGCCGACGTTGCCCTGTCGTCGTTGACGAGGACGACGAGCAGGCTGTCGTCGTTGACGATGACGACTGGCCTGTCGTCCTGAGAGGCCATGCAACGTCGTCTTTGTGGAGGACGACGATCGCCTGTCGTCTTTGCCGACGACGACGTTGCCCTTCCACGGCAGAGCGCGGCAGCAGAGCACGATAGGGCCAAAAAAAAAAAACGCTAACTCACGATTAATTTTTGTGTTTCCCGGTCGTTCCCGCAATTTGTCTCCCGCCCTTCTTCTCCGCTCTTTTTCTCCCGCCCATTTCCTCCCGCTCTTTTTCTCCCGCCCATTTCGTCCCGCCATTTTTCTCCCGCTCTTTTTCTCCCGCCCTTTTTCTTCCGCGTGAGCTTATATATACCCCAGCAGACGTTGTGATGGAGGCGTGTGGTGTGTGGTGATTTTCTTAGTCGCATAGGAAGGATGTCTGGTAGTTCGGGTCCTAGTTTGGAACATAGGTCATGGTGTGTTCTGTATGAAGCCGTAAGATGGACTGATGGTAGTATTAGGGAGGGTAGGGCGAAGAGCTGTTATAGGGAGCTAGTTAGTGAGTGGGGAAACATTCGTGAGCTGAGAGAAACTATAGCCAAAAAATACAATATCCTGCATATGACACCTGAAGAAATTTTAGATGAAATTGATGGGTGGCGGTGGAAGTGGCAGAGAGTGAATGAGCTAAAAGATATCGAGGCGGGTCTACGGGACATGCCTATGACACCTAAGTCAAAGATAATCCATTTTTCGCGGAGGCCTATGCATTTCACGTGGAGGTAACTGAGTACAGAAGTTATATTATGTTAGAATATAGTGTTATTTGTCTGAAATTTTTTCCTCTGGTATTGTTCTTGTGCAGCGCTGGCCCGCAGACGCACAGTTTTTGAACAAAGAGATCCCTCATTTTGGTTGGATGGAAGCTCTTTTTGGCGCTTGTCCTGATGGGCGCCCACATAATGCATTGTACGCTGATGACGTGAAGAGGGCTATATCAAAGGCCAAAGATGACAGTGATGATGATTTCATGCCTCCTAAAAGAGGCAAATGCAGACGTAAGTTTAAGAGTGTTGGCGCATCGAAGGCTGTCGCCGATGAAAATAGTGATGATGACTTCATGCCTCCATCACGAACACGTGGTAGAGGGAAGTGAAGTCGTTAATTAGAATTAGTTATCGTTGAGTTCCATGTATTATTTGGACTCTACCAGCACCATAGAAAAACCTGATCTTCACTAAATCCGACATCTCCGCTGACATAAATAAATATTTACCATCGTTAATATACCTACAAATATTTAGCCAGAAATATAGCTACAATATTTACTACCGTCACAAACTATTTCTTAACAACGCTTGTTCATACATATAACAAATATAGCACTACAAAATTACTACCGTCACAAATATAGCATATGACCGTCGAATCATACCCTTGAAGCGTGAGAGGCAACGCCGTCCGGCAGTCTCGAATCAACGGCACACCAACACGAGCAGAACCACCACAATGCAGGCCTCCAGCACCACCACCACCACCACCATGCAGCCCTCCACGACCACCATCACCCCCACCCGCCAACCATCACCACAACCTCCACGAGCTATCCCATCAACAGATCGGAGTTCCCCTAGCTTCTCTTAACCTTCTAGCACCGATTTATGGTGGCAAATCCGAAGATTATTGGTATAAAATGGAGATTTAATTCGGTTTGTGTGCGAGGCAGTGAGAGGAAACGAAGAACAAAGAACACGCAGGCGAGTGAGGAAGAAGAAAGAAGTGAGGAGAGAGGAAATCGCGTGGCCGGGCTGTCGCCTGCATGCATGCAGCCACCTCTCGTCATTGCCGTGGACGACGGGGCCCACCAATGTCGTCATCGGCGTGGACGACAGGCCAGCGAAGACGACAAGCCAGCGAGGCGACTGCGACGACGTGGCTCAGCCAGTAAGCGTTCGACGCGTGGACCTGTGGGCCCTCTCGTCATTGCCAACGACGACAGGTCGACGTCGTCATTGACGAAGACGACGGGATCCTATTTTTGGAAAAAAATTGAAACGCGTGTTATTCCTGTAATTAAATAATTTTAGTGTATTATTTAAAAAAAATTAGCCATTTTTGGTGTGGGTAGTTCACCGTAGTGATTGCATAGTTAGTTCTGGAGCCATATATTGTTCCCGCGCCACTTCGGTTTGTTGGCGCCATTTTCAGTTTTGATACCAATATATAAACCTCGGTTGCATAGTTACACTCACAGAGGAAGGCCCTGAGGCTTACTGGCTAGCACATGTGTTCTTGTGCTAGGCGGGCAGGGTTCGAGACTCATCTCCTACTTAATTAAAAACAACGGTGGTTCCTCCCTCCGTTGGTTCTTTTTTTTTATATAGTTACACTCACACCGCAGCACTGGAACCCCTTTTTTTTATCCAATGTCAAACTCTGGCACCGAGCTCAGGTGATGCCACAATTATCACTAGAGCATCTCGTCGTACAACACTACTTAGAAGTAGATTTTATCCTGCTTGCATTTAAAACATTCCAGCTCGATGGCACTGTGCTGTTCTGCTTCCATGCTGCGCTCCACTGCCTCCACTGACGCAACCAGCTGTTGTGACAACGGATAATTAGCAACTAAGTACTGGTCTTACGCGTTTCCCAGACGATTTACCCTGCTTGCACAGAAGGCTGACAGAGCAGACCGAATCTCCAATGCTTGATCAGACGGCTACCAAGAGGTGGTATAGCCAACGGGCGACCAAAAATCCGCTCTATTATGAAAAAATGCAAAGTCATTCCCGAGACAACAAGTTCAAGAGAGCCTTCGGAGGAGATGAATTTCAGAGCTTGGAAAGATTGATGGACCTAATCTAGGGAGTGTTTCTGTCCGAAGAAGAAGATAAAAAAGGGCTCTTGAACCAAAAGGGAGCTATACTCGATGAAATCCTTGTACAGATGGTTAACTTTTCAGGGAGTTTCTGATCCTCAACTCCAGAAAAATTGGAAGCTGAAATTCCCAGAAAAAATCGTATTTTCTATGGCAAGTTATGCATGAATAACTAGGGAGAAACTCTTGATACGGAAAGGGCATGAATGGCCTCTGCCCCATGTGCCCCTGCATAGAAACTATTGATCATTTGCTCTTTTCTTGCCCTTTATCTCACTTTTTGTGGTTTTTTTTTTTGAAATACAACACTTTATTGATCAAATCACATCAGTACATAGAGTCTTCCGGATGCAATCCGGAGCAGAATCAGAAATAAAGCCTACACTAGAAACATCACAAGTTCTAGCAAGAATGTGTGCCGCTTCGTTTAAAGAACGTTTAACATGACAGAAGGAGGCAGAAGAGAAGCCCGCCGCCAACCATTTGATATCTTGTACCACGGAACCAACCTGGGAACGATCAGGACCTGGCGCTTTCATCCGATGAACCAGCGACAAACAGTCTGAGGCAAAGATAGCGTGAGAGAAGCCCTTGTCGCGTGCGATCACCACTGCGCGCCTGAGCGCCATAGCCTCGGCAACCTCCGGAGAAGAGAAGCCCATCATGGGCTCGCTAGCCGCAGCCAGACACCCACCCGTATGATCACGAATAATCGCTCCCATGGCCATACGACGACGATCCTCAAACAGTGCTGCATCAACGTTAACAAGAACTACCCCAGGCGGCGGCGGTGACCATCTCTCTGACGTGCTGGTCTCACGCCTAGTGCTGGAGCTTGATTTGCAGCAAAATTCTGTGATCATATCGACATAAGCGAGAATCCTTGCAGCAGTCCGCTTCGGGTCAGGCATAGCTTGATTGTTCCTCGTATCATTTCTAGCTTCCCAAATGTGCCAGCACCCAACCGCCAAACAAGTTGCCTCCCTTTCAGTCGAATTAGAGAGGAAATCAAACAACCAATACTTAGGTGTCATGAAATCACATCTCTTAAGCTGTAGACTGATGGAGCCCTTGACAATTCTCCAAACCTCCCGAGCAAATTGACACATAAGCATTGAGTGTGCAATACTCTCTTCTCTACCACAGAATACGCATGCAGCACTTGTAGGGATATGGCGTATGTGCATTTGTAAACCACTCGGAAGGCAGTCATGTGCGAACCTCCAAAGATGAATCTTCATTTTACCTGGAGCGTTGATCTTCCACAACGCCTTCCATTGTTTCTCTTCGTTTGCCGAAGCAGAAGAAGACCCTCTACCCCTCACACTTCTGGTCACAAAGTGCTTAGTAGAGCGAGCGAGGTTATAAGCAGACCGCACTGAATAAATCCCTTGCTTCGTATGTGGCCAACGCACAAAATCCTCACCACCATGTCTACTAATATGGACTTGAAGAATCTGATTAGCAGTATAAGGATCAAAAAAGGCATTGACAGTCTCGGGGATCCATTCCCCTGTTTCCTCGTCCAGCAAGCAGCTCACGGTTGCAATATTTGGGATCGGCTTGAGTGGTTTCAACGTGTAAGGAGGACGATCAGGAATCCAGTGATCTGAAGTGATCTTCACAGTCCTACCATTGCCGATGCCCCATTGTACACCCTGGAGAAGAAGGTCTCGACCAAAAAGAATACTTCTCCACGTGTAGGATGCTGATCTGGGTTTCGGTGCACTCAAAAAATCTGTGTGAGGGAAATATCTACCTTTCAGCACCCGTGCACATAATGACGTAGGCTCTGTGAGCAGACGCCATCCCTGCCGACCAAGCATAGCTTGGTTAAATAACGGCAGATCTCTGAAACCCAGTCCACCAAGGGTTTTAGGAGTCGATAGCCACTCCCAAGACCTCCAATGCAGCTTCTTCTTCCCATCTTCCACCCCCCACCAATGATTGGCGATCGTGGATTTCATCTTGTCACAGTTGGAGATAGGAATTTGAAAGCAACTCATAACATATGTGGGTATAGCCTGAATCACTGCCTTCAAAAATGCTTCTTTACCCGCTCTCGACATAGGCCGATCCGTCACCCCATTCATACGTTTCCAAATCATGTCATAGAGAAAGTTGAAGGTAGATGTGGATGATCTCCCAACCCTCGTGGGCATGCCCAAATAGAAATCATTAAGTACCTCGCTTTGAACACCCAAGCTATTCTTCACCCTTTCCTTGACTAGAACATCACAATGATTGCCGAAGAAGACCGAGGATTTGTCCAGATTAACTTTCTGTCCAGAACCTTCACAATACATCTTCAGAATATTCTTGAGAGCCTCCACACTCCTACTGTCACTCCGAGCAAAGAAGATGCTGTCATCTGCAAACAGTAAATGGGATATAGGAGGACCGAGTCTACCATTCTTAATACCATAGAGCTCACCTCGGTTCTCACTTTGCTGCAGTAAACTAGACAGACCTTCTGTACATAGGAGAAACAAATAGGGACTAATGGGGTCCCCCTGACGAATGCCCCTAGATGGTACCACTGGCTCAGTCAATTCGCCGTTCACCCGAACAGCATATCTGACACACGTGACACATCTCATAACAGACTGAATCCACTCTGGAGCAAAACCAAGCTTGCTAAGACAGCCATGCAAATAATCCCACTCCACTCTGTCATATGCCTTCATCATGTCGATCTTTAAGGCAAAGAAAGGACGCTTGTTATCCTGATGGCGTATGGAATGCAAGCACTCGAAGGCGATGAGGGCATTGTCGGTGATGAGCCTGCCAGGCACAAAAGCACTTTGTTGCTCAGATATCACATGCGGTAGTATCACCTTCAACCTATTCGCCAACACTTTAGAAGCAATCTTATATATCACATTGCATAAGCTGATTGGCCGAAAATTCTTCAGCAATTTAGGCTTCGTGACCTTGGGAATCAGAACAATGACGGAGTCACAGAACCCCTCCGGCACCTCTCCTCCATTGATAAACGACCGCACAGCATGACAAATATCCTCTTTAAAGAACTCCCAATGGGTTTGATAAAATAACGCCGGAAAGCCATCTGGCCCCGGTGCTTTGGTCGGCCCCATTTGGAAAAGGGCAGCCTTGATCTCTTCATTAGTGTACGGCTTGCACAAATCAGCATTCATCTCAGATGACACTTTTGAAGGGACTGAATCAAGTACTGCATCCATCGAAGTACAAGGTTCAGAAGAAAAAAGATGCTCATAGAAATTATGAACCATACCTTTGATCTCTCCTTGTGCTTCACATTTTGAGCCATCCGCACGTAACAGTACATCAATTTTATTTGTTCTTCGACGTGCAGATGCCCTTGCGTGGAAGAAGGCGGTGTTACGATCACCTTCCCGCAGCCACTCTACCCGCGAGCGCTGCCGTGCCATGATCTCTTCTCGCTCAAAAAGCTCACACAATTCACGCTCCACCACTCGTTCTTCCTCGAGACTAGCATCCGAAAGCATCTGGCCACGTATGTACCGTAGGCGGCCTTCCAACTTCCGGATCTTATTACGAACAGAGCCAAATGTAGCACGACTCCAGTCCTTCAAAGAGCCAGCGACCCGGTTCAGATTGGACCACGTCGCACTCAACGATCTCGTACCATCACCATTGTCAGCCCAAGCCTTCTCCAGCACATCTCTATAATCTGGTGCTCGCAGCCACATGGCCTCATATTTAAAATTTTGCTGCACCGGTTGTGAGACAACATATCTGGAATTCCGCTCCAAGGCAATCAAGATAGCATAGTGGTCTGATGATGTGGTAATAATATTCTCCACCGCACACTCCTCAAAGAGACGGGAGAAATCACCGT
The DNA here is from genome assembly GCA_947311845.1 of Poa pratensis. Taxonomy (NCBI): domain Eukaryota; kingdom Viridiplantae; phylum Streptophyta; class Magnoliopsida; order Poales; family Poaceae; genus Poa; species Poa pratensis. Next base: position 21,941,108 of record CAMZMU010000064.1, read on the forward strand.
TTGCAACTGCTCTGTCTAGCCGAACTTTTACATGAGTGTCCGCACCTTGGCGATTACTCCACGTGAATTTAGGGCCCTCGTAGCCCAAGTCCATCAGCTCGCAATCTTGCAAACATTCGCGGAACGCGTTGATCTGTGATTCAGTCCGATCACGGGGACCCACGTGTTCATCTTGACTCAGAACTTCGTTGAAGTCACCGCAACAAATCCAGGGACCATTCCATTGTGCACGCATAAAGCGAAGAAAGTCCCAGAACTCCTGCCGTAATTCTCGGCGAGGCTCTCCATATACAAAGGTTGCACGCCACTTGGCTCCCGTCTCCGGTGTGATATGAACGTCAATACACCGAGAATTACAGGCTTTGAGGGTAACCGTGACAGAAGACAACCAAAACAGGGCTAAGCCACCGCTCAACCCCTCACTGCTAACAGCAAAACAACCAGAGTACCCTAGGGACCACATGAAATTACGCACTCTGGTATCCTTCATCTTCGTTTCGGAGAGGAAGAGAAGGGTGGGACGATGAGCTTTCACTAGCCAGCGAAGCTCGCCAACTGTCGCGTCCGTCCCTAGTCCACGACAGTTCCAGCATAAGAGTCTCATTGCGTGCGGCGGGGCTGCTTAACAGCACCCGCCTGATCCGCCGATCCAAACCCGTCTCTCTTCAGCTTCTTATTCGAGTCACTACTTTGTTCCTCCAGAGAATCTGCAGCTGGAGGTGCAAGTACCCCAGCAATAGGATGCAACACCACCGCCAAACGATCCTGATCTCCGTCGACCACCGGAGGAGACTTGGCTCGATACACAGATTTCACAGTCTTCCGTTTCTGACCAGCCAAAGCCTTGCCCCTCTCCTGGGCCACCACTAGCTCCTTCCCAGATTTTTGTCCAGGGTTGCGAGCACGAGTTTTCTTGGGTTTCACCGGCGAGGAAGCCTCGGCGGCCTCATCCGGTTTACTGTTCTGCCGAGCTGCATTATAATTACCAGACTGATTTGGACGCTCAGGCGAGACACGAGACGAGGAGCGTCCCTGACCAGCTGGAACTGGATCACTTGAAGAACGTGCACCTTGGGCTTTCTTCCTGTCATCTGGAGCACACACGCGCTCCGAACAGTATGGCAGCTTTCCCATAGCATCCCTCTCCCCAGGGTTTTTGCATTCCAGAGACGTATGTCCCACGATCCCGCACGCAAAACAGAAGTGCGGCAACTGCTCATATTGAACATCAAACCAATCAGTCAAGTTCCGACGCTGAGAATATACCGTGACTCCCCGCATAAGCGGTTTATCAGTATCTATCTCAACCCGAACACGCATATAACCTCCCCAGCATCGTCCAGATGCATCACAATCCACCGCTGGCACACTTCCTTCCACGCATAATGAACCAGCAATAACAGATCCCAACCTCTTGTTCATGTAGCCGAAGGGCAGGTTAATTATTCTAGCCCACACCTTCAACCTATTGAAAATCATGTCCCGAGGCTTAAGATCAATGTTAAAGTTCTGAAGCAGAACAGCTTTCTTCCCGACCACCCAAGGGGGCCCATCTACAACACGGTCCATGTCCGCCTTTGAACTGAACTCCGCCACGAAGGTGTTGTCGCCGGCCGGGTTGAAGAACAGACCGCGAGGGTTACCCCAAGCAGGTCGTAGCGCCGACGCGATCGTGCTGATGTGCAGCGTCGTTGGAGAGAGCACCTTGCCGACGAGAGCCCACTCCGAGTGGACCTGCACATCGTCGCCTCCATCATCAAGCACCACCGCAGCTGACTCCGCAGCCGTAAGCCGGAGCCGTCCCATCATCTCCGCGACTTGTTCATCCGATCCCGACGCCGCCGCCGTTGACTTAGGCGCCGAACCACTTGCAGAGCCACCGGCCACCAAAGGGTTGGCCGTCCCTGCCGAGTTGCCCCTGCCACTCATCCCCGACACATCCGCCATTGCTCTCCAACACCGGACACACCACCGATCAAGGGCGGGTAGCAGTCTAGGAAAGCCCCGAGATCGCCCCGAACCGGTGGGAGAGGGAAGGAGAGAGAGGCCTTGAGGTTGCCGGGAGAGGGGAGGGATATGGGAGAGGTAACCACGCCCGCGAACGTGCCCCAAACGTGGTTTCAAACCCTAGGCAGATGCGATCGCCATGGCAGTCGCCTGTGCCCTAGGAGAGAGAAACTCGACCTACCGTACCTCCTCGAGCTTTCAAGTTCACACTTTTTGTGGTTGGTTATTAAAGAAATCGTGGGCTGGCCTGACGCCCCACGTTTGGTTTTAGACTTGATTTTCTGGCGAGATATGGGGAGCAACAGAGTTTTGAATTGATCTGGGTTGGCGCTGCTGCGACGCTGTGGTCTATCTGGACCATCCGCAACAAGCTGATCTTTGAAGGGAAGGTGCCACGGAAGCCTACTGACGCAATATTACGAGTAATATTCTTCCTGCAGTCTTGGAGGCCGCTTTGGGTTGTCAAAGAAGACAACTCTGAGCATGAACACCCCTATGTGTGAGCTACCCATAGACGTCGCCGCCGACCACCGTACCGACCATCCGGCAAGATGCAAGCTATAGGATGAAATCGATAAAAAAAAAAGACACAACAAGAAGATGCAACCGGTGAGGGAAACCCTTTCCCCTCTCGTCCAGACCCAAGGGCACCGACGAATAGAACAACCCAGCGTAGAAGGAGATCACAAAAAGAAGAGGAGGAACTCCAACCAAACACGCCACCACAAACACGCCGCCGATGCCCACGGACCACACGCAACACATCCACTATAACCTAGCTGCCTGCCACAATAAATCTCGTGCATTGGTGGTCGGCATTGATTTGATATTGTAGATGATCATTTTTTTTAATACTTGGTCAAACCTTATAAAATTTGACTTTGACTAAAAATAATAGTCACTTATTTTGTGAAGGAGGGAGTATGAGTTGGGCAATCCGCTTCTGAAGTTTGAACATCCTGAAGGAGTTGACTTTAGAGCAAACATCTCTCATCTTGTTAGCTACAGTTATAAAGAACCGACAATACCTGCTCTCTCTTAAGAAAATAAAGTGGCAACAGGTCTTCATAAGACACTATAGAGTGGAACCAACTACTGGAGCAGATAATAACAGAGTAGACCAACAAGGCTGCCCAGATCCAACTGCTCCAAGAACTTTATCATTTATTTGGCCACTCGATCGGAGTTCGACCAATAATGATGGAGTAATAGACCGAGTAAGGAACTATGGCAACAGAAAAGTCAATGCTTGTAATAGCCAGCAGGACAGCAGGTAGGCTGGTTCTGGTCGTCTAATCCTGAGTGCTTCTAGTCCTCTCTGCATTTGTTGGACAGTTCCGTTCCATGGAGGCGGTCAGGCGGATAATGACGTCGAGTTGGCTAACGAACTATCAGCTTAGCTCCTAACATGCAACAAATCATGAAGAACATTATGTTTGCTATGGATATATATAGCTTACTCTTATGGACTAAAGTATTACGCCAGTCCTTGCACAGTGCACACATAAGTAGTTTAGGCAATCTCTGTATATTCAGTATGTTTATGAGATAACATTACACATGTATAAATAGGGAAAGAGCCTAACGGGAAGCCCACTCATAGGCATGCGCAGATGCATGAGAGGCTAAGGACTCGGACTATGCATAAGACTAGGACTAGGTGGTTACAACAGAGAACGTGTGGATCATGTGTTCAACAACATATACTCCACACGTAATGTATTTCGTCAATATATTCAATAGACAGATGCACAGGTAGTAGAAACTATATAGTGATGATGCACATGACAAGTGTGTGTCGATCCAGTACAAATATAGCGATGGATATACAAAGTCCAGAAGAGATTACATGCATGACCTGAAGCGAAGGCAACAAGGGGATCACGCAGGCAAGAACTAGTAGGAGACTACTATAGGTAAAGTAATTCACATGCGACAGTTTCGCAGAACAGACAGACGTGCTCATGAACGACGCCATCTTAACTAGGACCTGTTCAGTTTTAATCGTACGTGCGATCCAGACAGAGCCTTGGTGCAGTTGATGGACTGATCCCTTTTGTAAGCATGAGCAGTTTCATGCATCACACTATATCTATCTAGTTGTGCTTCCCTTGGGTGTAGATGTAGTCGGTGTGAGCCACCAGTGTCCTCCTCATCAGGCACTCCTCCGCTCCTTCCCCTCCCTCGCACTCACTCGTCGCCTCATCCTGGTCCTCTCGGCAGTTTGTTCCATCCCTGCTGTTCCTGCAGCAGCACTCTTCTCGTGGGCAATGGCGGATTCAGCACCCTGCGGATAAACAGCGGACTGAACATTGTGTTACCTCGTGAGATTACAAGGAACTTACAAGGAACATGCATGAAGTAATGTTGCTAAGCTATACATCGTGGTTACCTGTGATTTGTGGTGGCTGGATCCTGGTCCGGGCCGTGCTGCTTGCCCCTTTGGGCAGAGGAGGCACAGCAGCAGAGCTGCCACCAAGAGGAGAGTGGCCTGCTTGGAGAAGGAGGCCATCGATGTGTTCCTCTCTAGCTCTGTGATCAGAGTTGGTTAGGTGGTATACACGCATCCAGCGATCGATGCGCATATATATAGCGCGCGAGACGGAACAGAGACCGTGGCCTGGGCGAGTGGAGTGGCGTGGCTCGACGGCGAGTATCCACAGCAGCCTTGCCGACCTGCCGTAGCTCATAGGTATTCGGCCCTGTTCTTGGAGTATATCTATCGGTTTTGCTAATTCTCAATCGATTGAGAATTAGCTTAGTTCTCGATCGCATGACGTCATTAGTTGCAAGTGGATTTGTAATTGATTCGGACCATTTGATTTGCTTCGTGATTCGTGCATCAGTTGCAAGTTAACATGCAACTAGGATTTGATGACGTCATGTGAATGAGAACTAAGTTAATTCTCATTCGCCTGAGTTGCAAGTGGACTTGCAACTGCTCCGAACCGTTTGATTTGCTTCGTGATTCGTATTAATCATGAGTTGCAACTTGACTTGCAACTGGAATTGATGACGTCATACGATTGAGAACTAAGCAAATTCTCAATCGATTGAGCGCTAGAGAGACCCTATATCTATCGATCATGTGACGATGACGCGCCCGCCTGCTGTGTCCACTTCAGTAAGATAGAAAATTTCGGCTACTCGAGTTCTCAGAAGTTGGAGCCCCCCACGTCGCCCGCGCCTGGCGACACGGGGGAACCCTAGCCTCCGGCCACCCAGGGGCTCCCTTCTCCGCCCACCGCGCCGCCGCCGCCGGAGGGAGCGACGACAAAGCCGCGCGCGTCAAGGGAAGGTGGCGGCGGGGCCTCTTTTCTCTTTCCTCTCGGGCTCCAGGCACGGAGGCGCGTCGTGTGCTGGAGCCGGCGCCACGGCGACGGAGGTGCCGCGCGGCGGCGCACTGCGTCGGGGCGTGGAGGCGCGTTGCGGCTAGCGTCGGCCCGGTAGCGCGCCGCTGCATCTGGGCCCCGGGCGGGCCGCATCTGGGCTGCACGAGGACTGGAGGTCGGCGTGGAGACGTTGCGGAGCTGAGGGGCGCGACGTCGGCGGCGCTGCGGCGCGAGGAAGGAGCGCGGCCTTCGCGCTGCTGGTGGTTTGCTGCGGGCGGGCCCCATTTGGGCTTGCAGCGGGCCGGGGCTGCGGGCCGTCGCGGCGGCGCGACAGAGTGTGGGAGCGGCGGCACGGCCAGCCGTTGAGGTGCTGCTGGCAGGAGGACCGCGCGTGGAGGAGGTCAGGGTGTGGAGTAGTGCAGCACGGTGGAGCTTGGCGGTCGGCCACGGTGGCTCCCTGCCATCTTTGCTGCTCCCTGAGCTTTGCGGGTGGGTCGAAATCCAGGCGAAAGCCTTGCACCGACTCCGGTCGGGCCGACGATGGCGATGCCTTTTGGGCGCCGTTCTCTTTCTTGTTTGCATCGTTGTGGAGTTTCGACACCCAGCCCGACGAGAGTGGTCCGATGATCTCCGGGTGAAAGCCTAAGCTCCGTCGGGAGCGGGCGACGGTGACGGATGCGTCACTACCTTGTTGGAGGCGTCGTCTTGGAGTCATTGACCCTCTCGGTGCGACGGATTCGCGGTGGATGTGCAGGATTGCTCTATGGTCGAGGGAGGCGGATCCCGGGGCAGCGGCCCCGTACGGTGGTGGATGTCGAGGCGGCGGCCTCGGTCTCCCACGCTACGACAGTTCTATGATGTTTAGCCGTTGTTTAGCATGGGTCTGGGTGGCAACCTGGATGAAGACTGCGCGGGCAGAGGGTTTGTCGACTCGACTGGATCGCCTTCGGGCAATGCGAAAGTCGATCTGGTTGCTACGCCGGGGCGACGGCCCCGGAACATGTTGGTTTTGGTGGCGACCTGGATGAAGACTGCGCGGGCAGAGGGTTCGTCGACCATGATTGGATCACTTTCGGGCAATGCGAAGGTTGATCTGGTTGCTACGCCGGGGCGGCGGCCCCGGAGCGGGTGGTGTGTATTGTGGCGTTTGGTCGACTTGTGTCGTGTGGGCGGCGGGTCACATCGTCTGTGTGGTTTTTTGCCATGTTTTCCTCGTAAACATGGCATTGTACAGTTTGTATGGTTTTTGGCCCCGGTTTCCATTATAAACTGAGCCAATTCTATTACTACCTCCGATCCATATTAGTGGACATAGCTTTGTCTAAATTCATATGTATCTAGTTAAGTATTTAGACTAGATACATGTGTATCTAGACAAAGTTGTGACCACTAATATGGATCGGAAGTAGTATATTTAATCGAGCGGTGGATATCACCACCTTAAACTCAAAAAAAAAAAGTTGGAGGTCGGGGATGGAGTTCATGTGGATAGCAAAGATGCCCGTAGCTTGGCGCTACGTGTAGGCTGTTAGTATGTGGGGATGCCAGCGGCCGAGAGCGCGCGCAAGCCAAGCTACATGTGCGTGGAAACACGAAATAGGCCGGAGCCCCGCTATATTAATATAGCACACACCGATACAACCAACAAGAGACACGGCTGGGGCGACAGCCAACACACACCCAAAGAAAGGAAGGAAAAGAAAAAAGAAATGACAACATAGGCGGATTGACTAAGTGAGGATGACCGCAACCGCTACGCCCTCTCCGAAGAATTACCACCACGCTCCTAGCACTGAAACGACGAGTACCAAGCAGCACCTTCAAGAAGGAAAGCAACGCTGCTGCCGGACCAATGACTGGTCCTAGGGTTTCCCCCGGCACAAAGGGAATCGGATGAGGGGTAGCCACGACGCCCTTCAGGAAGGAAAAATACCACCCGAAGGCGGCACCGCGTCGGTGTCGGATAAACCGACAAGGATTTCTCCCGAAAAAACCCCATCAGGAATCCCTGACGATCCGTAGCTCAGGAGCCCCACGAGGACGAGCCTCGACACCACCAGACAAGCCGTCCACCAACATGTGCAGCGGTTCCAAAGCCACCAACACCGTCGTCTCACCGAAGTAGCCGCCACGAGGTCTGCCAGACGTCGCTGAGGGAAGGACCGGGGTCAGCAGGACTGCAGCCGCGCGGGAGGGAACAACCTCCACCGCCGAGGACGGTAGTCGACCGGACGCAGCAGCAGAGCACACCAGTCCCCATCAGGTCCGGCCGGACCCAGCGGGCCCGTAAAGCCCCCACGGGGCACACCAGTCCTAACAGGGTCCGGCCGGGCCCAAACCGGGCCCGTGAAGCTCGCCGCCACGCTGCAACAGGCTGGCCGCCGTCGCCGCTATCCCTGCATCCTCAACCTCACCTCCATCTTCAGAGCACTCCGCAGGTCGGGCCGGCCCGCCCAGACCCAGATCGGGCCCGAATGGGCCCAGATCTGGGCCACACAGCCCGGCCGTCGATCCCCAGAGCTCCGCCATACGCTGCACAGCGCCACCCCGCCAGCCCGCGTACGTCGCCGTCGCCCCGCCACAACCCAGCCGGAGCTGCGCCACCGCTGCCCGAAGCACGCCGCCGCCAGAGGGAGAGCACCCCGTTGCCATCCGATTCCAGCGCGGGGAGGAACCTTCCGCCGCCGCCGGCGCCACCCAGGCTGCGCCTGGCAGCCCCTGCCGGCGGCGGCGACCGGGGAGAGAGGGGAGGAAGGCCCTCGGCCGGGGGAGAGTGGGGAGCGCGCCGCCGCCACGGGGAGGCGACGGTCGCGCGAGGTCGGGGGAGGAGTCAGTGCGTGGAAACATCAAACATGAAACATGGCATCGCTTTGACGGCGAGTTGACGATCGACTAGTCGCGTCCGTGTGAACATGATATATAAGTAGCGTGCTACACATGGAAGATCGCACACATCTGCGGTCGTACAGGTCGCACCCACGTGATGAGGTTGACCGGCGCGCGCGAAACTAGTACACGTTCTGGAAGTACTTCGATGGTGAAGGGATGATGATGAACTTCTGGAACGCTCGCGTACGGCAACTTGCATGGCGCGGCGGATTTGTCCCGGCCGGTGCGGCACTCTCGCTCGCTTGCGGTGGCTGCTCGATCGGCGCGGCAACCCTGCAGCATGCCAGTTTGGCCGACGGCGACGGCGAGGGGCCGTGCGTTCTGCCGTGCTCGTGCCGGAACCCAATGAGTGGCCTGAAGCATCACATATATCCACTTCCGCGAGGCCATGGACGTGCATGCATGGCTTATCCAGAGTTCTGGTAAGTGCTCGGATTCATTATTTCTCAGCAAAACTATGATGAACAAAAATCAAAAAAACTATGATGAACATTGGTACATGGTACTCCTCTATCTTCTGCCGAGTCTTTTGTTTCTCTGGGGACAGAATCGCAAGGACATTGACGAGGACGAGCTTCTAGTGTCCTAGCGTATGAGAAGCGCCGGCAGACGTCAGAGGCACAGTTTTTTTGTTTTTTGGAGGGTTCAGAGACGCACAGTTGGGGAATTGGGGTCGGCGAAGCGGCCCATCCTTATGAAAGGCCGAGCGTTGGTTCAGGCCTGGGAGCTCCTTTGCGTCGCCTTAAGGCGACGGATCTGACAAACGTCGCCTGAAGGAAGTCCTTCTTGGGCTCGGCCCAATATTTCGCCAGGTCGTCTTCTCCAGCTCCGTTTTCTCCAGCGAGCGAGCATTCGAGCAAGCAGAGGAAGGCAGGAAGCCATGGCCATGTCTCAATTTGGCAATGGATATCCATTACCCGATAACCGGTGGTTAATTCACCTATTAGGGGACGGTTTTGGTTGCATATTACTACCCGTGGGGATCTTATCGATGCTAAACCACTACCTAGTGGTTATTGCGGTGACGGATCTGGTACACCAGTATCCATACCCGACATACCCGGTACCCGAAATGACATGTGGGGCCAGGCAGAGGGACATGTATATATGCCCCCAAAAAACCCTAAATCCCTAGCATTTCCCTCTTCCCAGCCGCCGCAGCCCGCACGCCCTAACCCTAACCCCACTCGGCCACTCCCCAGCCCAGCCGCCGCACGCAGCGGTGCAGCACGCCGTCCTCGCCTAGCCTCGCCTCGCGTCCTCCCCACCTCGCGTCCTCGCCTCGCCTCTCTCGCGTCCTTGCCTCGTCTCTCTCCGCCGCATGCACCACCTCGGCGCTCCCTTCCGGCGCCGCTCCCTTCCGGCTTCTGCTCCTCACCGCCGGATGCCCTTAGCAACAACGACGACCTCCAGCGAGCTCGTCCCCTTTGTCCCGGTGGAGACAGGGTGCTTCGACTTCGCCGTGGTGTCAGATGCCCAGGACCAACCGGAGTTCGCCGTCGACCCAGGACCTGCCGCCGAGATCCCCGCCAGCCCTGAAGTTCAACGAACTGCCTCCTCCATCGTACTTGGATAAGTACTTGGAGGATGACTATGTTGCACTAGATACAAAGAATTTCAATGTCTTGGACTGGTGGAAGGTTGCTGGAACAAGATACCCAACTCTGAGATTAGTAGCAAGGGATATCTATGCCATTCCAATCACATATGTCGCTTCAGAGTCTGCCTTCTCTACAAGTGGTAGAGTACTAAGTGAACATCATAGTCGTCTTACCTCTGATTTGCTTGAAGCTCTAATGTGTTCACAAGACTGGATTAGGAATATATACAAAGGTAAATGCATATAATACATGTTCTGGTCATATTTCTTGTTATCCTTTAATTCTGAAATGTTGTCATTGTTGTTTGCTTATAGATGATGACGATGGAGACGAAGCTAGCTTCTGGAGTGTTCTTGAAGATGTTGAAGAGGGGATGGAGGTTACCTTCTATCTGTTTGTTATGGCTTCTTGGCGCTTCTACAAGTCCCGAAGTCCAAAATGCTTTCATTTATGTTATGTTCCATTCGAATTCTGAATGTTATGGCTTGTATGCCTTTGTTGAACATTTGAACCATTTATTTTGGGCATGTGTGCCCTCGGGAACTCCCATTTTATGTTTTGTAATGACCAAACTTAATCCTGGTCTGGATCTTTAATTCTGTATGTTTGGTATTTGTGTTTAACACTTCTATTTCTGGCCGTGTGCCTTTGTGCTGTCAAATTTGATATATTATCCTGTTATGATATATTTTTTGGACTGTTAATTATTTAGCTAGATCTGGGGATATGCTGTCAATTTTTTTTAAATCAATGTCGGGGGTAACCGATGGTTATTTGCTACCCGACGGGGGACGGTTATGGTACAACAACCATCCCCGTGAGTGTTAACGGGGATGGGGATGGTAAGATTTTTGTTAGACGGGGATGGTTATGGTTGAGCAATACCCGGTGGTTAGTGTCCCCGTTGCCACATGGAGCCATGTCGCTCTCCCTCGCGCGCCTCGCCCTCCCGCCCGTGCTCCAGTACCTCCCGGCCGCCGCCGGAAAGAGGCCGGACCAGTACCGCGGCTCCTCCTCCTCCACGGGCAGCCCCTCCGCCGTCCTTGCCGTCGGGCGCCGCTACTACTTCCCGAGGCCCGGCCGCCCCGTCTCCTTCGAGGACTCCCCGGACTGGGGGGACGACATCGCCGCCACCACCCACGACTCCTCCGCCTCCTCCATCCACCTCGCCTCCCTCGCCAGCAGCGCCTACCCGTCTCCCTCCCTCCCCGAGCACTCCGCCGCCCCCCACGTTCAGGGAGCGGAAGGTGGTCGGCGGCGCCATGGTGTGGAAGGAGCTCAGCGTCTCCGTCCGGGGCGCCAGCGGGCGCCGCTGCTCCGGCTCTGGAGGCCGCGTCGTCAGGGGCTCCACCGGCTACGCGCTGCCCGGCACGCTCACCGTCGTCATGGGCCCCGCCCGCTCCAGCAAATCCACCCTACTCAGAGCCATCGCAGGTTGTTACTTGTATTTCCAGCAGCAGTATACATCCGCTCGGCACCGCGCAACCTCCCTGAATCAGTGAGTGACGATGGCCATTAATTTTCAGTATCTGAAGCTCAAGCTCAGTCCCCAAGATCCGTAGTAGTGAGATCTTCGTCAATGGCGCCAAGTCACCCTTGCCATATGGATCATATGTAAGCTCTGCTCTTTCTCAAACAAACCACTAGCCATTGATGTCAAGTGTGTTATGAGAAAATGCCCAACTCTGCTGTAAAGTGTGTGTGTTCTGTACAGCACAACAAATGGAACGAGATGGAGTGGTTAAAAAAAGAAGGTTGGTAGAGTATAAAAATTAAGTGTGTGTGGTGGAGAAAGATCATCAAATTGATGTCTTTTTTTGTTTAAGTGTCAATAAGCGCAATATCTTCAGCAATTAATTAACTGACATAAACTTATTATCAGCCACAGTAGAGTTACAACTCAGAACAACAAAATTAAAGTTATTTTTGAACGATTTTAAATGTGAACAAAAATTATTTTTGAACAATTTTAAAAAGTGAACAAAAAAAGGTGCGGTGAACACAAATAATTTTTGAACGATTTAAAAAATGAACAAAAAAAAGGTTTATGAACGGAAACTATCTTTGAACGATTTTAAAAGTGAAAAAAAAAGAGTTCTTGAACGATTTTAATTTTGAATGAATTTAAGAATGAGCAAAAAAATCGGGCTGAACAGAAACAATTTTTGAACGATTTTAAAAAGTGAACGAAAAATACAGTGAACAAAATCAATTTTTGAACGATTTCTAAAAATGAACAAAGATTGGGTGTGAAACGGAAATTGTTTTTGAACAATCTTAAAAAGTGAACAAAAAAAGGCCGGTGGACGAAATCTATTTTTTAATGATTTAAAAAATGAACAGAAAAAACGGTGGAACGAAAAATATTTTTGAACGATTTTAAAAGTGAACAAAAATTATTTTGAACAATTTTAAAAGTGAACAAAAATTATTTTGAACAAAAATTATTTTGAACGATTTTAAAAGTGAACAAAAAATATTTTGAAAGAAAATTATTTTGGAACGATTTGAAAATTGAACAGAAAAAGATCGTAAACGGAAACTATTTTTGAACAATTTTAAAAAATGAACATAAATGGGGTGAATGGAAACTATTTTTGAACGATTTTAAAAGCGAACAGAAAAAAGGTGGAACGGAAACTATTTTTGAACGATTTTAAAAGTGAACGAAAATTATTTTGAACAAAAAATATTTTGAACGATTTTAAAAGTCAATAAAAATTATTTTGAACGATCTTAAAAAGTGAATGAAAATTATTTTGAACGAAAATTATCTTGGAACGATTTTAAAATTGAACAGAAAAGGCTAGTAAAAGAGAAACTATTTTTGAACTATTTTAAAAAATGAACAGAAATGGGGTGTGAACGGAAACTTTTTTGAACAATTTTAAAAGTGAACAGAAAAAGCGGTGGAACAGAAACTATTTTTGAACGATTTTAAAAGTGAACAGAAAATGGGGGTGACCGGATACTTTTTTTTGCATGAATTTTAAAAACAGAAAAATGGGGTGAAAAACAAAAGGAAAAAAGAAAAGAAAACGAAAAACAAAAACAGAAAATAAAACATGAAAAACGAGAAAAGAAAAGAAATAGGAAAAGAAAAATTAAAAGAACAAAAATAAAAATAAAAAAGTAAATGAAAACAGAAAAGAAAGCGAAAACAGAAAAGAAACGAAAATGAAAAATAAAATTAAAATCGTTCAAAAATAAAAAAGAAAATGAAAAAGAAAATAAAACGAAAACAGAAAAAGAAAACGTTAAAGGAAAATAGAAAGAAAACAGAAAAGAAAAAAATGAAAACAGGAAAAGGAAAAAAAAGAAAGACAGAAACAAAATAGAAAAAGGAAAAAGGGAAAAATCGACTATTGGGCCGGCCCAACCGCGGCGACGCGCGCGTCCCTTCAGGCGATGCAAGCTGGAAGCTTCGCCGCGGGGCGATATAAAGGATTCGCGTTCAGGCCTTGATGTCTACGCACGCTTCTATTCTTGTAGACAGTGTTGGGACTCTAAGTGCAGAGGTTTGTAGAACAGCAGCAAGTTTCCCTTAAGTGAATAACCTAAGGTTTATCGAACTCAGGGAGATAGAGGTCAAAGATATCCCTCTCAAGCAACCGCGCAATTAAGATACAAGAAGTCTCTTGTGTCCTCAACACACCCAATACACTTGTCAGGTGCATAGGTGCACTAGTTCGGCGAAGAGATATTAAAATACAAGTGATATGGATGATTATAAGTGGTAATTGCAATCTGAAATAAAAATAGCAGCGAGCAAACATGCAGCAGAACTGAGAGTAAACGGTGTTTCAATGCTTGGAAACAAGGCATAGGGATCATACTTTCACTAGTGGATACTCTCAACAATAATAACATAATTGAACACATAAATACTTCCTTCACTATGCTACTCAGAACTATGCTCCCGTTGGATAGAAATACCAATCTACTGCGTAGGGATACAAAGAGCACACCTTAAAGTCTGAATAAACAAACAACACAATATCATAGAACACCAAGACCATCGCGTAGGGCTATAAAAGCACACCTTAAAGTCGGTATTCCACATCTAGGATACCCCACGCTGTCACTATGAGCATCCTAAAATGGTCCACAAACACCACAATTTTATAGTGACATCCAAAATAAGAACAACTCATGGTAAATATCCCTCTAATCTTATTAATGGAGCCATACACGCCACCCACACTGTCACCTTGGTATTGTGTTGTCATATGACTCCGAAGATCATAATGATAAAACCACTTAAGTAGCATAACTATAACAATGAAGGGGAAACATCTATGAATTCAACTAGATTACAATGCTCATGATCACATAAAGATCACACCATGGGGGAGAGAGAGATGAACCACATAGCTACCAGTAGAGCCCTCAGCCTCGATGAAGAACTACTCCCTCCTCATCATGGGAGGCAGTAACGACGATGAAGATGGCTCCGGGGGCACTTCCCCGTCCCGGCAGGGTGCCAGAACAGAGACTTCTGTCCCCGGAATTAGGGTTTCGGATGGCGGCGGAGCACAGAGATGTATTCGGGAGTATCGTCGATTCTTCTAGGGTTTTCTCCGTGGATGCAATAAATAGGCCAAAGGGCAACGCGAGGCGGTGCACGAGGCAACCACGCCACCCCTCGGCGCCACCCCCTCCTAGCCGCGCCCAGGCATGGCGTGGAGGCCGTGGGCCTCCCCAGGACTTGTCCTTCTGGCTCACGGAGTATTCTGGCGAAATAGAATTTATGGAATTTTTCAGGATTTTTCTGAGCACTTTGGTTTTTGGACCTTTTCTGCAATGCACAGACATAATAAACAGAAACTGGCACTGTGGTATCTTGTTAATAGGTTAGTTCCAGAAAATGCATAATAATGGTGTGAAGTGTATGTAAAACATGTAGCAATATGTATAAAACAAACATGTAACATAAAAAATTATAGATACGTTTGAGACGTATCAAGCATCCCCAAGCTTAGTTCCTACTCGTCCTCGAGTAGGTAAACGATAAAACAATATAATTTTTGAAGTGACATGCTACCAACACAATCTTGATCATATAGTATTGTAAAGCACATATGAATGAATGAAGTGATCCAAGTCAATGGTCTATAGTTTGCTACCAAATAAGTAATGAGTAAACAACTGAATCACATGAGCAAAACTTTTTCATGAATAGTACTTTGTAGACATTGTATCCACAAGTTTGCATAAGAGTTAACTCAAAAAGCAATAGATTCTAATTAAAAGGTATTTAACCAACACAAAGGAAGATTTAAGCTTCAGCATTTGCTTCAACTTCAACATTTTATCTCATGGATATTGTCAATACAAAGCAATATAATAAGTCCAATATATAGCATATAACAATTGTGTACCAAAGTTGACACTAGTGTTTGCTTGTGGAGATAGAAAGAAGTAGGAAAACTGATTCAACATAAAAGTAAAAGAAAGGCCCTTCGCAGAGGGAAGCAGGGATTAAATCATGTGCTAGAGCTTTTTAAGGTTTTGAAATCATATAGAGAGTAAAAATATAATTTTGAGTGGTGTATGCTAATTTCAACGAATGGCAGCACATGAAAACAATATTCCCCTTGTCAACCAGACTTTTAAGAGCGGCTCCCATGAAGGACGTTATTTCTACCAGCAAGGCAGATCATCCCTCTTTTCTCTTTTGTTTACACATGGTTGAATTGCTTAACTGATAAATCAGGGCAAAAATGTGAAGAAATTAAGCGTTAAAATTGTAATTAATTGGGACTGGGCACCCTGTTGCCAGCTCTTTTTGCAAAATTAGTAGATAAGCGGATGTATATGCCGCTAGTCTGGTGGTAAAGTCTGTTTGACAAGTGAAATAAAGAATAACCCACTTACTTCCTCATGAGCTGGTAAACAGTGACACAAAAAGGAGTAATAATTTGAATAGTTTAAAGGTAGCACATAAAATTTACTTGGAGTGGCAGGAAATACCACATATAGGTAGTTATGGTGGACACAGATGGCATGGATTTTGGCTCAAGGTTTTGGATGCACGAGAAGCATTCCCTCTCAGTACAGAGTTTAGCTAGCAAGGTTATTTAAGCAAAACAGACTATCAACCGGTACACAAGAACTTATATGACAAACATATTGCAAACATTATAAGACTCCACACTGTCTTCCTTGTTAACCAAACCCTTTTACTAGAAAATATCTAGACCTTAGAATTACCACTGATGCAAACCAAATTTCAACAAGCTTTACGGTAGTTCTCCACTAATGGGCTTTACTTACATGATGCAAAAGTTTAAACATGACCTACTTGGTAACTCAAAACAATTGACAAGTATCAAATTATCCAAGATAGTGATCTACAAGAGTATGTAAGCCTTTTCCATTATACCATTTACCACATGCAACATTTTCTGTTCCAACCAAACACCAATCAACTTATTTAAACAACTCTCCAAACAAATATAAGTGAAGCAAGAGAGTACTTTCTTAAAAGAACTAATAGCTCTGAACAAAAGATACATGAAAACAAGAGCTAAAAGCTTAACAGTGCTAGATAGGAATACTCAACAAGTATAAGTGAAGAATAGGAGTATTCTAATGAAAAAGCGGAGCGTGTCTCTCTCCCAAATAAGAGTGTCGTGATCAAGCATTGTAGTGACCAGAGAATAAAACAAAGACAAATTGAAAGTAAAAGCACACAGACGCTCCAAGAACAGCACATATGATGTGAAGAAATTAAAATATAGTTTCACTAGAGACCTGATAATTTTGCGATGAAGAAGGCATCCCCAAGCTTAGACGCTTGAGTCTTCTTGAAATATGTTGGGAGATCCATGGGAGCCTCCCCAAGCTTAAGCTCTTCACTCTTCTTGATCTATTATATCACTCTTCTCTCTTGACCCTTGAAAACTTCCTTCACACCAAACTCAACATAATTCTCATTAGAGGGTTAGTGCATCAAATCAAAAACTCACATGTTCTGTAAAGACGCAAACATGACCATCATTTTAAACATTAACTACTGTTACTAGCCTTATGTGAAGCTCTTCCACTTAAAGAATCCCACTTAACACTAGTAAAAGAGAGAATGCAAAATAAAAGACAGAATCTGTCTAAATCAGAACAGTCCGTAAAGACGAATTTTTCCGAGGCACTTACTTTGCTCAGATCGAAAAACGTTGAACTAACGAAAGATGCATACATATATCAGGATTATGCACAAAAATTTGCAGATTTAAATCACGTTTCTATGAATTTAGGATTTTCGTACAGGAACAGCAGAAATCTGTTCCTGCGCAGTAATCCAAATCTAGCATCATCTTATCATTAGAGACTTTTCTTGGCACAACAAAACGATAAATAAAGATACAAAGGGTTGTTACAGAAGTAGACAAGCTCCTTGACTCAATAAAATAAAAATAGCAAAAATAAAAACAATGGGTTGTCTCCCACAAGCGCTTTTCTTTAAAGCCTTTTAGCTAGGCATGATAATTTTGATGATGCCTCATATGTATAAGAGTTGAATATAAGAGAGCATAAAAAGCAAATACCAAACACATTTAAGTCTAACCCACTTCCTATGCAAAGGAATCTTGTAAGAAAATAAATCAATGAAGCACAAAGTGACTAGCATAGGAAGGCAAAACAATTGCAACTTCAAATTTCAACATAAAGAGAGAGACTTAATATTATTGTGATATATGAATCCATGTCTCCCTCTCTCATAATGACCAGTAGGTCTTAAAGCAAGCAAAATAAAGCAACACAAGATAAAGCTCAAAACTTTCATCATAAAGAGAGGAAATTTATAACATCAAGATTTCTATGACCATATTTTCCTCTCTCAAATAATTTTCAGTAGCATCATGAACAAAATTAACAATGTAGCTATCACATAAAGCATTCTTATCATGATCCACATGCATAAAAGTATCATTACTCTCCACATAAGCATAATCAATTTTATTAGTAATAGTGGGAGTAAAACTATCACAACCATCATTGTAATCATCATAAATTGCAGGCATAGTATAATCATAATAAACTTTATCCTCCATAGTAGGTGGCACCAAAATACCACTATCATTATAATCATCATAAATTGGAGGCAAAGTATCATCAAAGAAAATTTTCTCCTCAAAACTTGGGGGACTAAAAATATCATATTCATCAAAACCAGCTTCCCCAAGCTTAGACTTTTCCATAGCATTAGCAATAATGGTGTTCAAAGAATTTATAGTAATAACATTGCTACCATCATGCAAATAATTTTCCATAGGTTTTTTAATTTTCTCTTCAAACACATCATGTCCTAACTCAAGATAAATTTCATAGAGCTCTCTAATTTTTGTTGTTGTTTTCCATTAAGCCTAACTAGTGAAATAAAAACAAGAAACAAAAAGATATAACTGCAGGATCTAAAGGAGATAGCTTCGAGCACTCACACGCCGGCAACAGTGCTAGAAAATAGCTTAGTAGACGGAGGACGTGAGTACCTTTTACCTTACCTCCCCGGCAACGGCGCCAGAAAAGAGCTTGATGTCTACGCACGCTTCTATTCTTGTAGACAGTGTTGGGCCTCCAAGTGCAGAGGTTTGTAGAACAGCAGCAAGTTTCCCTTAAGTGAATAACCCAAGGTTTATCGAACTCAGGGAGATAGAGGTCAAAGATATCCCTCTCAAGCAACCCTGCAATTAAGATACAAGAAGTCTCTTGTGTCCCCAACACACCCAATACACTTGTCAGGTGTATAGGTGCACTAGTTCGGCGAAGAGATATTAAAATACAAGATATGGATGATTATAAGTGGTAATTGCAATCTGAAATAAAAATGGCAGCGAGCAAACATGCAGCAGAACTGAGAGTAAACGGTGTTTCAATGCTTGGAAACAAGGCCTAGGGATCATACTTTCACTAGTGGACACTCTCAACAATAATAACATAATTGAACACATAAATACTTCCTTCACTATGCTACTCTGAACTATTCTCCCGTTGGATAGAAATACCAATCTACTGCGTAGGGCTACAAAGAGCACACCTTAAAGTCCGAGTAAACAAACACCACAATATCATAGAACACCAAGACCATCTCGTAGGGCTATAAAAGCACACCTTAAAGTCTGTATTCCACATCTAGTACACCCCACGCTGTCACTATGACATCCTAAAATGGTCCACAAACACCACAATTTTATAGTGACATCCAACATAAGAACAACTCATGGTAAATATCCCTCTAATCTTGTTAATGGAGCCATACATGCCACCCACACTGTCACCTTGGTATTGTGTTGTCACATGACTCCGAAGATCATAATGATAAAACCACTTAAGTAGCATAACTATAACAATGAAGGGGAAACATCTATGAATTCAACTAGATTACAATGCTCATGATCACATAAAGATCACACCATGGGAGAGAGAGATGAACCGCATAGCTACCAGTAGAGCCCTCAGCCTCGATGAAGAACTACTCCCACCTCATCATGGGAGGCAGCAACGACGATGAAGATGGCTCCGGGGGCACTTCCCCGTTCCGGCAGGGTGCCAGAACAAAGACTTCTGTCCCCGGAATTAGGGTTTCGGACGGCGGCGGAGCACGGAGATGTATTCGGGAGTATCGTCGATTCTTCTAGGGTTTTCTCCATGGAGGCAATAAATAGGCCAAAGGGCAACGCGAGGCGGTGCACGAGGCGACCACGCCACCCCCTCCTGGCCGCGCCCAGGCATGGCGTGGAGGCCGTGGGCCTCCCCAGGACTTGTCCTTCTGGCTCACGGAGTATTCTGACGAAATAGAATTGATGGAATTTTTCTGAGCACCTTGGTTTTTGGACCTTTTCTGCAATGCACAGACATAATAAACAGAAACTGGCACTGTGGCATCTTGTTAATAGGTTAGTTCTAGAAAATGCATAATAATGGTGTGAAGTGTATGTAAAACATGTAGCAATATGTATAAAATAAGCATGTAACATCAAAAATTATAGATACGTTTGAGACGTATCAGGCCTCCCCCGGTAGGTGGGGAGCACTTGTTCATCCGTTTAGGGAGCTCCTATTCAGCGCATGTTGCATCAGTTATGGACCCAACGCCTGAAGGGTTCCCTCCTGGGTCGGCCCAGTAAGGTTTCACGCACATGTTCACACCCTTTGTGTTTTTTTCCTTAGGCTGATAGCATTCAAGCGCGAAATTTGTTCAAATACATCCGGTTTCCTGCTAATTTGAAAATTGTTGAAATTTAAAATTGTTCACATTCGAAAAATGTTCAAATTCAAAAATTGTTCACATTCGAAAAAAATTCCCATTGAAGAATTGTACAGATTTTGTTCAAATTCAAAAAAATGTTCAGATTCGAAAAATTAGTCTGATTTAAAAATTGTTCACTTTCGAAAATATGTTCAGATTTGAAAATTTGAAAACGTTCAAATTTTAAAAATATTCATATTTAGAAAAAAATAGAAAAAGAATAAAACACCAGAAAAACGAACAGAAAATGACGAAATAGAAAAAAAAACAGTGAAAAGAAAGCATATCTGGGTCGAACTCCTCGCTCGAGGGGTGCACGTCGACCCGATGCAACGCGTGAAGCGGTAGCTCGACTGGGTCGGCCCAGTAAGTCTTTCTCCAGCTCTAGTTCGTTTATTCTCTCGTCTTCTGGTGTTGGTATGCGCACAAAAAACCTCCGGGTTTTTTAGCTCATTTTTTCATGTTCACAAATGTTTAAGAATTTTAAGAATGTTTGATGATTCTAATTTTTTGGTGATAACAAAAAATGTTCATTTAAAAGGACACAAATATATAAAAAAGTGTTCACTCTTTTTAAAGTGCGGACCTTCAGTCAAAACATAAAGACAGAAGAAACAATTAATTTCGTCATCTTGGATATTTTTGTTTGACAAAACAATTTGGAGTTCTTCAATAGTTTCACTATAACAAAACAAACAAGACAACTTTGAGGAGGACTACAAGTCTAAAATATTCAGATATAGTTTTACATCTTTAGATGAACTGAAATATTCCTTTTAATGTATGTTAAAAAGGCTATTAATGATATAATTGGAATTCCATCTTCTACCGCAACGGAACAAGCATTGGAGGTTGAAAAATGATACTCCCTCCGTTACTTGATCTAAGGTGTATAGTTTTATCAGAAAAAAAATCGAAATGTAGGGTATAATGAGATTTATGGACAATTTTACCCATCTACAAATGAATCCTAATTTATAGGTTGTATTGTTTTCAATATGTGTATTAGGAACTCATATCTCCCAATTTTTTCAAGAAAATGAGTTCACCGTATGCCAAATACCCATATCTTAATATTCGTGCAGAAAACTGTATACCCTACATTCAGGAATGGAAGGAGTACATTTTCTAAACAAATAAGCACTCATGGAGCTTAATGAAACCTACACATTGACATGTACTCACTAATACCCCCCTCATAAGTATTCTTAACAAAGAATCTTTTGATGCAATCGAAAGGATGTTTTGCTCATTAGCCCTCAAACTCCAACTATATTTTTGTATCACGAGATTGTCTTGATCAGATTGTATCGATGGGGGAAGGAAAACTATCAATGGAGAAGAAATTTCACTACCATCGGTGTAGGGCTATGAGCAGATGGGGGACTGGAAGGAGATGGAGTAGCAAGGGCATATAGTACGATAGCTAGTGGACACATGATTTGAAGAAGAGTCAATTAGAAATCCCACATCTGATCTGCGCCCTCCGATAACCATCATGGAGACCGGCAACGGAAGTTTTCAGACTTTTACCCAATGCTGATTTTCACTGATACTTCGCCTAAATATACCTGTATCACTTTTTATCTAAAGCATGTTTAATTTTAGCTCATATATACAAACAACGATGATGTTACAACCAAAATATCAGGCTGGTCATGCTGCAGAGAAAGTAGGCTTAGATGTATGTTAGTGAGTTGGACTTAACCAATGCCTAGGTATGAAAAGAAATTTGCTCCTGGACTGAATGGGCCAAAACTCGGTTTTGCCCTCACAAAAAGTTATACCTTCCAAATATATCCATGTTTAAAACATTGTTTGTGTTTTGCAATCAAAAAGGTAAATGAGGGATAAAAGTTTGAATAACATAAAATAATCTTAACACTCTTAACATACTAAAGAAGATGCACACCGTGCTAATTAATGGAATCCGATGTTTTGAGTGAGATTTTATTTACCTATCAAGATCTCTCAAAATTTGAAGCGATATTACTGCAGAAATAAATAAGGTTTCACCTAGGGTTTAGTCGAAGAATTAGCTTGATTTTCATACGAATGACACCAACAACATTTTAAAAATTTGTAGCAATGATACTACAACTGAAAAATATTCATTTGCAAGTTTGCAACCATTCCAGCTGAAAAAAAGTCAGTTTCAAATGAAAATCTCAGCTGAAAAAATAAGCGTGCAAGCCAACCAAAGCACGTATGCACGTAAAAGAAAGAATCACTTACAGCCGCCGTGTAACTGATAAGGACAAATTTGTGCGTTAACTATGAAAGACAAGCAGCTGATTGACCTCTAAACTAATTCTCATTCGGTTAAACAAAACAGTATAAATAATTGTTTGAAGTGATACTACAGTAGACAAGTCATTTGACTCATTTCAACAGGGTGTGGGTAGCCGTCGAGGCAACCATAGCCGCCTGAACACGCATAACTTTTTGTACCGGCGACCAGCGTGCCGTTCATAGCAGCGAGCGGGCGTAGCCCAACTGTAGCCACCCTATCTATACCTGCAGCTATCCTAGATTGATATCGGGAAGGTAAATTCGCGTACCCGCGATGTCGACAAGGAAATCAGTTCGACAGAGTACCCGCAAGTTTAACTTCAGTCTGGGAATTCACGGTGAAAACTTTACAGCTAGTGTGCCGGAGTGAAATGCATGCACGGTCCTTAAACTTGTTGGCTATGTCCAAAACGGTCCTTAAAGTCACAAAATGATTTGATACGGTCCCTAAACTTGCTCAGTACGTCCGCGTACGGTCCGAAATGGGATTCACCACGTATTCTTGCCGACGTGTCGTTGTATTGGTCTGATGCGGAAAATGTTTGAAACTTCAAAAATCCATATATTTTATTCTATCTATCTAAAATTTACAAGTTGTACCTTTCTGGAAACCTTGGGATAATTAGAATACAATGACACCGTTAGTTTACAATTTTGATGAAATTTAAATTGCTCAAATTTGGACTAAGAAATTTGAGTATTTTATCATATCTTTAATTCTATAAATCCTTTAAAAAATATTTTTTCAAAATCAGCTTTTCGGGGCGGTTTCTGCAAACCAGCTGCGTACATAATTACATATACACGCAATGCAACTCATCATGTGTATGTAACTATGTAAATTACATCATGTATAATCTTCCACGCTTTCGGAAAGTTGCTACTACTCGCTGCCCTTACAAGCTGCCAAATTACAACGTACAAAAATAAAAAAGAAGAATGAAATTTCTCAAAACCGGCAGGTAGCTATCCATGAAATGCAGGCAAAATGAGCTACTTCATGCATGGATGCAGACGCAGTGCATACGTTTGCGACTCGTCACGCTAGCTTGTTCATGCATGCACGCAATGACCTGGTGACGAGTGAAAGGCATCCACGATCTAAAACTAGATTGACCCGTATTATGCTGACATGTCTTCTTATAGGTCCCACTTGTAAGCGAGAGAGATGTATGGTACGAAAACTATTAAGTACTTAGGAAAAATATTTCCAGCCCCTAAGTATATTTGGAAAATCATATTAGTTTATATTCCATTATGGGCTAGGCTTGAAACAAAGTTTAACCAAATTACTTTTGAACATTGGCAAAAATATATTTTATTGGTACTAACAGAAATATATGATCCTTAGTTGTCATTTGCGAAATAATCAATTTAAATGATTTATGGAATTAAAGATATGATAAAATACTCAAAATACTCATTTGAAATGTGAACAATTTAAATTTTATCAAAGTTGAAAATTAATGGTGTCACTGTATTCTAATCTTTCTAAGGTTTTCAGAAAGATATAATTTGTAAATTTTGGATAGACAGAGTAAAAGATATGGATTTTTAAAAGTTTAAATCATTTGTTGGTTCAGACCGATACAGTGAGACGTCAGCTAAATACGGGCCCAATCTAGTTTTGGACCGTACCTGGACAGCTTGAGCGAGTTTAAGGACCGTATTGGATCATTTTCTGAGTTTAAGAACCGTTTTGGACATAGCCAACAAGTTCGAGGACCTTGCACATTTCACTCCCGTATGCGTCTCTTCTTTCATTTTCGATTCATCTCTCTCCCTGCTGGACGCTAACTGTCAGTTGTCAAGACGTGATTTGATCCACAGTTCCACAGCCACTTGCAGGCTTCGGTTATTTGGGCGTCTTCTGAAGATTCAACCGCAGGATCGTAGACCCTGGATCGGACCGCCGGTTTTTCCTTCCCGCTTCTTTTTTCTAATGCGGTACTAGTAATAAGTACGAGTATAATTTTTTAAAATAGGGGTTTCACGTTCCATGTATTCTCGAATGAAACAGCTCAGAGCGCTAGAATAAACACCGTGTGCCTTTTTTTGGAAGAATATAAAACTTGATCAAAAAAGGCACGCTGTGTTTTGGGTCGTAGGTCTATATGCACCCGTTATGTAAAATTTATTTAAATATATTTTAAATTTTCATAAAAACTAAACAAAAATGTTGGATGAACATCAATATATTTATGTATGTACACAAAATTTGGCGAAAAATGAAAATTTCTTGTTGCCTGTGTAAAAAGACAAAAAAAAGTCTGAGACAAAGTCATTTTGAAACACTGGGATTTGTCTTTTTCACACAGGGTACAAAAAAATGTCTTTTTCCCGTGGATTTTTTTGTGCAACATAGAATGTCAGAATATATATCCAAATTTTTTGTTTGAATTTTTCACATTTTAAAATGCGGATTGTGCGTAGTAGGAGCATATGCATGCTGCTATGACCCAAAATACATTTCCGAGAATAAATTCTTTACATTGTACCCGGACTCTAGTAGAGTACAGAAGATAGGTCTCTCCAACGGGGTCGTAAGATCATCTTACTTTTGTTACAACCCTAGAGTTTCAAATCACCATTTTCCTCTCAGGCAACACTGCCAGTTGGTGTGGATTGCAAGGTTACGACGTTGCTCAACGCCTGTCAACGAAGGGGAGAGGAGCTTCAGGTCCAAGCGATTCGGAGCAGTTCCCCATCAATATGCTCGAGCTTCCTGATATCACTGTCGAGTTGTGACGTCGACCTACAAAGATGGCACCATTAAACCCGCAACATGATCAACTCCGTTCATACAACCTTCATGCTTGTCCAACGAACACCCTGAAAGCAAAAAGAATTACCAAAATTCCATAAGCACCATAAGGCAGCAGAGGTGAGGTTATTGACAATAGAGTCTTGCTTAGAGTTCCATAGAGAACAGACAGACTCCATGTCAACAATCGTCACATGAATAATATCTGAAACAACAGACGAGACATTGCTGGCAACCACATATTCGAAAAATAGATGAAAGATTGTCTCATTTTCCGAACAAAAGACACAAGTTGAAATTATTCCTAGTAAACAATTCGTTACTGATTAGTAACCATACGAAAATCGCTTTACCTATGTCGGTTCAGGCCTTTGAGGAGCGTGAGCAAATCATGCAGCTCCTGACCCAAGTGGAACATGATCCAAATACAGCAGATCGTCGCATCTTTGCTTGGGGAAGTGAC
Source organism: Poa pratensis (assembly GCA_947311845.1). Lineage (NCBI taxonomy): Eukaryota > Viridiplantae > Streptophyta > Magnoliopsida > Poales > Poaceae > Poa > Poa pratensis. Next base: position 21,966,705 of record CAMZMU010000064.1, read on the forward strand.
AAATTCTCATCAAGAAAATACTATCAGTTCATTTTTGCTCAGGCTGCACATAATGTCACTCTCCAATCCATTTGGGATTCTAAATGCCTACAAAAGCTTAGAGTATTTCTTTGGCTTCTTTTACAAGACCGCCTAAACACCAAGGATCTAATGCTTCGGAAACATTGGCATGTGGAGGACGGTCCTAATTGTGTTCTCTGTGATCAAGCTGTTACCGAGACAACTGATCATCTCTTCTTCCAATGTGAATTTGCCAAACAGTGTTGGGAGTCCATTGAAGTGAACTAGGATTGCACCTTAGAAATCTGGCCTCGTGTGGCCAATGCCAAGATTCAATTCAGAGGTCGATGCTTCATGGAGGTTTTTGCTTGTGCATCATGGAACATATGGAAAATGCGAAACAATCTAATCTTCAGAGGAGTACAGTACAACCAACGTTTGGGAGATGGAAGATAAAGTTCCAGGGAGACATGTTGCTTCATCAGCACAAGGTCAAATCAGCTTTGGTGTTGCCACTCTTGGAGTGGACTAGAAACATTTTTCTGTAGTTATGTTTTCTTCTTTTCAATTTCAGCCGCCATAGACGTTGTGCCCATTTTTGAGGGTTTGTAACTTTCCATCTGATATATATAAAATCCACACACCGTAGGGGCTTCCCCTACGGTAACCCCCCTAAAAAAAACCATACGAAAAATATGGATACGAGCAGGAATAGAAACTCCCCAGATATGTTAAAGGTGGGTAGGAAGAATTCCACCAAAATTAACAATATCATAGAAAGAGGACGAAGTCTAAGCTCCAAAACTGGAATTCTTCCAAACAGGTTTACCATGAGAGTCCTGCAAAGAAAGTTTCCTAACAATGTCAAGCAGTTCATATGTCTTTTTCCCGGACAAAGTCATTTTGAAACACCGTGATTTGTCTTTTTTCACACAGGGTACAAAAAAAAATGTCTTTTTCCCGTAAAAATTTATGTGCAACATAGAATGTCAGAATAAATATCCAAAAATTTTGTTTGAATTTTTTCACATTTTAAAATGCAGATTGTGCATAGTGGGAGCATATGCATGCTGCTCTGACCCAAAATACATTTCCGAGAATAAAGTCTTTACATTGTACGCGAACTCTAGTAGAGTACAGAAGCTAGGTCTCCCCAACGGGTCATAAGATCATCCTATTTTTATTACAACCCAAGAGTTTCAAATCACCATTTTCTTCTCAGGCAACACTGCCAGTTGGTGTGGATTGCAAGGTTACGACGTCGCTCAACATCTGTCAACGAAGGGGAGAGGAGCTTCAGGTCCAAGCGATTCGAAGCATTTCCACATCAATACGCTTGAGCTTCCTGATACCACTGTCGAGTCGTTACATCGACTTGCAAAGATGGCACCATCAAACCCGCAGCTTGATCAACTCCGTTCATACAACCTTCATGCTTGTCCAGCGAACACCCTGAAAGCACAAAGAATTATGAAAATTCCATAAGCACCATAAGGCAGCAGAGGTGAGATTATTGACAATAGAGTCTTGCTTAGAGTTCCATAGAGAACAAACAGACTCCATGTCAACAACCGTCACATGAATAATATCTGAAACAACAGACCAGACATTGCTGGCAACCACATATTCGAAAAGTAGGTGAAAGATTGTCTCATTTTCCGAACAAAAGACACAAGTTGTATCATGAACATGCCGTCGTTTCAACAAATTATTCCTAGTAAACTATTTGTTATTGATTAGTAACCATACGAAAATATGGATAAGAGCAGGAACAGAAACTGCCCAAATATGTTGAAGGTGGGTAGGAAGAATTCCACCAAAATTAACAATATCATAGAAAGAGGACGAAGTATAAGCTCCAAAACTGGAATTCTTCCAAACAAGTATATCATGAGAGTCCTGCAAAGAAAATTTCCTAACAATGTCAAGCAGTTCATGCCATATGTTCATGATAAGTTGATCAGCACAACGTCTAAAACTGCATTTCAGGTTGACACCATCCCATGCTTGCGCAACGGTAATGTCAGTTTCATTAACAATTTGGAACTGATCATGAAACGCGGTTGACAGAGAGCAATCTCCAAACCAATGGTCTAGCCAAAATTTAATGCTCTTTCCATTCCCCAATTTCAACACATAAAAAGGGTCTCACAGCTTTCGCAGCCTAATCGGATTTTTTCCAAAAAGGATATTTACAAGTATCAGTCAGCCGAAAAATATTGGGGGAGGATGTATTTGTTGGGTTGCGTATACGGTATATTTAAAATTTTCCGTCTAGCATACTATGCAACAACCAAGATCTACTATGAAGATACAAGTAACAACATATGTAAATGATCTAACTATAACTCGTTACCAACACCGTTGAGTGGAAGAGATGGTGATGGCGGTGTTGATGAAGCATGTGGAAGATTCTCTCGGCTAAGCCTAGCGGAGAGAATTTCGCTGACTCCCCTATATATTTGTCTATCTATTTCCATGAATCAATCCTTGATTCACTATATATTTGTCTATCTCGTTAACCGGCAAATATCCTTTTACTCGTTCCTGTATTTCGATATCCCATACTATGTAACTTCATCATGCATTGTCTGTAGAACATATTGGATATCTCTCTACCGAGTGAGCCCTGGATGTATCTCTCTTTATATAGAGGAGTAATTTCCCATCTTGGAACATTAAGATATATGCACATCTTTGGAATTACCTAGTGACTGGCGTTTTGATCACCCAATTAAGGTCGTGATGATTGAAAGTACCAAAGCAACACTTCGTGTATGCATAACCTTAATAACCTCATGGTCTAAGGAAATGTCATATTATAGCCTTACTGCAATATGTCACTAAGGACAAAATACACTTTGCAATCTCTTAGCATATCAACGACTTGGGTCTACCTGGCCATATTGTTTACACCAACAATATGCTACTTATTGATGCTGACATAAACTATGTCCATGACCAGGAAAACACGGTCATCTAGCAATCAACAAATTAGTTTATAGACAAGACTAGGGTATCTTTATTCTGTTCATGGTTCTACACGTGCTGTGAGTTTTCCTCTGAATCTCACATTCAGAAGCCAGAACAGTTATAGCATAGAATCATGAAACATAATTATAAAATAGATGTTAATTCTTATTGCCTTTTGGGAATACGTCCAACAATATTATATTTGGAATCTACTATTTTCTTCCAGAGTTTGTTCTCTACAGTTAAGTATGTTTTAACCCACAATGCCATAAGGCAGATATTAAAATCTTGTAAGTTTTTTATACCAAGACCACCAAATTCCTTTTTGCCGGGACACAAGTCCCCAAAATTTGCTAAATGGTATTTGTGATTGTCATCAACGTTCCCCTGAAAGAAGTGTGCCATATGGGAGTTAAATGGCTTTAATATCCCGTTAGGACATATTTTATCAAGAATGGGTTGTAAATCTTCCTTGCAAAGTTCAGAAAAGTGTAAAGGAACATCAAGGTATTTCAAAGCGAATGAGCCAAGTTGCAGCAGAATATACCACTCTATAGTCTATCCAATTCAGTAGATAACTTCATAATAATAAGATAAGTTTTATGAAAATTTAGTCCGAGTCCCGACATTGCTTCAAAGCAAGAGCATCCATTTTAAGTGCCTCAAGGAAAAGAAGAATATCATCTTTATATTAAAGCCTAATAACGCCACTTGGACACACTCTAGGTAAAAGACCAGAATGAAGGGAATCGTAGGCAGAAAACAAAAAATTTCCTAACAACGATAACCATCAACTAGCCAGGATTTATTACTATGCAGATATACCGTAACGGAGGGGATCGATGTACATACCCTTGTAGACCAAAAGTGGGGATTATGCGCCCGCACAAGCGTTGTTGATGAAGCCGACGACGCCGACCTCAAGGTCGTGTAGTGGAAGAAGACGTACTTCCAGTGCCACACGTGTAGCACCTCGTAGTTCCACACACGTACGGTGTAGACGACGACCTCCGGGCTCCAGATCCAGCAGAGCAGCGGAAGCGGAAGATTGGATCTAGTAGCACGGTGGTGTGCGTATAGTGGAGAGACTTCCCTACTCGTACGCAGCTCCAGAAATGGAACCGCGCTCAAGGTAGGAGAGAAGAAGAAGGAGATGGGATGGTTTTCAAGGCATGGGGGCACCTCCTTATAAAGGTGGAGGAGGGAGGCCACACCCCTTGGCTCACCCATGTGGGATTATCCCACATGGGGTGCGCCGGCCACCTAGGTGGGCCCCATTCGGCCCACCCTAGGCCGGCTAGGCCCTCCCCCATTTCTCAAATGGGGTTTTTTTCCCCTAATTGGCCTCTAAGGCCCATTTAGGTTTAATGTCTTTAAAAATTCGAAATTAATTAAATAAAAAATATATTTAATCATTAATAACACTTATTAATATTAAATACATATTATTTAATTCATTCGAGCTCCGAAACATATTTCGTTGCCTCCGATAAACATCGGACATGTCCCGGAACGCTTCCGGAGTCTCTGGTTTCTTTCTCTCTTATATCCAATCTAATCGTCATCTACCCTTAAGTGTGTTACCCTACGGTTCGGGATCACACAGACATGAACGAGACACGTTCTCTGATCAATGACTAACAGCGAGATCTGGATACCCATGATAGCCACTGCGCGTCCACGAAAGTCTTTTATCGTTCGAACCTTTAGACGTCCAGTCTCAACCTTTTGCCTGATGATACTTAGATTGTCCGAGTATCGTTCTCCGTTATCACGATTACCGAGCATTATCTCGTTATTGACAAATCTATCTTTAACTCGTCTGTGATATTACATCCCCGTGACCTAGTCACATGCTTGCAAGCTCATTGATGTAATCTCACCGAGTGGGCCCAAAGTATCTATCCTGCTACGTGGATTAGCAAATCCCGCTCTTGATCACTCGCCTCGACTGCTTCCGTCGGATACCCGAAAGTGTCACCTTTATTGTCATGCTATATAAGACATGCCGTTTAATGCGATCAAAGCACCTTCCAGAAGCAGCGATTTGATATGATCTCACCGTCGAAGGTATGAGCACTACGTTTCTATATCTTTTCGATATGTCTACCACGTCATTCACCCAATGACATGACTCCGTTGTCAACTGACGTAATTGTCCATGATTAGGAAACTTTGATCATCTGTTACCCAACGGACTAGTTAAATAGAGGCTAGTAGGGACCAGGTTGTTTACATACCACATGTGTATTAATGTTTTCGCTTAATACAGTTATAGCATGGTACAAAAAACGTATTATGAACAATTGAGATATGTCAAATAAAATATCTTTATTAATTGCCTCTAGGGCATATCTCCAACACAGAAATAATATTGTGTCTGGCATCTTTCTCAAGATTTTTTGAAAATACATCAGCCACAAGGTTGAAAAGAATTGGAGAAATAGGGTTGATGACCCACAAGTATAGGGGATCGCAACAGTCTTCGAGGGAAGTAAAATCAAAATTTATTGATTTGACACAAGGGGAGCCAAATAATACTTATAAGCCTTAACAGCTGAGTTGTCATTTCAGCCACGCCTGGAAAAGCACTAGTAACAGGGGTGATGTGAAAGCAACAGTAATATGAAAGCAATAGTAGCAGTAACACAGAAGCGATGGCACCAGAAAATAGTTGCTGGCGTGGAGTTGACGGGAAAGCAATAATGATTTCAGATGGACCGGGGTTCTCAGCTATCTACACTAGAGGTAACTCTCCAAACAAATAACATGTGTTGGGTGAACAAATTACAGTTGGGCAATTGATAAAATTGTGAGGGCATGAAAATGCACATTATGATAAGATAAAGGTCACTGTACTATTTAATTGGGCATTACAACAATATACATAGACCGCTTACTAGCTGCATCTATGACTCATAAGCCATGCACATGATAGCTTCCGGGTCTCCCATGAGTATTAAGTTGCAAGCAACAGATTATAGCATTAAGCAAAGTGTGTAATGTAAACAAACAGATTAGACTTAACAACAGTACCCTTAAGCTAAGCATCGGTTATTTTAGCCCTAATAGCAACACCACATCTACAGCCTTAGTCGTTTCTGTCAATCAAGCCCAGGCTTCTAGAGGCATGAACCCACTATCTAGCATAAATACCCTCTCTTTGAGATACAACCAACTACTTGATCAAGGTAACTACAAGTACCAGAGAGCATGCAAGATCTTAAATAAAACATAAGTACGATAACATGATGAACAAACTGATCATAATTCCACAATTCATCGGATCCCAACAAACACAACACCAATTACATCAGATGGATCTCAATCATGTAAGACAGCTCATGAGATCATTGTATTGAAATACATGGGAGAGAAAATACGCGTGCAGTTGCGCGATTCAGCGAACATGTCAACGTGGCGTCCATGACCCTCTCTAAGGATTGAGACGCTGGCTCCCACGCCGCCGTGTGCGTGAGCCTGTAGCCACCGCCGCCGGCCACCCGGCCACGGCTAGCTCTCCCTACCGTTGCTCACCGCTCCGGTGACGGCGGCCCCATACTCTTAGGTTCTTTTTTCTGCAGGTTTCCATGGCGAACCCACAAGGTGCGACCTTGTTCCCCCCGTCGAGCCCGGAGTCGGTCTCCTCCACGAGGCCGGTGGTCTCTGGTCTCGGCCTCTCGTCCTCGGCGTCCGGCTCGTCCTCCCAGCGTGGGGCTGATTCGGTGATGGGTGCGCCTGCTGGGTCGGGCTCCGGTCCGACACAGCCTGGCCACCGCGTCCAAGATCGCCTTGTCTGGCAGCAGCCCTAGCCTTCAAGGAAGGCGCTTTGGAGGAGGCGCAAGCAGGAGCAGCGCCGCCGTCAGCTGAGGCCGGTGGCGCCTCGGCCGGTCTCGCCGGAGATGTACGGGACGTGCTTCAAGTGTCTCCAGGAAGGGCACGTCAAGCGTGTGTGTAAAAACAGGATGGTGTGCATTCGCTGCGGCGACGAGGGTCATGGTTCTGTCGGCTGCAAGCGTCCCCGCAGTCCAGACTCCGAGGATGAGCTGCGTCGCAAGGCGCTGGCCATGGTGGCTAGCCGGAAGGCGGCGGCCCAGCGTGCGGGTGGAGCTGCGCAACCGGGTGCGCGTGGTCAGGGCACGCCTGCTGCTTTGCAGCCTGGCGGGCATGGCTTACATGCACCCGTGGATGCCGGCTCTTCTTCGCGCTCCCAGCCGGCGCCGCTCGCGGATGGTGGCGCTCGGGTGGGAAGGTTGGTTGCCCAGCAACAGGAGGAGGTGGTCTCGGAACCAGTGTCGAGGCCGCCGCCATGCATCATTCCGAGGAGTGCGGAGCTCAATGAGCTGGAGAGACGGCTCTGGCACCCGCTCGTGTGCTACGTCGGTGGTGCGCGTCCCAGGGTGTCGCGGGCGCAAGTGGAGGACGTGATCGTGTTCAAGGCCAACGTTCCTCGCGGCACGTTCTCGGTGCATAGCTTCAAACCCGAGGATTTCCTGGTTGTCTTCTCGACCGGGGAACTCCGCAACCGCGTGTCTTCGAAGCCGTCCCTGGCGCATGAGAACTTCACTCTGTTCTTCAGGCCATGGACGAGGTTGGCGCAGGCGGAGCGGCGGGTGGCCAGGACCAAGGTTGTGGTGGCGATTGAGGGCATTCCGCCACATGCTTGGGCGCGCTCCACTGTCGAGCACCTGCTGGATACGTCTTGCACGGTGGAGGCGCTGGCGCCGGAGACGGCGAACAGATCGGACATGGGCGTCTTCCGGCTCAAGGGGTGGACTGCGGACGCCGAGCTGGTACCGCCTGAGAGAGACCTCTGGGTGCCGGAACCGGAGGACTTCGACATGGAGCAGGCGGTGCCGCGTCCGTGTGGTCGTGACCGGGAGCAGGGACTTCGAAGGGGAGGCCCAAGCAGAGGCCCAAGAGGAGGCCTACGCTGTGGATCAGGTGCCGACGCTCGAGCCGATGGTTGATGCCCAGGTGCAGGGCGCGGGCATGTCTCAGAAGGAGGAAGAGGCGATCTCCCGCATCAAGACGTTCTGTGCCAAGCTCCTCAAGATGCTTGCCCCTCCCCTGCTGAAGGAAATCGAGTCTGCCCAGGTGTTACGTGCCAGCGCAGAACCTTTCACGCCAAAGAGGATCACGAGAAGTGCGAGTGTGAACTGTCCGGCGCCTTCGCCGGCGGTCCGTGGGAAGCTGCCCAAGAAGGTGTCGGCTGCCGACACTGCGTTGCTGAACGCGTTGGGCATTGTGCCGGCTGATCTCTGCGTGAATGAGGCACATGTGGCGGAACTCCAGCAGTTGTTTGATTCCCCGCTGCGGGATCAACACCTGCGCGCGATCGCGGCGGTCTATGGCAAAACGCTGTCGTCCGTGTTCCCAGGTGAGCAGAGCCAGCATGCGTTCAGCACTTGCTAAGTGGCTGTGTGTAATTCTGGTGTGTGTATTCCATTTATGGATATAAACCCAGAATTGGTGGGGTGGAATACCCGTGGCCTGAACGACAAGGCCAAGAGAGATGCTGTCAGGGAGTTTCTGATGACAGTTAGGGCTAATATAGTCTGTCTCCAGGAGACGAAAGTTGATGTAATAGATCGCTTCTTTGTATTGCAATGTCTTGGGCCAGCGTTTGATGGCTTCGCTTACTTGCCAGCTCAGGGAACGAGAGGTGGAATCCTGTTGGCTTGGGATACCTCGGTGCTGTTGATTGATCACATTGCGATTGACTCGTTTGCTATAACGGGTGAGGTGCAAGCGAAAGATGGGAGTTGCTGGTGGCTGACTGTGGTCTATGGGCCACAAGGGGACGCCAATAAAATCAAGTTCTTGGAGGAGCTTACGGAAAGGAGAAGCCTTTGCCCGGGACCGTGGCTTGTGATGGGAGATTTCAATATGATCATGAACGCGGTGGAAAAAAACGACAGCAATCTTAACAGACGCATGATGTCACGGTTCAGAGAGTTTGCGAATACGCACGAGCTGAAAGACCTGTACCTGCACGGGAGGATGTACACTTGGTCCAATGGGAGACAGGCACCCACCATGACTAGAATTGACCGAGCGTTGGTTTCAGTCGACTGGGATCTGAATAATCCGGACAGTGTTCTGCAGGCCCTGTCGTCTAATGTCTCGGATCACACGCCGTTGCACCTCTCTCTGAATGCAGCCTTCCATCCCAAGAAGAGGTTCAAGTTTGAGGTGTTTTGGACCAAAATTGCAGGCTTCGAGGATGCGGTAAAGGAGGGATGGAAGTGTGATGATAGCATCGTCGATCCTTTCCTTAGGTTGGATACGCTGTTGAGGAACTGCGGGAAGCACCTGCAGAGCTGGGGACAAAGGAAAATTGGCAATGTCAAGATTCAGTTGGCCATGGCGAATTCAGTCATCCACAGACTGGAATCGGCACAGGAAAGGAGAAGTCTCTCGCCTGGGGAGTTTTGGCTGCGTGGGATGCTCAAGCATGCAATTTTGGCTCTGTCATCGCTTGAGAGAACCATCGCCAGGCAGCGGTCTCAGATGCGATGGCTGAAGGACGGGGATGCTAATACTAGGTTGTTTCACACCGTGGCCAATGGGCGCAGGACTAGGAATTTCATATCTGCGATCACCGTGAATGGCGAGGTTGTCACGGACCAACAGCGGAAAGAGGAGGTTTTTCATGAGGTTTATCAAAACCTGCTAGGCTCAATTCACATGAGAGGACTCGATTGATCTTGATATGCTGCAGATCCCGCATGCAGATCTCAATGAGCTCGACAGAATAATCACGGAGGAGGAAGTATGGGAGATTATCAGGGAGCTGCCTCCTGACAGAGCTCCGGGGCCTGACGGGTTTGTTGGCCTGTTCTATCAACGGGCCTGGCCTGTGGTTAAAAGGGATGTTATGGCAGTGTTTCTGAAACTATATGTGGGAGATGGCAGGGGGTTTGGGAAGCTTAACAAAGCTGTGATCACCCTAATCCCCAAGAAACAAGAGGCTACGACTGTGGGCGACTACCGGCCGATCAGCCTTGTTCACAGTATTTCTAAACTGTTTGCGAAGCTGCTGGCGAACAAGATTAGACCTCGACTGCACGAACTGGTTAGCACGAACCAGTCTGCTTTTGTAAAAGGCCGTAGTCTGCATGACAACTTCTTGCTGGTGAGACAGGTTGCTAGGAAGCTAAACAGCAGGAGAACACCTGGAGTACTGCTTAAATTGGATGTGTCCCGTGCGTTTGATTCAGTGTCTTGGGCCTTCCTTTTTGAGGTTTTAGAGAAGATGGGATTCAGTCGGATGTTTCTCAGATGGGTGGCTATTTTTCTTAGGACTGCTAGCACCAAGGTTTTGGTTAATGGAGTGCCGGGCAACAAGATCTGTCATGCTCGCGGTCTCAGGCAGGGGGACCCGGTTTCCCCTACGCTGTTCGTCCTAGGCATGGAGGTTCTAACGGCGATGGTTGCGCGGGCAGTTGAGCTGCATCTTTTCCAGCCTATCTTGGGGGTTAGCCCGATGCAGCGTATCTCGGTGTATGCGGATGATGTAATACTATTCGTGCGACCGAGCAGTTCTGATCTTTTGGCCACAAGGGAGATCCTCAGGCTGTTCGGTGCTGCATCAGGACTCTGCATCAACTATACGAAGTCAGCTGCCACGCTGATCAAGGGTTGTGCAGCGGATAGTGAAAGGGTTCAGGATGTTCTCGGCTGCAGAATTGAGAAGTTTCCGATTCAGTACCTCGGGATGCCTTTGGCGCTGAGGCCTTTGACCAGGGACGAATGGCAGCCGGTGTTGGATAAGACGGTGTGTGCGGTGCCGGCTTGGCAAAGGGGTCTGTTGGCACGAGAGGGGAGGATGGTGATCGTTAAGTCTGTCATTGCTGCCAGGCCGATCCATCACCTGCTGGTTGCCGAAGCACCGCTCTGGTTGCTAGAGGAGATCGAGAAGTGGATGAGATCCTTCTTCTGGGAGGGGAAAAAGGATGCAAACGGTGGTAATTGCTTAGTGGCCTGGGGGAATATGTGTGCTCCGAAGCAGTTTGGGGGCCTAGGGTTCAAAGACTTGAGGTTGCAAGGCATTGCGCTGCGGGTGCGCTGGGAGTGGCTTAGAAGAACTGACCCGACCAGGCCTTGGCAAGGGTTGCCTATGATTCGTGACAAGGAGGCGGAGAGTGCGTTCCAGAGTTTGGTGCGGATCACACTTGGGGACGGCAGGACATGTCTGTTCTGGGCTGATCGTTGGATTCGTGGGAAAACGGTCAGCGAGATCGCACCGGAGGTGCTGGAACTGGTGAGCGATAGGGCGCGCAGGAGGACTACGGTTGCGGAGGCCCTAGTGGACAATCGCTGGATGGTGGACTTGGTGGTGACGCCGGTCGGTCAGGCCGCGGTTCAGCTGGCGAGGCTGTGGAGTCATGTGATTCAGGTTCAGTGCGTCGAGGGCGTGCCTGACAACTACGCTTGGCCGTGGTCACCGTCCGTGCGTACACGGCGAGCTCCACCTACGATATGCTTTGCAAAGGAAGGGTGCAATCGGCGACGGCAAGCTGCACTTGGGAGACGTTCGCACCCATGAAGTGCAAGATTTTTGTATGGCTGGCACTGAAGCATAGGGTGTGGACCTCGGATCGAAGGTTCCGGCATGGTCTTCAGGATGCGACGTCTTGCTGCTTCAGCTGCCTGCAGGAGGAGGACACTATCGAACATGTGCTGATACAATGTGTTTACGCCCGGGAAACCTGGCATCATTGTTTCTAGAGGTTGCAGGTGAGGGTGCGAACACCGGAGCGGTCGGATCAACTTGAGTTATGGTGGCTGCGCGAGCGAGCGAGATTCAAGGGCAAGGATAAAAAGAATTTCGATATGGCAGTGACGTTGGTCTGTTGGTCGATCTGGAAGCAGAGGAACGCGAGGGTGTTTAACAACATTAGTCAGCAATGCTCTGCCCAGGTGTTGTCGAACAAAATCGTGGATGAATGGAGGCTCTGGCTCACGGTTCGTGGGAGGGCAGGAGGGAGTACACAAGTGACGCGAGAGTAGGCTTAGGCGTGGAGTCGGGTTGGCGTGCTGTTCCTTGTTTCGACAAGTGATCGCAGCTTCTTGTAATTGCTTTCTACCTTCTATATAAATAAGGTGTACCATTGGTGCACTCTAAAAAAAAAAGTACATGGGAGAGAGTGTCAAGTAGATATTGCTAGAACCCGTAGTCCATGGGGGAACTACTCACAAACCATCATGGAGGCGAAGTAGAGGCGGCGTGGTTGATGGAGACGGCTCCGGGGGTCAATCCCCGTCCCGGCAGGGTGCCGAAACAGGAACTGCTGACCCCCGAAACTAGGGTTTGTGATGGCAGCGGAGCTCGGACGCGTTTCTGGAAAAGGTCTTCAGTCTTCTCGGATTTTTAGGTCACACGTGAATTTATAGGCGAAGACTCGACGCGAGGCGGTGCTCTGGTGGGGCAGGCGGGCCCACGGCGCGGGGTAGTATCTGGCCGTGCCCCTAGGCCGCGTGCTGGCTGTGGGGCCCGCCTCCAGGTGGTCTTTTGGCTCTGTGGCTTATTTGTGCTGGAAATAATTCAGGTAAATTTTCGTCCAATTCTGAGCACTTTCATTTTTGGGACTTTTCTGCAATAAACAGCCAAAACAGACAGAAGCTGGCACTGGGCACTAGGTTAATAGGTTAGTCCAATAAATGTCATAAAATGATATAAACTTTAGAATAAACATGTGGTATTTGATATAAAACAAGCATGAAACATCAAAAATTATAAATACGTTTTAGACGTATCAAGCATCCCCAAGCTTAGTTCCTGCTCATCTTCGAGTAGGTAAACGATAAAAAAGATAATATTTGAAATGACATGCTACCAACATAATCTTGATCCAATAGTAATCTAAGGCATGTGAACTGAGATCAAATCATTCAAAACAAATGTCTATATTTGATATTAAACGAACAGATGATAAAGCAAGACAATTAAACAAGTCAAAACTTTTCATGGATGATGCTATAAAGACATGAAACCGTACAAAGTTCATTATAGATGATTTAAGCATTCAGTGTAGAAGTTCCATCCTTCTACTCAAGCATCAAGCAATCTTTCACAAGCATAGAAAGGATCCAGTCAAGTAAAAGTATCACAAACGTAATGAATCAACTGTTTAGAAGTTTTACTCAACCGATGAGCGTAAGCATTTGGTATTGGCACCAGGATATTATGGCAAAGAGAATAATAATGGGGGTTTGGAAGGCCAAAGTGAGATAGTCTCACAAAGCTGTAAATGATCATTAGACAAGAGGAAGTCTTATAATCGAAGCTATGCAAGGAGTAGTGATTGCCATGCACATACAGCTATAAGTGTATGAAAACTCTCCAATGGAACTAGTGGGGGTGCATCTAACTTGGTTGCTCACGAAGACCTAGAACACTTTTGAGGAGGCTCATCATTGGAATATACAACCCAAGTTCTATAACGTTAATTCACCACATAGTTATACTAGTAAAACAAGAAAACTCTGTCATATGGAGTATAGGTGCTAAGCATGAGCACAAGTGTGGATAAAGGATAGTAATGTTGCCCCCTCTCTCTTTATTTGTTTTCTTTTTTTTCTTTTTCTCTTTTTTTTCCTTTTTCTATTTCACTTTTCGATGGCCTCCATGGCTCTTTTCACTTTTCTCTCCCTCACTGTAGGGGCAACATTCTAATATGATAACACACTTTTTGGTACAAATAACTCATAATGAACAAAACATGATGTATGAAACTGAGTGCCTCTGTCAGTGTAGCAGGATGTGCAATGATCTAGCGTAACATGGGTAAACCACACATCAACTGTATAGTCTCACAAAGCTGTAAATGATCATTAGACAACAGGAAGTCTTATAATCGAAGCTATGCAAGTAGTGATTGCCATGCACATACAGCTATAAGTGAAGGCCGAAGTAAGATAGTCTCACAAAGCTGTAAATGATCATTAGACAAGAGGAAGTCTTATAATCGAAGCTATGCAAGGAGTAGTGATTGCCATGCACATACAGCTATAAGTGTATGAAAACTCTCCAATGGAACTAGTGGGGGTGCATCCAACTTGGTTGCTCACGAAGACCTAGAGCACTTTTGAGGAGGCTCATCATTGGAATATACAACCCAAGTTCTATAACGTTAATTCACCACATAGTTATACTAGTAAAACAAGAAAACTCTGTCATATGGAGTATAGGTGCTAAGCATGAGCACAAGTGTGGATAAAGGATAGTAATGTTGCCCCCTCTCTCTTTATTTTTTTCTTTTTTTTCTTTTTCTTTTTTTCTTTTTCTATTTCACTTTTCGATGGCCTCCATGGCTCTTTTCACTTTTCTCTCCCTCACTGTAGGGGCAACATTCTAATATGATAACACACTTTTTGGTACAAATAACTCATAATGAACAAAACATGATGTATGAAACTGAGTGCCTCTGCAGTGTAGCAGGATGTGCAATGATCTAGCGTAACATGGGTAAACCACACATCAGCTGTATAGAATCATGCAAAGCAATATATAACAATGATGAATGACAACAAGTCATGTAATGTAAGATGGAAGTTGCATGGCAATATATCTCGGAACAGCTATGGAAATGCTGTGATAGGTAGTTATGGTGGCTGTTTTGAGGAAGATGTTTGGCTTATGTGTAGGAGAACAAGAGGAAGTTCTCCCACGGGGTTGGATGTACTGGCGAAGTATGCACAACTCTCAATGTGAGCAGAAGGCAATGCACAACACCGAAGAGGCTAGCAAAATTTGGATGGTGGAAGTGCCAAAAACCGTAGCTCAACATTAGTCAAAAAGAACTCACAAGTTTATTGCAAACAACTAGCAGGTTCAACATTAAGAGCATGATTAAATTTACTCCAACAAGGGCCGTTCACAGGGCACAAGTACCCCGCTAGATCCCCCGACCTTAGCACGCAACTATGTTGTTTCCAACTACCTTCAAACATGAAAAGCTATCAAGTCCAACTACACCTTCAGCAATTTTAAGAGTTTGTAGTACGGTACAAGCTTTAATAACACAACACTAATCAGATTTTAGCTTAATTAAATAGCAAGCATTTAACATCTAACTTCTTAATATCTCAAAACATTTGCAAGGAATCAAGTTATCAAAGTTCAATGATCTACAAGACTATGCAAGTTTTTCATTATACCGCTACCACATGCATGACATTTTCTGAACCAACATATTAACCGACTCTCCAAACAAATATAAGTGAAGCAAGAGAGTACTTTCTATAAAAGAAACTAATAGCTCTGAACAAGAGATACATGAAAAACAAGAGCTAGAAGCTTAACAGAGCAAAAACAAAATACTCAACAATATAAGTGAAGAACAAGAGTATTCTAAGAAAAGCGGAGCGTGTCTCTCTCCCAAACAAGATAGTTAGGATCCAACATTGATATGATCAGAGAACAAAACAAACAAACAGAAAATAAAACACACAGACGCTCCAAGAATAGCACATAATATGTGAAGAATAAAAATATAGTCTCACTAGAGATGACCTGATAATTGTTGATGAAGAAGGGGATGCCGATTAGACGCTTGAGTCTTCTTGAAATATGGGGAAGGTCCATGGGAGCTTCCCCAAGCTTAAGCTTTTATCTCTTCTTGATCTTCTTTATCATCCTCTCTCTTAACTTGAAAACTTCCTTCACACATAATTTCTCATAAACTTCATTAGAGGGTTAGTACTCAAAAACATTAATCCACTTTGGTTCTGTAGAGACACATTGCAAGAACTCAATGAAACATTAGCTACAGCCTCCATGTATGGAGAACCTCGCATAAAGTCCGCGAAGAGACAATGCAAAAAACAGAGACATAATCTGTCAAAAACAGAACAGCCAGTAAAGACGAATTTTTTCGAGACACTTACGTAACTCAAATCAGAAAACTCGAAACTAACGAAAGATAGATATAAAGCTCAGGCTTCTGCTCAAAATTTGCAGATTAAAATAATATTCCGTGATTTTTCACGAATTGTTACCGTGAGGCACAGAAATCTGTTTCCGGAGAGCAAACCCAACTTTAACACTTTCTTGCCATTAGAGGTTCTTCTTGGCACAACAAAACAAAAAATAAAGGATACAAAGGAGTTGTTACAGAAGTAAGCAACATCCTTGACTCAAGAAAACAAAAAATAACAGAAAATAAATTTGGGTTGTCTCCCAAAAGCGCTTTTCTTTAATGCCTTTTAGCTAGGCTTATTGATAGTTTTAATGATGCTCACATAAGAATATAAAATGAAGCAAAAGGGAGCATCAAGAAGCAAATACGAAACACATTTAAGTCTAACCCACTTCCTATGCATAGGAATCTTGTAAACAAATAAATTCATGAAGAACATAGTGACAAGCATAGAAAGGTAAAACAAGAACAACTTCAGAACTTTCAACATAAAGAGGTGTTTTAGTAACATGAAAATTTCTACAATCATATTTTCCTCTCTCATAATAATTTCCAGTAGCATCATGAATAAACTCAACAATATAACTATCGCATAAAGCATGCTTTTCATGATCTACAAACATATAATTTTTATCAAGCTCCAAAATAGTGGAATCAAAAATTTCAAACCCACTTTTAATAATATTATAACAAGATGATTGATCATTCTCAAGAGGTATGGGACTCCATCTAGATAAAGTCAAGTCCTCTCCAATCCCATTTTCAGTAGTAGTACAATTAACATTATCAAGCAACATAGGACCATCATCTAGAGCTTTATCATAAACATTTTCTAGGCAAACTTTCTCATTACCATGCATTTCGAATTTAGGCATAAATAGAGGATTATCATAAGACTTATCAAAATAGCATGGATTATCATAAACAACAGTAGCATAATCATTTGCACAAGTTTCATTCATAGGGGATATTTCAATAGAATCCATAGGAACATAACATTCATCCTCCTTTGGTAAGCATGGAGGGCAATCAAATAGTGTAAGAGATAAAGAGTTACTCTCATTAGAAGGTAGGCATGGGTTAATCCACTCTTCCTCCTTTTGTTCATCACTCTCTTCCTCTTTTTCATCCAATGAGCTTTCAGCTTCAGTAATTTCTTCTTCCACAGGTTCCTGAAAGGCAACAAGTTCTTCTTGAGAATAAATTTTCTCAAGAAATTCAGTAATATAATGATTATCATTATAATATTCAAGGCAATATCCAAGTATAGAAAAATTCTCAGTTTTATAAGGAGCATCGTCTCTATTTTTAAGCAAAGCAGCAATTTCATAAGCTCCCATAAAGGCAACAAATTCTTCAATTTGTTCAAGATTATCCAAGTCATAATTTCCTTTAACATAAGCAGCCAAGGTTTCATTATCATTATAATCACATTGGAATGGGAGGTGTTTATGCCTTCTACAACAAAAATATTCATTAAAGCACCAAGATTCATCATATGTAGAGCACAAGTTTCTAGCAAAACCATTCAATGTATTTATTTGTCCCCATAAATATTTCCCTTTTTGAGACAAGCGGTATTCCTTATAATATTTTTGTTCATCCTCCGTGAACCCACCTTGCCAATAAGATACAGTTTCATAGAAGTTAACCATAGCAACATTTTTTTTTTTTCAGTTTTTTAAATTTTTATGGATTTTCGAATATATAAGAAAAATAAAACTAAACAAAAATAAACTAAACAAAACACAACTAAACAGAAGTAAACAAAGCACAATAAAACTAGACAAAAGTAAACTAAACAAAACAAAATAGAGAGAGAGGTAGAGTGTACTCCCCAAGTGAACTTATAAGTAGAGCTATGCTCCCCGGCAACGGCGCCAGAAAATAGTCTTGATGACCCACAAGTATAGGGGATCGCAACAGTCTTCGAGGAAGTAAAACCCAAATTTATTGATTCGACACAAGGGGAGCCAAAGAATACTTATAAGCCTTAGCAGCTGAGTTGTCAGTTCAGCCACACCTGAAAAACTAGTAACAGGGGTGATGTGAAAGCAGCAGTAATATGAGAGCAATAGTAGCAGTAACACAGAAGCGATGGCACCAGAAAATAGTTGCTGGCGTGGAGTTGACGGGAAAGCAATAATGATTTCAGATGGACCGGGGTTCTCAGCTATCTACACTAGAGGTAACTCTCCAAACAAAGAACATGTGTTGGGTGAACAAATTACAGTTGGGCAATTGATAAAATTGTGAGGGCATGAAAATGCACATTATGATAAGATAAAGTTCACTGTAGTATTTAATTGGGCATTACAACAATATACATAGACCGCTTACTAGCTGCATCTATGACTCATAATCCACTCACAGGATAGCTTCCGGGTCTCCCATGAGTATTAAGTTGCAAGCAACAGATTATAGCATTAAGCAAAGTGTGTAATGTAAACAAACGCATTAGACTTAACAGCAGTACCCTTAAGCTAAGCATCGGTTATTTTATCCCTAGTAGCAACAGCACATCTACACCTTAGTCGTTTCTGTCAATCAAGCCCAGGCTTCTAGAGGCATGAACCCACTATCTAGCATAAATACCCTCTCTTGAGATACAAGCAACTACTTGATCAAGGTAACTACAAGTACCGGAGAGCATGCAAGATCTTAAATAAAACATAAATACGATAACATGATGAACAAACTGATCATAATTCCACAATTCATCGGATCCCAACAAACACAACACCAATTACATCAGATGGATCTCAATCATGTAAGACAGCTCATGAGATCATTGTATTGAAGTACATGGGAGAGAGAGTACCAACTAGCTACTGCTAGAACCCGTAGTCCATGGGGGAACTACTCACAAACCATCATGGAGGCGAAGTAGAGGCGGCGTGGTTGATGGAGACGGCTCCGGGGGTCAATCCCCGTCCCGGCAGGGTGCCGAAACAGGAACTGCTGACCCCCGAAACTAGGGTTTGTGATGGCGGCGGAGCTCGGACGCGTTTCTGGAAAAGGTCTTCGGTCTTCTGGGGTTTTTAGGTCACGCGTGAATTTATAGGCGAAGACTCGACGCGAGGCGGTGCTCTGGTGGGGCAGGCGGGCCCACGGCGTGGGGTAGTACCTGGCCGCGCCCCTAGGCCGCGTGCTGGCTGTGGGGCCGCCTCCAGGTGGTCTTCTGGCTCCGTGGCTTATTTGTGCTGGAAATAATTCAGGTAAATTTTCGTCCAATTCCGAGCACTTTCATTTTTGGGCCTTTTCTGCAATAAACAGCCAAAACAGACAGAAGCTGGCACTGGGCACTAGGTTAATAGGTTAGTCCAATAAATGTCATAAAATGATATAAAATTTAGAATAAACATGTGGTATTTGATATAAAACAAGCATGGAACATCAAAAATTATAGATACGTTTTAGACGTATCAAGGGTCCCCTTGCTTTAGACCTTTACCAGAGACAATATAGGGGTATGTCTCGTCATTGATTCTAATACTCAGAGTACCATTATATAAAATACTTTTAGCAAGTTTTATCCATATGTTACTAAAACCTCTAGAAGTTAACATTTCCTCAATAAAATCTCAATTAACTACGCCATAGGCTTTGTCGTTCAAAATAACCGCTTTTTGTCCAATAGAATTGTAACACCCCGGCCACCCTGGGCCGGGCCTGTCACCCCTGGCAGCTCGCTAGGATCTCCAGACTGGCCCCACAGATCAACACTAGTCTTTTCTGCGCACTTTGTCCTCACTCGTGCGCACCCGGGAATCAGTTCCCGGTCGGTCACCCATCCTTGGAGTGATCCGGGCCAAGCACGCTTAACCTCGGAGTTCTTTCCAGATGAGCTTCCGAAAAAGAAGTTGCAACTTATTGATATGAGTATTCTATCAATCCTGTTAAGCCCTGAGCCAGGATCTCACATCCTTCCCCCCTTAGAAGACCGACGCCCTCGTCGGTCAGCCCCCAGTCCAGGAACTTTCCCTCTTGGTACACGTCTGTGCGCCCAGTGCCGGCACATGCTTCACATGTCCGCGCCCCTGACCCGCACACGCACGTGTTGCCTCGAGGGTCGGCTCTGATACCAAATTGTAACACCCCGGCCACCCCCGCGCCGGGCCTGTCACCCCTGGCAGCTCGCTAGGATCTCCAGACTGGCCCCACAGATCAACACTAGTCTTTTCTGCGCACTTTGTCCTCACTCGTGCGCACCCGGGAATCAGTTCCCGGTCGGTCACTCATCCTTGGAGTGCTCCGGGCCAAGCACGCTTAACCTCGGAGTTCTTTCCAGATGAGTTTCCGGAAAAGAAGTTGCAACTTATTGATATGAGTATTCTATCAATCCTGTTAAGCCCTGAGCCAGAATCTCACAAGAATTAATTTCATGGAGAATTTCTAGTGCAGAAACACACTCTCAATGATAAATCTCTCCTTGAGTAAGGCAGTTTGGTTTGATGAAACCAATTTATCAGCAATACGAGCAAGCCTATTAGTAATTTCTTTTGGAAGAATTTTGATAGAATAATTTCCAAGAGAGATCGGTCTAAATTTCTTTATGTCAATGGCGTTTGCTTCTTTTGATATCCGAGTTACCAAAGAAATGTTGAGCGTGTCAATAGGCAGTGATCCATTATAAAAATATTCTACTAAGGCCATAATGTCATGTTTAATTAGCTCCCAAATTTCTGGTTGAAAAGAAAAGATAGCCCATCAGGGCCCGGTGCACTTGGAGCATATACAAATAAAACACCATATCATTTATGAAAACCAGTGAGACACTCAATAAAAAAAATTAAATTGATGGAGTCGCCCCCACGAGCCTCATAGTCAACGGGAACGTTGTCACGCACTAAAAGGACAGCGCTGGAAAGTCTAGAATAAATTTAGGGAATGCGAGAATTCATGTTAATGGTGTGCCAACTGTAGCGGTACTTCAACCCGGGTGAACAGGTTCCGTTAGAAGGAACCGACCAACTAAGCTTAGTTCGGAGTTCTGGACCTGTTTTTCGCGACTTTGAAGTTTGCCTTTTTTTCATATTTTGTGCAATTCTTATAAACATTGTTTAATATGAAAAGTTTTTTTGGCTCCCGAACACCAATGCTACTGATGTTTTAAGAATATCGAACAATATTTATGAATTTCAAAAAAAATCAGAAAAAAAACTCGGATGTGGCCAATGGTGTATTATATGAACGTGCAAAAACTTAACTTCAAATAGTTAGGATTATGAGCTACACAAAAATAAAAAACTGTAAAATTTAGAGATTTGAAAATAATTGTACTCATATTCACACCTTTTCATTTTTGTTTAGGTCGGAATACAAAGTATGTAAAATTGATTTTTTGCACGTTTTTGGAATACACGATTGACCACATACGGGATTTGTTTCAAAAAAATTGAAACTCCTAAATAGTTTTTCATTTTTATTAAATCAACGTGATCACTGGAACTCGGGAGTACAAAATCTCCACTCTATTTAATAGTAGTACCTTGCAAATCAACATGGTAAATACATACGTGCACAAACCAATACAATGTTGCATGTACAAGAGTTTTGCGAGAATAGCGAAATTCTTCTCGAAAATTCAGTTGATCCAGAAACGAAACAATAAGTGCTACAGTCACCAAGTCCATCTCATAGCATTTTTACTATACTCCCTCCGATGCATTGAAAGTGTCGTGGGAAAACAACATAATCATTTTTTATCCGAAATGGGGAACAAAAGCCCCAGCCTGTGCATCACGAGGATGTACATAACCGTTTTATTTCATTTTTGAAGTATCAGGTTCGAGATTCAAAGTTTACAACTCAAGGATCATAAAGTGTGGCGACAAACAATAGCGAGCGAAAAAATAAAAGGATGAGACACTTATGCATTATTAAGTCTATTAAAATTCTGCTAGCCGGCTAGGTTGTAGAACGCCCGTGCGAAGCCGGCCACACCCAGAAACCATTTTCTCCCGTTGCTCCAAATATAATCAATACAACTCGTACGTATAGTTTCCGGCGGTTTTTTCCGGAAAGGAGTACTTGTAGAAGGGCTCGAATATGGGCAACGCAATCATTTATTTTCTGGAACTTGGTCGTTTTAATCTGAGCAGCAAAAGAAGTGTCGGGCACGGGGAAGCCTCTAAAAGGAAGAAAAGAGAACATCTGGTAGGGTTTTCCATATGGGGCCTATGCTGATAGGAATCTACACAAGCCATACGATATGAGCAACACCAGCTAGCTAGGAGGAAGCGGCAAATGATGATTTGTTAGGAGCAAATCAACACCATCATTGCGTAAAGTACACGAGGAGATTAATTATTCGGACGCGTGCATGCTTGCTTAGCTTAAACTAGATAGTACGAGTGCAATTGGCCGGGAAGCGCCTTAGTTCCTAGCTACAACAACAAGTTAGGCACATTCTTCCTTGCACTTTGGGAAATCGATCAATCTGTATTTTCTTACCGTAGGGCCCTCTACTTGGCATGCTTTCATCAGGGACCAGGTCGCACACGATACCATCTTTTGTTGTAATCAGAACGAATGAAGTCGTAGGGCCAGCAGCTAGCTAGCACAAAATTGAAGCTATGTGCAGCTTTCTTTTGGCTTGCTGAAATACAATCGATTTGGTTTTGGCATGGCGAGATCTTTACTACTAGCCCCCTCCGCACAGGACGTTTTGTACAATGATGACCCACTTGGCAAACTATAGCTATGGCGTTTTTCCTGTAAAGGGCAAGTGGGATTAAACCACACCGTCCTTTCGAATGAACTCTGCGAATCTTGAGACATAAATCACTGTCGTAGCTATTAAACTCATCTCCTGTGTTATAACGAAGTAATTACAGTACCATGTACGCTGTTATAGGCTTTTGAAAACAAAAGAATCGTACTCTCTTAAGCAAGAGTCAGGTACTCATTTCCGAATTAATGAAACGTACACGGGAATGGAAACACCAAGTTAAGGGTGCATGAGTTTGCATGATTTATATTTTCAAACGTGGTTCGAGATTTGACAATTTCATTAATTCAGAAGAGAAATGTCCAACTAGTTAGTGTAAAATTGGGTGAAAAAAGGTTACAAACAAGCTCATAAAATAGAACAACATCGCCCACCTGGCTACCACAAAGACCCCACTTACTCCACATAGGACAAGATCACCATCTTAGTTTGCTTGCATGTGGATGATGATGGGTGAATGTGATGTGAATGGCCATGTCCTGCTCGGCACCCCCATTCCCCATATATACTTGGTGATAATTAGGGTTACATAATGCCAACGAATTTACAAGAGCCTACTCTAAACCCTAACATGATATCCTAAAAATCTGACCTGAGTCAGTTTACATCGAGTATCCCGCAGAGTTCGACGTTCGGAGATTTTGGCGTGGAATGTACTCCAAAATGGTGCATTCGGGCCCTCGCCTGGGTCCGAACCCCCTGCAATTGTCCATCATGGTCCGAATGGGCCACCTTCTTACTTCGTGGACCTACACGAGGATCATGAGCTCGTCACACTGCATACTTTTATGTTTTTTGAATCATACCAACCCAAAGTAACGTGAAACCCTCAAGGACATAACCAAACACCCGCTCCTCCCGGACAAGAATGTAAACCCATAAACAACTCCTTCCCTCGATCCGGTGTCGCTCACATGGCCGGGCAGCCCGGGAGAAATCCTAGCCACCGCCAGCAGAACGTCTCCCACCGTCCCTTTATCCCTCACCACCGTTGGAGGGCACAGCCGGGCGAAGCCCGCGTGGCAGCAGGTTCATCCTTTCTTCGTGATGAGAGACAATGCAGGGCATCGCTCCCTCTATGAGGAGACCACAATGGCGTTCTTTGTCCCCGGTGGTCCTCGCGTAGTGGGGTGTGAGTTGATCTGATCCCTCGCGGAAGGATTTCTACACGTTGCAGTGTCCCGTTTGCGGTCGCTCTGAGGCTTCATCATATGGGCGGCATGACGCGATGTCAATCGTCCTGATTCAGTGGTGGCGCAAAATATTGGGGATAGGGACGCCTTGGTACTTCGATGGTGGTGGCACCGAGGTCGTGTGGACGACGTAACGGGTGGATCTAGAAAAATGGCAATAGCCTTCCCCGAGGTTTGCAACAGTATGTGACGCCACCTTCACCTTCATATTGGGTTTGATCTAGCTTGGCAGGTGCTACGTAGTGTCTGATAAGGAGGCGTCAAGTCATCCCTATTGTCGGGAGGTGCTACGCACAGTGTCCTCTTGCAGAGTCGTCAAGTCATGACTGTTGCCGTTGAACTGAACTGATGCGACAATTCCTAGAAGCGGGCAATTACGATGATGGTAAAGGTGTTCAACGATGAGTATGCGCAATCCGGTAGAAGCACAAGATCAGATTGGCAATGTCGACGCGGCGTCTACGTCGCCCTTGTTGAAAGTGGTGACTCAAAGTTCCGCTTTGAGGATGCACATCCCGAGATCTGGCTACGGTTGGACTCGTCACCATCGTGCACGTGCAACGATAGGCTTACCCAAAGAGTTGACGAGTTGTGTACTTTCAATTTATTTCAGTTCTTTTACCATAGAATTAATTATAGCCTCGCTCGCGAGGCATTCACGCCGAGGGTTTTCTTTTTCTATTAACTTTTAGTATGAAATAAAGTGGCTATGTGCGAGTCGATCGGACTTCCCCTTTTGTAAGAAACAATTAGTCGCTCCGGTTTTAAATACAAGGCCACCATAAAAATACAATTTGCATCCATATAATGCCACTGTTTTTCTGAGAACAACTGATTAGATTTTTACCTCTATGAAATCGTGCTTATTAATGCAAACATTGGATGCTACCATAGAGAAAACATCAAATGCAACATGTTTAATTAGCCTGGAACACGAGAGGTTTTCTACACAATTCATCATGCTATTTATTAGTTTTTTTGCTGGTATCCGAAAAATGAGATATTGGCCGTGTAATTGTGAATTCTACATTTTCCCCTAGTTATGCATTTGTGACACAATACCTCATTTAGTAGATATTACATCAAAATATCCCATCTAAAAAACCGAGGGCGTCATAAACAATCTTGTCCGATCTTCTTTTCTCCATTTATTTCAGTCCTCATCCTCATTCTGGTATCTTCTAACCTCGATCGTCACCACACACATTGCCCAATGCATCAGAAAATCAAGTTTCAAATTTTACTAAAGTAGAGTAATTTGGATAAATTTTGACTAGATTAAGTAATTAGTGTCCCAAATGCACTATTATGGTAAAAGTGGAATTCACTGCATAAAAAAGGGAGGGAGTAATCCCTACCTAGAATCGCTGCATGGATGCATGCATTCTAAGTTCTAACGACAGCCTTAATCTGTAGCAGGTCGCTGTTCCTCTTTACGGCAATTGCGTGCTCTGGTTTTCCATCTAAATTTTAAGCGACCCGCGTGGAACCAGAATGTTGGGATCAGGCATGCAAAAGCCACCCCGGTTGGCTTTTATCCCGCCCGCAGGGGGTGTGCTGGGGCCCTTTCCCTCATAATTCCTGGAACTTGTGTGAAGTGAAGGCAGGTGATACCAAGACCAACACACATGACACATGTCTTTTTCTCTCTGCAGGAGCTGCCTTGCCTGTGTTTGCTCCTTTGACCGCCACAAGCGCCTCCTTCCTACCGCGCAGGAAATATACTACGATGGGCAGACATGTGAGTGTTTACAACTCGAACTGTCTAGTTTATTTTCTTCTAGAAAAGAAAACCATCAGGTTGCTATATATGCTGTTGGACGCATCAGCATTAGCTGAAATCCAGGCAGATTTGTCAAGCTTTCGTTTTGTTTTTGAGCTAAGACGATGGTTACTACTACCAGTAGTGTAGTGGTACGTATGCTTTGCGGGGTTGGCAGTTAATGTTGGCTGGCTTTGATCGCGGGCTGTTTTGGCATTTGCAACAACACTGCAGTGCGGCTCAGAGAGAGAGAGAGACGGTACTGTAGTACGTTGTGACTGGCGCTTTTGTACAGTTGTCCTACCCTTTCAATCTATGTTACTAGATACACTACCCTGCTCTCCATCTTCTCTCTCCTCTCTCTCTCGCCTAACTCCATGAAGCCTGTGCCGAAAGCAGCCTTCTTTCAGCCACTCTGGGCAGCATCCAGCGTCCAGCGACCACATCTAGGCAGCAGTGGTAGCATATTATGACAGGGGGAGAGAGATGAACATGAAGGGAGGAAGGGAGACGATAGGAGGAGCTAGCCATCTTGTCCAATGGCAACTTCACAATTAACTTCTTGCATCTTTATAGGGGCTCCCTAGTCTATGTGTATGTGTCGCCGCGAGAGTTTTGAGCAGCACGCGGCGTGGCGGCCTCAGTAAAGTGGGCGAGCCCGAGGGTCGGTTCAAGAACAAAACACACAGATACACACACGACATCTTTATCCAATCACAGATCCCTATGGAATGGAGAGGTAGTAGTATGGGGAGACCATGAACACACATGCCCTAGATTTTTATATGCTCGCTCTCATATTGCATTAGGAGTTGGGAGAGTGGTGTACTTATCCACCGCTTTGCTTTGGCCCCTCCCCCCCTCATTCCTTTTGCTCAGTTCACGGACGGCGTTGTCGTAGAAGGGTAGCGGTAGAGCCAAGAGCGAAGCAAAGCAAAACGACAGTGTTTGCGTTAGTTTTTCTTGATCGGAGCAATGGCTAGCCCCGGCAACTGGTTAGGCTTCTCCCTCTCCCCGCACATGGCCATGGAGGTGCCCTCCTCATCTGAAACAGACCACACGCAGCCTCCGCCGCCTGCTAGCGCTAACAACGCTGCGACCTGCAACTTCCTCTTCTCCCCTCCGGCGCAAATGGCGGCTCCCCCTCCTGGCTACTACTACGTCGGCGGCGCCTATGGCGATGGCACCAGCACTGCCGGCGTTTACTACTCCCACAACCCCGTCATGCCCGTCACGTCCGATGGCTCGCTGTGCATCATGGAAGGTGTGCTCACTGTTGTACTACTTCTCTGTCTCTATCTCTTGGCTTTGGTGCTTGCAATGAAGCTAATGCGCGTTCTTATTTATTTCCATCAACTAGGCATGATGCCGTCGTCCTCGCCGAAGCTCGAGGACTTCTTGGGCGGCGGCAATGGCGGGGGACACGACACGGCAAGTTACTACAGCCATGAGCAGCAGGGCCAACAAGAGGAGGCAATGACCAGGGGTTACCAGAACCATCAGCAGCAGCAGCAGCAGCTAGCCCCCTACAACTTCCAGCATTTGACAGAAGCAGAGGCGATGTACCAAGAGGCTACGGCGCCGATGGATGAGGCAATGGCCGCGGCCAAGAGCCTCATCGTCACGAGCTATGGCGCCTCTTGCTACAGCAACGCGGGGATGCAGCCGCTGAGCCTGTCCATGAGCCCGGGGTCCCAGTCCAGCAGCTGCATCAGTGCAGCTCCTCCGCCGCAGCATCAGATGGCTGTTGTCGCTGCTGCTGCTGCTGCGGTTGCTGCTGCTTCCCAGGGAGGCAGTCACGGGGAGTTGCAGCGTGTGGGGAAGAAGAGGGGCACTGGGAAGGGAGGCCAAAAGGAGCCCGTGCACCGCAAGTCCATTGACACGTTTGGGCAGAGGACCTCCCAGTATAGGGGCGTCACCAGGTTAGTTGCTTACACAATGATTTATCTTATGGATTCACCTGTGATCTCATCTTGCTTACGCCTTTTTTTAGTTCTATATTGGTGATGGTATTATGTTTTCTATTGTGTACTGAATTCCTCTTTATCTAAAAAATGTGTACTGAACTCCTGCTTGGGGCATTTAATCATTTGACATTTCTAATTCTACATTGCTGATCTTGTGCAAATAAACTGGTGTCCACTGATTCCCGGTTCATTTGGAATATATGGTAGTAGGTTGTAATAGTACGATTCCGTTGTAGCCTTATGTTTTGCCCTGTGATTTTCTCCTGGTTAGCAGCATTGATGTCTGCTGTCTTCCTCTGATGCATCTTCTGTTCTTGTTATTTAGTAGGGCACTTACTCATTCTGTGTTCCAAAACAATTAAATGCACTTGGAATAGTTCGGCTTATTCTCCATTAACATGATGTGTTCCATCCCGCAAGATTAAAAGCCTGAACGCATCTGTTTCCTCTTCAGTTCTTTTATTAATGAGACACACCACCTGCTCTTTTGTTTTTTACCAAATCACCTGATTCATCTTGCCTACCTTTCTATATCGAATGACCAAGGTTTATGTGTGTTTGATTCACTGGAGCAGGCACAGATGGACTGGGAGATATGAAGCCCACCTCTGGGACAACAGTTGCAAAAAGGATGGGCAGACAAGGAAAGGGAGGCAAGGTTGATAGCTAAACTTCTAACACAAATTGTATCAGAACTTATTCACCGACTTATAACTCAACCTGACAATCTGATTCCTGTTCTTTTCGTATGTCACCATCTCTGGGGTTACCATCACTGGAAACATGAACCCTTGCAGTTTATCTAGGTAACAATGGCTTCATACTACATTTTTGTCACAACACTTCTATCAAGCTCTGCCTAAGTTCCTGACTTTTTCTAAATTTGTGATAGGTGGTTATGACAATGAAGACAAGGCCGCCAGGGCATATGATTTGGCTGCTCTGAAGTATTGGGGGACATCAACTCATACCAATTTCCCGGTATGGATGACATGGGCTTGTCCATTGAAACTAGAATGTCAGTGTCGATTTCTATAACGTGGACTAATGTGTTGAGTTTCACAGATAGAAAATTATCGACAAGAGGTCGAGGAGATGAAAAGCATGACAAGACAAGAATTTGTTGCACATTTGAGAAGGTATAAGAGGGTATTCATTTTTCTTCCACTCTAAGATTATTTTCTCGATAGATCCACTAATAAGTTTCTGATGCTGACAGGAGAAGCAGTGGGTTTTCTCGTGGTGCTTCGATCTACCGAGGAGTGACGAGGTAAGATGCCGGCACATTTCCCTTAATTAAGAAAATGCGCATCTAGAAACAATCTCAACGCACTGATTTTCTATTTCAGACATCATCAGCATGGAAGATGGCAAGCTCGGATTGGCAGGGTTGCTGGAAACAAAGACTTGTATCTCGGCACTTTCAGTAAGAAGCACATCTCTGCTTGGTTTTAGTAACCAAACTGTTTTCACAAAGTAATGTGCCATAAGTGAAAGAGGCTTTTAGCTCTAATCGTACGTAGCTGCCATTCCTTTAGGAGTACAACTATCAAGCTATGCTAATTGTCGTGTCAAAGTAGATTTGCTAGAGGAGATAGACATCCAGCAGAAGCTTTTACTGTTAATCTCTAGTTATGTGCGTTGCTTTAGGATCCAGCTTTAATTCTGCAACTGCGATGCATTCTTCCCTGATCATTCTTTGCTTTTCCAGATGTTTTATGCTTTTCATAAGGCTGTGACCTCTGAACAAAGTCATTAGTTGACCGTTTTGAATACTCCATTGGACTGAAAAATCAATCACACTAGCACGATGTAAAAAGTAATCAGATCGGAAATTGCACTTTACAATAGGAATCTACCTTGGTTTCTGAATGTATAAACAAGAAAGTTGGTAACGACAACGTCGTCTAAAGTATACACCTCATGATTACACACGTTGGAAGATCTTTTTTGAGGGATTAACAGCATGTATTGAAACTATGTGCAGCCACTCAAGAAGAAGCAGCTGAGGCATATGACGTAGCGGCGATCAAGTTCCGTGGCTTGAACGCTGTGACGAACTTTGACATAACCAGATATGACGTCGACAAGATCATGGAGAGCAGCTCCCTGCTACCTGGGGACGAAGCACGTAAGGTCAAGGCGGTGGATGCGCCTCCCATGCACAATAGCGGCAGGGAGCTCAACCCTGCTGAAGGAAGCTCCACGGACACCGGCGTCTGGAGGATGGTGCTCCATGGAACACCGCAGCAAGCTGCACCGTGCACCGAAGTGACCGACCTTCGGAAGGGCACCATGGATGACCCTCGCTCGTCTCTGCAGGGCATAGCCGGGTTCGACGTCGAGTCTCCGGGGCATGACATAGACGTTTCGGAAAAGATCAACTACTCCAACTCGTCTTCCCTGGTGACCAGCCTCAGCAACTCGAGGGAGGGCAGCCCGGAGAGGCTGAGCCTCGCCATGCTCTACGCCCAGCATCCAAACGCCATGAACCTTGCCACCATGAGCCCCTGGATGGCGATGCCGGCGCCCACCGTCACACATGCTTTGAGGGAGCCGAGTTCGTCTATCCCTCCTATGCCTATGTTTGCTGCCTGGACCGACGCATAGCCGCGTTGCATGCTGCTCAATCTTGCTTGTAGTAGTATCGTTGCTTTTGAAACTTAAGTTAGCTAGGATGGCAAGGCTGGTTAATTGGTTATCATGAAGGTGGTGAAGTGGTGCGTAGGAGAAACAGGCATTAGTTTCTAGCTAGGTCACCCGCTTCTAGTATTAGTGTTCTTAGTTTCTTTTGAGCCTCTTTTTATGTAATCTGCTTGGAACGTAGTACCAATATGTCATGTATGGCTTTATACAATACATGCATGGAAGGCGCGCTCTCCCGAGAAAAGGAAAAAGGTTTGTGGGATCGGAACTAAATCGAGCTGTTGTGTCTTTATTCCATACACCCATTAACATGCTTAGGCAGTAGGTTTTCTTATCAGTGGGGTCGTCGATCAGCATGCAATTCACTGTGATGTGTTTGATCTTTTGACCGGTGTCTCAGGTCGCTTGTCTCACGTCCTTTTGCTTTTCTCTGCATGGCACGGCACTTGTTCATGATGGCGATGAGTATCATAAACATTCCCCTTCCCGTATGAAGGGAACTTTGCCGCAAGGCTTCCTACATTCCAGTACCAATCATTCCAAAGTAGCCGAGAGATTCGCAGAGCATGTTTTCATGTCCCAACCTGCGGGTTCATGATGGCATGGACATGTAGGATCCAAAGTCGATGATGCTGCCATGCTGGTGCAGATGTGGTTGTCTGGTCATGCTTATATTTGTGACGCTGGAAAAAGCATGTGTGGTTGTGTCACCGCACCGGAAGAAGATTTCCCGTTGCACCTGCTGGACATCTGGAGATTCGAGAGTACCCAGCTGTACAGTGCGCAACTTCCATGAGAATTTTCTACTTTTCCTTGTGAGTTGTGACCTTGTGACTGTATTTGCTCCCACATCCAAAATCATGAAGACAACTCTAACGCGGCCCCCGTTTGGTCCGTTTACGTTTCTGTCTGGGCGGACAGAAACCACAATTCAACGTGTCACCGCAAACGGAAAGCCGGTCTACGGCTTGTCCATTTCCACACATTTTTGGACCAATTTTAGGCATGTTGCTCCGGAAGCATGAACTCGTCGCCCGGAATCTGTCCTTGCAGAACGCTACCACCGTTAAGGCCCACGCCATCACCTCCCAAGTAACCCAACAGGTTGTCATCATGATCAAAGAATGGGCGCTTGCCGAGGCCATGAGCGTCACCACGGCGGCGAGCTTGGGTTCATCCGTGAACCGTCCACCTCGGCGTCCCGACTCGCACGTCACGTCGTCGGCACCGACGGTACCTACACACATCACAACATCGTCTCGGTTTCTACTCTATGCCAAGTCCCCGATGTGTCGCACCTTGATATGAACGTCGCACATGTGGCCAACGACCCACTGTTGATGCAACGCTAGACACGGGCGTTCCACTCGGTCAACCTCCCTGAGACCCGCAAGTTGTTCGATGATGTGTCAGCCCCAACGTTGGTTGACGTAGTATGTTTTGAAACTTATCGATTTGGCGGTTTGTTTATTCAATTGTGTGTGAAGTAGTCATTAATGCATATGCCTACTATGAGGAGGATTATATCTTGACGGACATGATCAATGAGAGTGGGCAAGAAGGTGGCCCAGTGACTCGACGAGAGGGTGGGTTTAATATTGATGAAGAGCCATTGTTTGTGGATGCGCTCACTCGACGAGAGGGTGGGTTTAATATTAAAGAAGGTAATGAGTACAATGGTTTATCTTAAAAAAAATTATCATTTCTATATAGACAAAGTGACCATATTACAGCAATCGCTCTCATCCTAATTAGAGTTCTAACTTTATGACAATTACCACATAGCCAGTTGTCAAATACAATTGCAACACTACGTGGCGGATACAAGTCTGAAGCCATTTGATCGTGCATACTTACACTACAAAAACAAGTGTTGGTAGAATACACACTTTGTACTTCTATGCAAGTTACCTGTTACAAGGTTGTCTTTGGCAAGTATTACGACTTTCCTCACATACTATGCAAAAAAATCTTAATTTTAGTGGTATTTTCATTTTCTATTTTTATTATCATCTCGCAGCGCAAGCTGGATCAGTGCTTTATACATGAAATCCATGGAGAATTTACCATTCTCATGTATGTTCCGCTGATACTTATCACTCACTTGCGAAAGTTTAGTAAAAGACGACCGCCCTAAAAGTG
This sequence comes from Poa pratensis, assembly GCA_947311845.1. Taxonomy (NCBI): domain Eukaryota; kingdom Viridiplantae; phylum Streptophyta; class Magnoliopsida; order Poales; family Poaceae; genus Poa; species Poa pratensis. The sequence goes on from CAMZMU010000064.1 coordinate 21,999,047, forward strand.
CATTCCATGCCTCAAGTCTCGGTCCAATTAAATATCGTTTGAACGTCACATTTGGTGAATATTACTGAATAAACATAGCAATCGTATCGCTTTTGTGACGAACGATGTTTTATAAAGCTGGATATTGTTTTTGGAGAGTGGTATTTTCTAACCATTATTTGTCCTCCTAGAATCACATCTCCGAACAATCATTGATACTAAATGATCTAAAGGGGAAAAAGTGCTTCTTTGTCGCCATTAGACCAGCCAAAACTGAGAGTCACCCACTTTTTGAAGGAGATGGGACATCGCCTTTGATCCTATATTTATTTTATTTTAAGAAGAGTTTCCTACACCCCGTCTTTGGTAAGAAGTTTGAAAGGCCATGTAGCCAGGAGGGATGGGTTCTTAACATGAAGGTCGTGGATACCCAAATCTCCTTAATCCTTGGGTCGGGGAACTACATCCCAACTAGCCATATAATTTTCTTTTCTTTTTTTGCTATCACCTTGGCAAAAATTGATAAGAACTAATCTTCCACCAAGAGATAATAACTTTCCTTTTCCAACAGTCTTAGCCTTTGTTGAAATCTGTCCTCGACATGTTTCCGTTCAGCATTTGTGAGTCTCTGATAACATATCGAAATATCCAAATACCTAATAGGAAACTGGCACTGCTCACAAACAAACAACTCGGTTTATAAAGCAACGTCGTCTTGGGCCTCCCAAACAAAACAATTAAATATACAAAGTTATCTTATGTCCCGAAAGTTGTTCAAACACCGACAAAATTAATTCCAAATTCTTTTCCTTATTTAGATCATGTTCCACGAATATATTTGTGTCATCCGCATATTGGAGGATAGATAGACCTCTATCAGCAAGATGAGGTACCATGCCTTCAATCTGGCTGTCGCATTTAGCGCGCTCAATCATGACCGCCAACCTATGAGCCACTATATTAAAAAAAATGGTGGGGGTTCACTTCCCGGGCTCTACACCAACTAGTGATGCACACAACCTTCTAACCACGTCTGGTTCTCAGAATAAATTGCATGAGAATCAGTATAAATAAGAATCTAGATTCGTGTCTGTGAGGACTTGAAACCGGGTGTTGAGTTTATACATCCATTCCCCAAATCAGTTGAGTTAGGCTCACTCTTCTAAAGCAAGCGAAAGATTGACCCGGAGCGAGATCTTTGATTACTCGATTTTTGCCGTGTCATACTATGTGTTCGTTTAAACTATGTGCCATTTCAATCATGTTGATACTTTGATGTATGTCGGTCGGCTTAAAATCATGTCAAGTGATGGTAATTTATTTGATATAATTTGCATCTATTTTTTAGCTACCATATGACTAAAATGGCCAACATAGTGGAAAAAGGGTCAAAATCAAATAGGGCCGAACCAAGTGGGGGGACGCCACTGTGTGCCATTGGCGAAATCATGTCCGGGCACACCCCAAACGGCTTTGAACAGAAACATTTCGTGTCCGGTCACATTGGAGTTGCGCGTTACGTTTTTCAACAAGACTCTGCTTGTTGCTTCTTTAGAGAGGCGTGTTGGCTCCCGGATGCATATGATACTGATATATGTTTCAAAATTTAAAAACTATGAACACACTTCAAAAAAAAATCTGAAAACAATTGGGCGCAAACATATACAAGTGTTCAACATTCGTACAAAATTTCGGAAGGAAATAATATTTTCTGCGGTATCTGCGAAAAAGACAAAATCTGTGCTATGAAAAATGTATTTTTTACGACAGATTTTGTCTTTTTGCACACACCACATAAAGTGTCATTTCCTTCCGAAATTTTGCATTGATGTTGAAAACTTACATATGTTTGTGCCCAAAAATTTCAGATTTTTTCGAAGTGTTTTCATGTGTTTTTAATTTTGAAAACTATAACAAAAGCATATGCACCCGGGTGACAAAGTGAATTTCTTGTAGCAGTAGAATTGCATTTCTTTTGTGTGGATTCTACAGATGAGTTCTCAACGTTTAGAGCAGGCCCTCGTACGGATTACAGGGAGAAGTAGTACTAGGTCCTTTCGAATTCTAGCTAGCTACTAGTAGTAGCACTCACGCGCGCCTATGGGTATAATGCCGTAGTCGTCGTCCACTCGTCCTCCTGGCCTAGAATGTCGATGGATGATGATGCATGCTCTGCTTAGAGCACTGGCCGTGATACCGTAGTCCGTAGGTACCCTTGTCGCTGTCGCGTCCAACGTTTCCCGGCACAGGGAACCAGAAGCGACGCCTTTGACTCTACTACATTGGCAGCTAACCCAAAGGGCGATGCCCGCACAGTGCCCCGCATGCACCCTTCCCCCTCCATTGGGCCCTTGCCTCTCGGCGCGAGACAGCCTATCGTGTGATCCCCCGCGCCGCCCGATCGGCGCCACGCTGCTCCGTCGTCCTACCGGCCGGTCCATCCCATGTGCGTGCCCCGCCGGATCGGCCGGGGAGGCGTCGCTGGTTCGCTTTAAAGCTATCAGCAGTTCAGCGGTGCATGCAGGACACAGTGGTGACGGCCGGATCTGGTGGACTCGTTCGTACGTTTCTGCCGGCGGGTGGGGTCGCGCGCCGGGGCCGTGGCGCTTTGGCGTCGCCGTGCTGTACGCTTGCATGCAGCTAGCTCCGGCGGGGTGGCAGGGGAGCCTGCTCGCGGTTAGCAGACACGCCGTGTCGCCTTGCGCCTCGCCGGCGGTATTTTCGCTGCGCCGGAACGGACCGCGCTAGCTGCCTCCTGCGTATTTTTTGCCAAATCTGGCCTCTTAGCCGAACTAATCTCGTATCTGGCCCCTCCGGAAAACTATTTCCGGATCTGGCCCCTCGGGTCGGCGCCAAATGGCCTGGCGCCGTCTTACTTCAGTTCGGCGCCAAACTACGGTGGCGCCGAACGTCGCTGCTGGGACCAGCCGAAAATCCGACGTGGCGGTTCGGCGCCAGGTCCTTCGGCGCCGAAGTGTCGGGTTCTCTGAATTCGACGTCGCTGTTTCGGCGCCCCGCGCTCTGGCGCCGAACTTTTAGGGTTATTTACATCTCGCGAGTAACCGATCTGGATCGTTCCCGTGTCCCAGGTTTGCTCAGCACCGAAGCCGCCGGTCGCCGCCATCCCCGCCGCCCCGCCCAACCACGCCGGTACCTCCGGTCACCGCCGTCCCCGCCGTTTTCCCTCACCATGTCTCTTCTTCACGGTAATCTCTCTCAAATCCACTCCTTTTCATCCATTTTAACTTGACATTAGATCTCATTTCTGTTTCCAATGGTCCTTCACCCTAAATATATAGGTTAGTAGCCACTAGATCCATTATCATTTTGTTTTTTGGTGCCTAAATGTGTTGGCTACGATTTTAGGAGGCACTAAGATTTAGGATTCCCAAAATGCATTATCTTTGTAGAATGCTACGATTTTAGAAGGCACTAAGATTTGAGGAGGCAATAGATGCATTATCTTTGTGCTCGTTATGTGGTGTATAATCTTATAGGGTGTACTGAATGCCTTACTAGATATTGTACTGGGAGAAGTTCGGTTGAAGATCAATTCATGCTATTGTTTCCTTACTGCATACTTAAATGCTTAGTCCTAGTTTTGTCGTATGTTTCATATTTTGTTGCTATGTCCTAGATTCCCTAGACATTTACAAGCATCTTGCGCGTAAGATGAAGCTCGTAGAAACAACCAAAGGAAAGTATCCCAATGTATCATGCAAAGATGCGCCGGTGCCACCAAGATATCCGTTCCGAATTGTCCTTGTGGCAATCCTTGTGAAATATCACAATCTATGCACTCCGCTACGGCCGGTCGTGCGTTTTACATGTGCAGTGACTCTCGCGTGAGTTTCTTATGTATTTTCCTTATAGTCAATTCAAAATTTATTTGTATTTGATTTCTTATTTGCTTACTAAATTGATAGGAATACTGTACATGCTACTTTTTCCAATGGATTGATGGGCCTGAGGTGTATGATGACTACCTTCTTTCACCATATGTCGGGATTCTATCGGGACCATGGCCGGCTGAGACTTGGAAACGTCTTGTGCGTCCACCTCCACCTCCACCGGCGCTATGGAAACTAGACGAGACCACGCCAAAGGCTCCTCCATTGGTTTGGTGTGAACATTGCCAAGACATGACAAGGTGGTGCCCCCTTTACGGGGCCGACACTTTGGATGAGTCATGGAAGGTTTTTGATGAAGAAAAAAGGCAAGAAGATGAAATATGGAATAGGGAGCGTAAGAGAAAGCTAGCTGAAGAAGTTGTGAAGAGACAACTCTTGGAGGAGGAATTAGAGATGGACCGAAAGGAGAGGGAGGTACAAGCCAAGAGAAGGAAGGAAGAACGGGCAAAGGAAAGGGAAGAGGAGAGGAGGAATGAGGTGAATGAAAGCAAGGAATTCTTGAAGAAATACAACGCGGGCTATTTCAAGAGGTGGCCTTGATTACCATTCGTGGTTGAATCTGTAAGGTGGTTGTTAGTTCATGTTGTGGGTTTGGATGTCATGATGAACTTTACTTTACGTTGAACCGTGATATTTTATTTAGGAATCGCTGAATTATTTGATCATTATTGTAATGTTGAGTACTTTGTTGTTGTAGTTGAGGTGGACGGTAATGTTAAATTATTGGTAATGTTGCTAGGTATAAGAAGATTAGCATGTGTTTCATATTAGTTGGTATTGTATTAGCAGGACAACCTCGTGGAGAATGGCAGACAATTACACTTATTTGTTAGAAAACAAAAATTACAATGATGGTGCTCGGGCAATGTTAACCATTGGCCCTCTCTAAAGATACGATACATGAGCTCCTTTTGGAATGAAATCTAGAATACAAGGAAATCCAGGACAACTCCTAGTCTGGAACGACCGGTTATGTCGACCTTGAAGGCAACGACGACAAGTGACTTGATTTGAGAGTTCTCAACAAGTTCTTTGTACAGCTCCCACTCTTCGTTGCCTTCGATAGGTATCATTTGAGTATAAGACCTAGAGCCACCGGCATCGTATCTTCCTTCCAAACCAACACTGGAACCTGACCAACCCAGCGCCGTTTCAAGCCTCAAAACAACCTCACGCAAACTAGGACTATGCGGGAAGAACAAAACTTTACTCGTCATCTCCTCAAACTCAACGCCACAGCTAGAGGACACAACACGGCCTCCGTGATGAACATGAAGAACCTTTGAGTATGCCATCTATAATCGGAACAAAATGTCTCTACCATTAGAACTTGTTTTACCCAAGCAAATAGCTCTCATTAACAAATTAATTTGATACCAACAAATAAAGCTACTATCAGCAAATTTATTCTAGACTCCATTGTTGGCAACTTAACAACTCCAATTTAGACAACACGGGCACCAAACTGAAGCTAATCTATTGTAGACACCACTGGTACCATTACCATTTTAACACAAAAACAAATCGGGTACAAAATTGACATATGCCCTATCTCTAATATAGACTACATACACTTAAACCATTACCAGATTACCAACATAGTACACTTAAAAAATGGGGACAAATTAATTTCACATACACATGATTTTGAGTGCGGTACAAAGGGGAGGTGCGGGCAGGCAGTATACCTTCACGGAGAAGGAGCCGAGGCCGCCGGCGGGCTCTTGGCCGGCGCCGGTGACGAAGAAGCAGGGGAGGCCGCGGTGGCTAGGGCTGGGCACGCGCCGGCCGAAGCGGAGCTGGATGCGCCGATGGTGCTCGGGGGCAGGGGATGGCGGCGATGGAGCTCGGGGGCAGGGGATGGCGGCGACGGACCTCGGGGACGGGCGGCGAAGCGGGGACGGGCGGCGAAGTTGGGACGGTCGCCGGTGTGGGTGGTCGGCGGCTGGGGGGCGGTGGATCGCCGCGACGGGGGTGGGCTGGTGAAAAGTGAATGCGTCGGGTCAATTTAGATCGGGTCAATCTACTTGACCTAGACGACACGTTCGGCGCCAGAGCGCGGGGCGCCGAAACAGCGACGTCGAATTCAGAGAACCCGACACTTCGGCGCCGAAGGCCCTGGCGCCGAACCGCCACGTCGGATTTTCGGCTGGTCCCAGCAGCGACGTTCGGCGCCACCGTAGTTTGGCGCCGAACTGAAGTAAGACGGCGCCAGGTCATTTGGCGCCGACCCGAGGGGCCAGATCCGGAAATAGTTTTTCGGAGGGGCCAGATACGAGATTAGTTCGGCTAAGAGGCCAGATTTGGCAAAAAATACGCCTCCTGCTGCTGCTGCTCCGTGCATCTCGGCGTGTTCTGGTTTTGAAAAACGCGGCGCTCTTGACCTAGATCTTTCTCTATCGGGACTCCTGCAGGCACGCCGGCGTTTACCCGGCTACAGTTTGACGCCACGGCGTCGGCAGGATTAACTGCATGCGCGGTGGTCCAGCTTTACTTCCTGGGCAATCGCGACGATCGACTGGGCGGTTGCGTACGGCTGTTTGAGCTTGCGGTGCTGCAAAGACAGGATTTTTGGCTTCGGGCAGCATGAGGGTCTCTATCAATAGCAAATGCAGTGAAGTTGTAATTCTGGATATGATTGCAGCATAAGTAACTGACAATACAAGAATCTACAATTGGGACGTGGCATGGATAACATCAAACATATGATAGTACACATTTAGTTGAGCTAAAATCCAAAGTTGCAGTTATCATTCTAATATAGGTGTGTGTTCCATATGTTCTTGATGTACCTATATAAGAATCCTTCATCTATTGTCCTACCCTCTAAATATCGACTATCATCGGCTAGACTAGGTAAATAGGCGACTGAATTTTATAATACAAGATGGCACTTTTAACAGGTTGTTTTGGACCATTTGCCTACAAACATCCATAAGCATGATACTATACAAAGTTAAACTTGTGAAAAAGTAGAATGCACAAAGTAAATGAGCCAAGTTCAAAAGTAGATCGCAAACACAAGGATATAAACCCAAGGTTCTGATTGTTGGTACAATCTTACTTTCTCGTTTGACGGGCATCGTCCTAACGACAGAAAGTCACCGGTCAGAAAGACCAACATATCCCTCCTTGAAATAGGACACCAAGTTCATGTCCAAACACTAGGGGTAAATCTTCACCCAAATGTAGGTGAACAAACTTCTCTACTCCTTCACCAATACAAAGGCTTCCAAGTGATACCAAAGGTTTTGATATAACTAAAATGAATTCCGATCCTAAAAACAAACAAACTTCCACAAAATTTGTTATTTAATTTAGATAATTTGATAGTTTTTATTTTAATTTGGATAATTTTGAATCTTAAATATTGTATAAACGAAAATACAATATAATTTGTTTTGTCTTATTTGTTGCGGTTGGATAATCTAGCACAAAACAAAAGAATTATAACACATAAACCAAATTAGAGATGGCAACGAGTCTGTTCCCCGCCGGGTAGTGCCTTCTCTCCCCATCACCATTTGATATTGGGGAATCTTTTTCCCATCCCCATCCCCACCGGGTTTGCGGGGGGAATTGGGTTCCCCATTGACAAGGTTAAGTCAAATGATATTGTCTTCATTTCATGATCTGACACTCTTGACACGCGAAAATACGGAACTTATGTAACAAATATGTTATAAAATGACAAAAACATCAGCACCATAGTTTAAATAGTATTAAACCATACCATACTAGAGACAATATTATAACATTTTTATGATGGTATTTGATGCACAATTTTGATTACTAAAATTTCCTAAATTCTATGGATTAATTGGAATGTATAAATGGTATCACCGGATCCGTCATGCAAAATTCTTTCATTCCATATATATTTATAATTTTATGGATATATTATAAGTTAGGAATGGCAATGGGCCGTTCCCCACATACCCGCGAGGAATTCATATACAGGGAGGGGTATCGGAGAAGGTTTTTTTTTGCTCCCGAGCACCAATGATCCTGGTGTTTTTAAAAAATCAAAAAAAATACGAGTTTCAAAAAAATCTGAAAAAAATTCTGGATGTAGCCTATGGTGTATTCTACAAACATGCACGATATCAACTTTAAATACACTAGCAAACGTGCCCGTGCGTTGCAACGGGAGAGAAAAAACTTAATTTTTTTAAAAAAATCAGTGCGACTCAAAATTTTCCCCAATGTTTTAGATTCATTTTTATTTCCAGCTCCATCTATCTACATTGCTTCAAGATCATTGCAAACTAATGTCATCAGCTAGCCACCTGATCATCCTGCTCATTCTTTGATGTCTTACTGTCTCTCTGAATCGTTGAGTGTATGTAGCTCACTGCCTTGTTTCTGCGACAGAACGCGTCCAAAATCAGAAAAAAAAGGTGATTGTGAAAGCTGATAAAGCTCACCAATTCTCTCAATCATATTTCCACCCTCGCTTTCACATGACACATGTGCCATATAAAAACACTGCTGCGCTGCATTGAAGGCCACCTCCATCCTTCAAAGATCTAGGGCAGAAGGTGAGAGATAGACGCCGCATGAGTGAGAGAGATCTCAGCCTCTGCTAGTCTGCTGCTACTCCCTGGAAGAGGAGGCCATGGCATCAACCTAGACATGGCAACGATCGAAATTGTTGAAATCAACCAGAATTGTTTCAATGGAAAAGAAAAAGCCTCGTAGTCCTGCCTTCCCTCCCGTGCACACGACGCATGTCCCTCCTACGGCCGGTCGTGCAATCGTGCTCCTTTGCCCAAGGCACAATGCTGCCCGGGTAGCCTGCACGCCGTGGCTGAACTCCCCTGCTTCCTCCCGAAAAACCGAAAAAACGCATGGGGAAGGAAAATCGCACGCACGTACAGCCATAATCGATGCGTTTCCGGTGAGTCTTTTATCTCGTGTTGCGTTGGTCATCGGGAATAGAAACCGAACTGTATTAGAACTGGATTATTCTTTTGCCATAATGTCCTTTCAGATATTTGAGATACATGATTGAGTCTGTGTGGGAAGAGAAACCGAACTGGATTGGAATTTTATTTTTATCGAGACGATCAAAACTGGATCAGAACTGTCCTTGTTATCGAGCCGATCAGAACTAGTTTGAAACTGTCCTTTTTTATCGAGCAGATCGAGCGTTTTCCTTTTTGCTTGTTCTCTCGATGTACCACCCGCCAACCATCACCTTTAACCATATTATATAGTAGAGATTGTAGTCTGAGCTACCCAAAAATGAAAAAATCTAATAAGTTTTGAGATTTGGAAAACGCATACTCAGATCTACACTTTTGTCTTTTTTGTGTAGCTCAGAATATAATGTATTTGAAGTTGATTTTTGGCACGTTTCTAGAATATAGCAATGGCCACATTCGGGATTTTTTCATATTTTTTTGAAACTTGTAAATATTTGTTTCATTTTTTTAAAGGCCAGAATCACTAGTGCTCGGAAGCACGAAATCTTCACTCGAGCGGGTATGGGGAACTTTGATCCTCTCCATCCCGTTCATGTTCACTGTTATGCCTCGTTATAATTTTTTATGTAAAATTGTTATACTTTTATACTCACTCCATTCTAAAATATAAGGAGCACTTGATATTCGCCGGTGAACGGCTTATAATTTTGACTAACATAAGTGTCAGAAGCTGGGCTGTGTAGACATTTTTAGGAAAATCTGCCGAGGAGCTGGGCCGTGTAGATATTTCAGCGGAACTGAACCGTACATGTATTCGGCCTAACTTGGCCTGGTAAAGCCCAAGAAGTTTTAGGAAACTCCTACCCAGCCTGCTCGAGCCTATTTCAATCAGGCCCACACCAAAGCGGTTCATGTCTTTTACTCGTACCTGATATCCTCACCGCCTCACGTCCACGTGACGTGCGGATCCAGAACATCAAAATTCCCCACCAAAATCCGACCATGAAGCTTCGCCTGCGATCCATGGACGCTGGCGGCGGGCCCGCGGAGACGCACCGCGTGGAGCTGCCGGCCACGGCCGCGCTCTCCGGCGTCAAGGACTTCCTCGCCGCCAAGCTCTCCGCGCCCCCCGCCGAGTCCATCCGCCTCTCCCTCAACCGCTTCCACGAGCTCCTCTCCCCGGACCCCGCCGCCACCCTCGCCGCCCTCGGCCTCGCATCCGGCGACCTCCTCTACTTCACGCTCTCCGGAGACCTATCCCAACCGCCGCCTCCTCCTACTCAAACCCTCCCCCGGAACCCTAATCCGGATGCAGTTTCGACCGGGAAGTGTGATGTCTGTTGTTGCAAATCTGTTGGGGAGGCTGGGGGATCCTCGTCGCTGCCACGAACCCTGCACGTGGTGGAACCTAGTTTGCCTGTGGCGTCGGATCCGCCGGATGTGGTGATGGTGGAGGCCGTTGACGCGACCAGGAGCCCGTCGAGCTTCCTGATCGGCGCCCTCAAGCGGGAGATGGAGGCGGAGAACGCGTGGGGCGCAGACATCACCATCATCCATCGCCTAGTCGTGGCCGTGCAGGCGGCTCTGATCGATGCTGGCTTCCTCGCAAATCCGCTGGGGTCTCGCAAGGACTGGGCCTCTGGTGCTTCGGCAACGCTGACAGTCAAGTACACCCTACCGGAGCTTGTTGCCGTGTTACCTGAGGCTGGGGCTGAAGAGGGGAAGATGGTGGTGTTGAACTACTCGTTGATGCCGAATTTCGTGATGATCTATGGGTGTGTGCCTGGGGCACAATCTGAGGTGCGTCGATTGTGCTTGGAGCTGCCAAAGCTGGCGCCGTTGCTATATCTGGATGGCGATGGGATGGGTGCGGCGGAGGAGAAGGAGGTTCATGTGCTTTGGAGGGTGCTGAAGGATGAGCTGTGCCTTCCGCTGATGATATCTTTGTGCCAGCTGAACGGGTTGGTCTTGCCACCATGCTTGATGGCATTGCCAGGTGAGCTGAAGGCTAAGATATTGGAGCTTGTTCCTGGTGCGGGTCTGGCAATGGTTGAGTGCACATGCAAGGAATTGAGGGATCTTGCAGGAGATGACAATCTTTGGAAGAGTAAGTTTGAGCTGGAGTTGAAGTATTCTGGTGAGGGTTCTGTATCGAGCATAAATTGGAAGCAAAGGTTTGGGGAAGCTTGGAGTCGGAGGGTGAGCAACAGAAAAAGGCAGCAGAAGAGGCCCAGTCCAAGGTTTTTTGACTATGGCTGGGGGAACAGTCCTCCTAGCCCAATCAACTTCCCGGTAATTGGTGGTGATTCCGACCGTCTGCCGTTTATAAATCACAACCCTCTTAGGCGTAGTTTTGGAAATCAGCGGGGGAATTTCTCACCCGGCTGCCACTTAGTGTTTCATCGTGAAGGGTTTCCTTGATTGAAGTTGTCATATGGGTTTCACTAGTATCTTAAGTATTTTATAAGAAGAGATAAAGTCTGTCTTGTGCATATCTGTTAGTTGCACGTAAGCATTTTGATGCACATCCCGAGAGCTTATATCCTATGTGAAGTGCTCTTATCCTCATAATGTTTTTTCTTATATCCTATGTGCTGTGCCAATTTTGATTTATTCCATGCTTTGTTACTATGGTGCAGTACTTGTTCCCTCTTCTTGGACTACTGATCTAGCTAATTTCATTGGCTGAATGTATGAGATAATAGCTTTGGACTTGCGATCTCGAGAGCTTAATTTTACTTTTTGTACATGTTTCAATATTTATTAGTATCAGTTTAGACAGTTTAATAAGTAACTTTGGAAGGTCCCCCCACCTCATCTTCTCTAAGTTCACCCTTTTTAAAATAAATCTGGAAATAGGACTCAGGTTGTGTTACTATCTCGGCACATCTGTTAAGCATCTATTGCTACTATGAAGCATAAAATGGCATCTAGAAACTGAATTTTTTAGAAGTTCACCGGTGCTTTTCGTACTTGCTAGATGGAATGTTTTTTAGTAGCGACAAAGAAATATTCACTGTCATCGCTGATGTCACGTTGATGTGAAATACTTGGAAGTTGGATACTTAGTGGTGGAATATGTACCGATGTAAGTTGTTCACTTTTTAACTGTTATCTTGTATTCTGAAAGACCAAATAGTGTTGATATCTGAGGCAATGGTTTTTGGCTGAAATTCTTGAATGCACAACCTTGGATCATGTGAAACTACAATGTTACACAGAATTACATATGCAAGTATGCAACTCAGCATAGGACAATTAGGTCAGTGCAATCAATATATGGCAGCACTAATCTGAAAAACTGAGAAGGCCAAAATGGTGATTAGAATTTGATGATATATCTTCTGCTGTGAGTTTGCTCTTGGTCTATCATGTGGACTTCTAGCTCAAAATGAACGGATGACAGCTATAATGGTGACCATTGAATCTATTTCAGCTTGGGGATTTAGCTTTGTCCTTTGATTAATGTCTTTAACTGCACTAAATAAGATGGCTTTCAATGATTGTTCACGATATAAACCTTTCAACCAAGAAGTTGGTTCTCCCTGTACATATTTTTGTCAAGTCCAGGACACTGATGACATAAGGTTTTAAACAATTTGAAAAATGCAAAGACTTCCATAGCAATGCACGAGCATTTAGCTAATGATTTTAGAAAATCGGTATCAGGTGGAGTTAGCTATCTCTTAATATTTCTGTGAATTTGCGTCGGGTAAAATTGGAGAGATATATGTCTTGATTGATGATATTGCAGGTTGTGGGATCTAACACAGTTATCTGTAGCAACAGGCTGAAAACCTCCATTGTGAAGCTGAAGGGTACAGATTTGTTCTTGATAAACCCTTTTCTTAGCTCAGCAGACATCACAGTGTTTATTAATCTGTAGTTTGGAGCTATCCCCGAGTTCTGCTAACAGAGTCCAAAGCTGGATGGTTTATGTTTTGCAAGTCATATGAAACTATACTCTGTCCATTATAATTTGTTTAGACGTGTTACCTGCAAAGCAATTTTGGGTTGGCGTTTAAGTAATTTATGCTCTTTCCTGTGGCCTATGAGGGATCGAGCGAACCATGGAGCTCCTCCTCCTGTATTGCAAGGCTTGGAGCCTGGGACCAAAGATCGCTCTCGTTTTGCAAGTAAGCTTTACATTGACCACAGGGAGAAAGATAGCCTTTTGGTGTAAGCGTGCATCTTCTTCGCTTTGCATACACATGTCCTATTGACGATTGGCCTGGTTTATCTTGATGGTACATTCTTGAACCATGAAATATCTGTCATGAGATTTACTCCTAGCTTTTTGACCACTCATCTTTGCACTGGGGCTGCAAGCCACACTTACTCGTACTTAATTACCAGCCGTACGGATCTGTCCCAGTTTCCAAGAAAGGTTTCATCTTTCTGCGAGGGAGCTCTTTGCTTGTGGTTTGGTGCACTGAAAAGATTGTGGGGGAGAGCGTGGGAATAAATAGTTTAGAAATCCGGCTGGGGCAAGCATTGCAGTGTTTTACTGCCAGCAGATCTTAATACTATGATGGCTAATCTTAATTCTGATTTCTACTTCTTTTTTGTCGGTGTGTTATCTTCTGCCTCTTTGCCGTACACAGTACCAAAAAACTGCATTATATGTGTACACTTTCCAAAAGTACTTTCCTTAACTGCTGATACCATCTGTCGTTGTATCTTTTTGGGAATTAGAATTCTTCTCACCCTTGTCTGATTTTATGGAGAAGTTATAATTTTACTCTTTTGTTGCTTAAGAATGCAGTGCTGAACCTCTTTCTCGACATAAAACCTGAAGCTTTGTCATGTTCTTTCAGCCTTCAGGTTGAGCTAATATTGGAAAACGAAATGAGTTATTTAGTTCAGTACTGAATCTTAATTTTACCTTTCCCTCGCTTGTAGGTGCTATTCCCAACGTATTACTTGACATATAAAACCTGAAGTATCATCTGTTATTTGCCTGTATTTGTTTTGCGTCTTCACGTTGCACTACCAGAGGAGTATTGCAGAGAGTGCAGGACCGCATCTCTGTCCCGGTTCAGTTTCCCGTATTCCTTTCTGTTATCTTGGGAAGAAGAGTACTACGAAAGCTGTACGTGTACTGCACAAGCGACAACAAGCCTCAACAGGATTCCAGAGAGTGAGAACAAGAATCCAATTCGCTGCCAATACATGTCCGCTCCTGGCAGGATGCCCCTGCCTGCCGCAGGCCTTCACTTTTTGACTGTATTATTCCACGTCCAGCCCCCTACCAGCTCCCCTCATCATCTGCTGCTGCTCAACGACTCGAACAGCAGCAGTCGAAAGGTGGTCGCAAATGCACACCAGATTGATTCCAAGATGACTTCAAGTGAAACAGGACGTTGATGAACTGCTACACCTTTCAGCTTTGCCGGTGCTCTTATCTAGATGTGGCATGCTGCTGTTTACCATTGTTACATTTGTACAGCACAACAACAAGAAGTAGTGCTTGTTGGGGAAGACCTTACAGGGATCCCCTTTCTAAGCCAAAATGGACGGCGATGCAAGTATGCAACTAGTCTTCTACAGAAGGGGAGTACTTCTACTATTGCTTATACTGACGAGGCGTCATAAAATAAGGCGCTGGGAAGCTGGTGGAAAAAACAGTGGTGGCCTTCTCTCTTTTATTTCCCCTCCTAGCCAGCGACATGCTTGTTCAAAAAAAAAAAAAAAAAGCCAGCCACATGTCTGCATGCCGCCACTGCATCCTGGTGAACACTATTCATTATACCATAGGCTGGTGAGTGACTGCAGCACCTTTGATCAAAACAAGAAGAACAGGGAAGGAGCAGCTCTCACTCTCACCTCCTTGCTGGTAACAAACTTCTCTCCCCCTTCCACTGAAATTATATCTATGCTACCGTGACATTCCCTCTACTGGGAAGTAGTTTTGCATTTAGGGTCTGGAGCAGTGATTGGTCTCTGCTTATTCAGTTTTCCTATACCAAGAGTACATTTTTGGTAGAATATTTTCTTTGGAGATAGTGAGTTGCTTGCATCGTTTTCCTCTTTCCATGAGTGCTCACTGTTACATGAGCATTTCTTTATCTCTATCGAGAATTTACAGTACATGAGCATTATTAGCCTATTTAATTAGTGGCATCAGCTTTTCTCTAAGCGATTTCTGTGCTGCATCCTACTGTTTTTGACTCCTCGCACCTCTCTCGATCTACACGTTCAACAAAGGTGTGAACTTTCAAGGTCTCTGGCCCCTTGTCCTTGCATCATAGCTGATTTTAGCTTCTCAATTTGGATTGTCGTTTTTAAGATTGTTCTGCACTATTGACAACTGTGTCTGAAGGGATAATTGATGATAACCCCTAGGTACCATTATGTTTGCTCACATGCCCCCTTTATGTGTCACTGACATGTGGGGTTTAAATGGCTTGGGGGGTTATCATCAACAGCTTGTGTAAATCTTGCATTTCTCTTTGTGTTCTGCCATCAAATTTGGATAGTGGAAGGGACTGTACTCAGTACTCACCATAGGGTGATGAAGACTTTTCTGGCCTCGACCTCGATAATAGACCCAAATTTCTTCCATGGTTCTACTAGGATTTATCTAAGCCTGCATTTTCTTGCCAGTTGCTCTCTTACCTGTTGCGTGGATCTGATAATCCTGTAGCTAGCTTTCTAGCAATGCTACCTACACACCTGCAAAGTTTATCCACCCCATCGGACGGACATCCAGAGTTTTCATGTTGAAGTTGAACACGATAATAAACCAGTACAGATGTGAGGGAAGAAAGACTTGAATCAGCCTGGGAATCTTGGTAATTCCACTGAGTGGTTAAGTAATTAACCTCTTACACAATACTTTCCCACTCTTACACAATACTTGCCCCGTCTAGAAATATATAATATAAGGCGTGCTTGATTTTTTCAAGTCTACTATGCACGAAATTGACTATACTTTTCAGTTGCAACATGCCAGAAATATAGTTAAAATAGTTTAACATGATTTTTATGTGTGCGAAATATAATGATATTATTCTTGAATATGCCTAATGTAACACTTTTACATATAATAGTGGTCAAATTTTTGAAATGATATTGTACACACAATGTATTATGTGCCTTACATTTATGGATGGAGGGAGTAACAGCTTTTCTCTAGTGTTAAAAGGTACCCCCTTCATTCCAAATTAATTGAAGTTTTAACTTTGTCCTAAGACAAACTTCTTAAGTTTGACAAAATATCTAGAAAAATGTGCACATATCTACAACGTCAAATACACATAGTAAAATAAAATCTACAATGAATCTAATAAAATTATTTTGTGTTGTATATGTTGATATGTCTTTCTTGTTGGAATAATCCTGTGCGTTCTAGAAATATCTACCATGTAGTAAGGTAGTAGCTAGTAGAAGTCTCTAGAGTACACATGAGTTGTACCTAGTGGTTGTCTCTAAAATACACATGAGTTGTAATCTAGTAGAAGGCACTAGAAGGTAGGTCTAAATATTTCCTAGTAGGTCGGTTTGTGAGTCCTATAAATAGGACTTGTACCCATCGTTGTAAGACACCTAGAACCAGAACATAAAGAGAGGAAAGCTAGTAAGCCAAGATGTAGCCTCAAGCATATCTATGAAATATAGAGCAATATGTGTCTGTCATATATGCATATGTGTTAGTGTGTGTGAAGCACAACCTTATTAGAAGGGAGCTAAGTGATTTAGCTTCCAACAATTGGTATCAGAGCCGCAAGGTTTGGGGCCGTGGTGCGCGGCGGACGGAGGCTGCGGAGGCGCTGTGTGGTGGCGCAGCGGCCACGGCGGCGCGGCGAGAAGGCCGCGGAGGTCCTGTGTTGTGGCGCAGGAGCCGTGGTGGCGCGGCATGGCAGCGGCGTGGAGGTGCTGCGCGGCCACGGAGGCCGTAGCGGCGCCATGCGACGGCCATGGAAGCGGCGACCGGCGTGAGCGCGCCAGGTCGAGTCCGGCACGGTGGAGACCGGCGTGTGTGCGCCAGGTCGAGTCCGACACAGTAGAGACCGACGTGTGTGTGCGCTCCGGTTGTTCTGTATGTCGCCGACGGATAAAGAGCTCGGCGTGTGTCGCCGAGGAAGAAGACCGCGTCCTGGGCACACAGGGCCAGCCGTGTTGATCGCGTCAGCGCGCGGTCATGGTCACGAGCTGGGGCGTGTGGAGCGTGGCGACGAGCGAGTTAGGGGGAGGACCAGATCGAGCTGCTCGAGACGGCCGCGTTGCCTGCGTCAGTGCGCGGCATGTGCGTGAGCTGAGGGCGTGCCGATCGTGGCGTAGTGGGTGCGTTGACGCGTGAGTGCGCGTCGTGGTCGCGGCCGTGGCGACGTATGTGCGAGCCACGGCTATATATCCCCAACCCCTGTAACTCCGTTGAAGCACCACGAGGTTGAGCTCGGGTGGAAGAAAGGCGTCAGTGCGCCGGGAAGAAGATGGAGACGTTGACGACCGGCGTATGTGAGCGCAAGGTTGTGTCCGTGACGATGGCGACCGGCGCATGTGAGCGCCAGGTTGTGTCCGTGACGGTGGCGACCGGCGTATGTGAGCGCCAGGTTGTGTCCGTGGCGGTGGCGACCGGCGCATGTGAGCGCCAGGTTGTGTCCGTGGCGGTGGCGACCGGCGTATGTGAGCGCCAGGTTGTGTCCGTGCGGTGGCGACCGGCGTGTGTGCCAGGTCGAGTCCGTGGCTGCTAGGTTTCACAAGTGAACGCATCAGGATTAGGGGGGAGATTGTTGGAATAATCCTGTGCGTTCTAGAAATATCTACCATGTAGTAAGGTAGTAGCTAGTAGAAGTCTCTAGAGTACATATGAGTTGTACCTAGTGGTAGTCTCTAAAATACACATGAGTTGTAATCTAGTAGAAGGCACTAGAAGGTAGGTCTAGATATTTCCTAATAGGTCGGTTTGTGAGTCCTATAAATAGGACTTGTACCCATCGTTGTAAGACACCTAGAACCAGAACATAAAGAGAGGAAAGCTAGTAAGCCAAGATGTAGCCTCAAGCATATCTATGAAATATAGAGCATATATGTGTCTGTCATATATGCATATGTGTTAGTGTGTGTGAAGCACAACCTTATTAGAAGAGAGCTAAGTGATTTAGCTTCCAACATTTCTATGGACTTGGCCAAACATAAATAAGTTTCACTTAGGACAAAGCTAGAACTTAATTTGGAATCGAGTGAGTACTATCACAAGTCTCCAAGAGTATTTAAGATATAATATTATGAAGGAGTTGCCAGGTCCATAAACTGAACTTTGTGCAAACAAACAAAAAGGTCTATAAACTGAAAACTTGTATGGGATTCTCAGAAATTTTGGAGAGGTGGGGCATACTTTTAGTTTTGGTAGGGTTTAAATAAAGATGGATCTGGTTCATTCACTAGTCATTAAAACTTATTCTGGGCTGGCCCATACAGTACGTGGATGACAGTAGCATCTGATCCTTGGGCTGGTCTTGATTTCGCAGTACCAACTGTAAATCTATAGTTGATCTGAATTCAGAACTCTTTATTCTGACCTCTGGATGTGATCCAGCTGGTACACGGTTGTTAGCAGTACCGACAATTCTATTCCCGTACTGTGGCTTCCATCTTTGCCCTTGCGTTTGTCTATTGCATGAGGCTTACTTAACTTTTCACTTTGGACAATCTTTATGTAAGGCTGCAAGAGTTAGTTATTCCTTGTTGAGCCTTGCAAGAAATTGACTGCCAGCTCCTGATATCTTCCACCCTTTAAGTAAAGCCCCTTCACTTGGCAAAGTTGGCAATTTAGAAGGCTACCCAATACCCATTCCTTAGAATGGTTGCATCGTCACACTGAGATCAGGTATCAAGCACAAGGTTGATGGTTTTGTTCCTTCCATTCCATAAATGTATTCGTGGGAGGAACTGTCTAGGCTCTAGATACCTTCACTTGGCAACATGATGGAAATCATGTGACTAATCATTGATTCTTGGCAGATGTATTCCCCTCCCTGCACTTCTCCTGGAAACAGCCGTGAGCAGAGCTTCGTGGCCGGAGCTAACCCGCTCGCTTTGCTAGACCATGCCATGGATTTCGACGAGCACAGCCTCTTTCCTATGCACAATGTAGGGATGCAAGATGGGGTTCAGTTCTATAATCCTACTACTGGTATTTTTCTCCCCAGTTCTTATTGAAGAATAAGACAGTCTGTTCATCCGAGAAGGTTTATACTAGTGGTATTTCCATGTTTCCAACTCTCTCCAGGTACTGAGCTAAGTAGAAATATGAGCATCGAGAGGAGTTCGAAAGGCGGTAAAAGGAAGGGCTCGGGCGAGGGCAGTTCATCAATGCATTCGCAGGTAATGAAGCTGGAGTATTTTCTTTCTCTGGGCTTATTTTCAGCATTTTGGACTACATCTCATCGTTTATGTATCATTGCAGGAGGAAACTGGGGCGATGCCTCAGAGGGAAGTTAACATGGAGCGTGCAGGTGACGCTGACAGCAACAGAGAGGACTACGTGCATATCCGGGCGAAGCGCGGCCAGGCGACCAACAACCACAGCCTTGCAGAAAGGGTGATTAATCTCCCGAGCAACATAATAATTAACACTGCTGCAGCTAGTGACTTCTTTGCTCATAGTGGATTTTTGTCCATCTGAAATGCAGTTTCGGAGGGAAAAGATCAATGAGAGGATGAAGCATCTCCAAGACCTCGTCCCAGGCTGCAACAAGGTATCAGCATCAGCAAGTGGAAAATTACTTTTTAAGTGTAATATTGTTATGGTTTACTCTAACCAGTAGTATGGTTTCTTATGGCAAAGAAGATAACAGGCAAGGCCATGATGCTTGACGAGATCATAAACTATGTGCAGTCTCTGCAGCGGCAGGTCGAGGTAAGTGTACTGAAACAGATTCCTCAAACGCCACTTTATGCCAACAACGATGACTAAAGCTTCAGGTTCGTGCTGTTGCCCATTGGTTTTGCAGTTCCTCTCGATGAAGCTCTCAGCAGTCAGCCCCGAGCTGAACTGTGATCTGGACCTCCAAGATGTAAGATGGACTCTGTAGAACAAACAGTTCACATAGTATGTTGCATTTGCTGGCAGACTGACCGCTGGTTCGTCTCTTCTCTGCCGTGCAGATCCTTTGCCCGCAAGACGCTCGCTCCGCGTTTCCGGGATACGGCCCGCGATTGAGCAATGTTCATCCTAGCATGTACAGGGCATCGCAGCCAGGCCTGTCATCACGTCCAGAACTATATGGGCATGGGATCATCCCGAATCCAGCAGATGTTCATATGGCCAGAACTGCTCAGCTGTCTGCATTTCCCCAGGTTTGCATCAAACACCAACAGTTGAACAAATCAACAAACACATCAGGCACCAATTAGCTGAGGGTTCAATGTTTTTTCCTCGACAGAGAGGTGTCGTTTGGGACGAGGAACTTGGCAACATCGGTCCGGTTGCTTTCCCTTTGGACGCTGGCGCCAGTAGCTTAGAGAATTCAGGTAAATCTCATGCTTCTCTGTGTTGCATTTGCTCGTTGGTGGTGTCGAGTCGTCTGAAAAATGAAATTTCGTGCTGCAGACTCGATGAAAGTGGAGTAGTCGGCAGCTGACGGGTTAACGATGCGCGCTGTCGCAATGGTTGCGCAGATCTCCTCGGGTCGGGCGAGTTTAACTGCTGTCGTTGAGGAGAACTCTGAAGAGTGTGTGTGCGTGTGACTTTTGTACAGTTTGACTAAGCAAACGGATGAAAAGTTTGTGGTTCGCTGTAATGTACTATTTCTTCCTGGAATTATTAGCGGTATAATAACTGGGTTTGACGAGCTGATCGACACACGTCTGTGCTTTTTACTGGTTAAACATTACTCTGATCTTCTCTCTTACAGTATCAGGCCACTCTGATCACGCGTGTGATCTTAACCTAGTGGTAATACCATGTGAAATAGTGCTGTTATGTGTGCTATTTCTCACTGATCATTTCAGTTTTCTTACCGTTCCAAATGGTGTAAAGGGTTTGGAACACACACTCGCTTAAATAGTAAAAAAATCTAAAATTAATGTGAAAAACGAAGGAAAAAACAAGGTAAAGTGGGAAACAACCAGCTTCCCTTTCCCTTGGCAGGCTGAGCACCACCAGCAGGCTCCTCTCATGGCGTCCACCACCTGCCACCTCCCTCCTCTCCTTCCTGGCCCCGCCCCGCGCCATCTCCACCTCCGACGCTCCCCGGCCCCCTTCAATAGGCACCTGCGCCCGTCCCCTCCGATTCGCCTCCTCCGCGCCGCCCGCCGCCGCCACCCTGACGCCGTCGTCGTCGTCCCGGACGCACGCCCCTGGGTCGGCGACCTCTCCGGAGCCGCTTCCTACCGGGCCGGCAGCGAGGAAGATGGAGACGAGGTGGAGAGCGAGGACGAAGACGAGGACGACCGCAGCCTGGACCTCCTGGCCCGGTTCCTGCACTCCGTGTTCAGGAAGGCCTCCCGCCGCGCGCGCCGCGCCGCCAGGTCCGTCCTGCCGCCCTCCGTCCCCGCTGAGCTGGTCAGTTTCGCTGTCTGCTTGTCAGCTTGATTATTACTGCATGTTTGTTCCAGAATTTAGCAGTATGGAGATCTCCCTTGGAATTGGGTCTGATCTGGTGTTTATGCGCGTGCAGGTCAAGTTCTCGGTGAATGGTGTGCTGGCTCTCACGTTCTTGTGGATCCTCAAGGGGCTTCTTGAGGTGAGGAATTCATTCTAAGATTTGCTCAACTGTTTGGAGGATTGCTTCAAAACTGTGAGCTACTCTCGCTGGTTCACTGCTTATGTCATGTGCAACCTCCATCATATGAATATTGGAGAAACTGCTTGTCTACTATGATACCTCCGTCATATTGGGATATGCGCACTCGTCCTTTATTGGTGACGGCGTTACGATGCACTCTGAAACAAGAAGGCATTCCATCGAAACGTTATCTTATTATACTAGTATCAAACAAGACAAACCCTGATAAAACTACAAACGTGGTTCATATCCTAGGTGGCAAAGAACAGCGTATCCATGAGCGTGCATGGTAGAAAATCCGCTCTCGTGATTATTGTGTTATCTTGTTTTGACAATAGGATAGTGTTTTAATTGTGCTTCAGAAGGTCATGTTGGTTGGGAAACAGGTAGGTGATCCCTTAGTTGCCAGTTGCTTAGGCACTTGCACTAAGGAAGACAGCTATCACTTATTGATGGGGCATTCTTTCCTTTCCGCATGGAAAATGCTTACTGAAATGTTGACATGTAGTAACAGTGGCTTCTGAAATTGGAGTGGATAGAAAAAATCTGATAAACAAGGATGCGGTTGTTGTGCAGACTTTCACATGGTTGGAGCTGTAAAACATCATTTAGTTGGGTGTAGGTGAGATTTTCACTTTACTGTGATGGATGGTTTTAAAATTTGAGCGCCATGGTTGCCTCAGTTTCTAAAACCAAAAGTAGGTTCAGTTCAGGATATACAGTGAAGTGCATCCCTCAGTTATTGAGGTTTCACGAAGAATTTGAAGAGCTCCAGCTCTTATTAGAAGTATAATGTAGAGCGTAGAATGTTTTGATAGAACTTACCAAGGAGAAGCATCCATCACTCAGGCCAGTTGCATTCTTCATGCCATCAGGTAGCATCATGAGATGCCAGGGGCAGTTTGTTTTCCTAACTATGTTGTTCTTCCTGGTGCCGCAGTTTGGTGGGTCTACCGCTAAGAGCTGAACTATTTATTCTCTGTTATTTTTCCTTTTTAGGCACCTAATCTACCTATGCTGGTATAATGCTGTTACATACTTACATGTGAGATCAGTGAACTTGAAACCTCACTTTGTACATGGTACAGATTAGCATTTCTCTGTTTGTTAGAGAAACAGTCCAATTACACCATGTGGCATATATGACATTAGAATACCCATTGTAGAAAAAAAATCAGATTAGCCATTCACAGTTAGTCTCCAATCTACTATTTGATCTGTGTGATCAAATCTCTAGACCTAACTCTGTTTTGTTCATTTATGCCCCTCTGTAACCTAGTGAGCCTAATCAGGCCCATTTTTGTTTGTACCGATGATTTGACAGATTGACTAGTAGATGGGTTTGTAAATTGCAATTAACCTGTCGAAAAACAATTGTACATAATGGTATTAAAACATTTTTGTGGTTCCATCATTGTAAATTTGTGGAACACGTAGGGATTGCAACTTCAAATTTATGAACGGATTTATTTATTGCGGTGGGAAATCGAGATCCCTATTGGTTACTTGGAATATAGAATATAATTGTCTGTTAAAAACAATGACCAATGGGGAAAGGATCCCTCCCTTGGCTATGCGTTGTAAGGTAGATGAGACCTCTCCAGAGATTTTTCATGTGGATAGCACCTAGTCCGAATGCTTCACCTGCGCTTCGAACCCGGGTGGGCTCTAGCCACCAAGCCAGCGCCCAAGCCAGCACTTGCTTCTCTAGTCTGTGATAACCATAGCCAGACATCAGGTCTTCCCAGTCGCCACATGTGCTGAGCTAGTTCATGGGGTACCTTGTTCTGGTTCGATTTTATTTATCTCAACTTCCCAAGAAAACTTCCCTTATAACTGATATGCTTCAATAGATATTTTACATCCTGGATTGATCCGGCCAGATTAGAGTGATCGTCAACCTTTGAGTTCAGGATCTGCTCACCTTTCTGGCATGTAAATACTTCAACCTCTTCGGTGCTTCGGAAGATTAACATTACACACCAAGAAGTGTAGATGACCTTAGCAGATTCATTGGCACAATGATAAGGACACTGCTTGGTCTGTCAATTCGATGTATGGACCATGGACATTGATTTGGTAGCGCTCCAGGGAGTTGACTGAGCCCATGAAAGTGAATTTGTCCCTTCCAGGCTCAGTACAGTTTTCACATTCTGTTGCCATATTTTGAAGTGCTTCGTGAGCAGATGTATTGCATGTAAGCTAGCTCTCGCTTGTGGTTGTACTGACTGAACAGAAAAGTCAGCAAGAACCAGAAATATGGTGCAGAATAAACACATATCCAGGAATTTAAATTCTGGATATCAGTTAGCCAGTATAATCTATTGAATTCATGGTCTATTTTTTCATGCCACATTCCTGGTTATACCTCCTGCTGCTACCCATAAATTAATGTCACGTTGGTAGTTCATTCGTGCAATCAATACAGCAGTTGCATTCATAGTCAAATGGGCTGTTTTTCTTGGAGATATTCATTAGGGTTATATCATTCAGCTTTTTAAAAGGAGTACTGCTTACTGCATTTATTGGACCAGCTATATGGTTCCTCTCTAAGCTTTAATATACATGAGCTACGGGTCCAAATTTGCTGCTGGGGGAAATTATCATGTCTATGCTATTGATACATTTATCAGCGCGGTGAATCTACAAAGTTTCTTGTCTCTGAATTGCTAGAATAAGATTCTTTGAGGATAAGAAGAGAAAATGACCTTGCACTCTGTTGCATCGATGCCTGTCGTGACTCATGAGCTAAACTTTGAGTCGTTTCTTTAACTTACTTGTTCATACTTCCTGCGCGCAGGTGGTCTGCACATTTGGAAGCATGGTGTTTGTAAGCATTCTTCTTGTTCGAGGAATATGGTCTGGAGTAACTTACATCAGAGAAAACAGATACAGCTATATTCAACAGCTGAAGGACGATGACAACCGGTGGAGTAGAGTACAGACCGCCGGGTGATTCATTTGATTTCCTTCCCAGCAAACACACTTTGAATCGAAGGGCCCATGAATAATTCAAGGCCACTGTTGAGATAGCAGGCCCCCAGCTCTGCGTAAACTGCTGATGATTGTTGTGCTATATAACACAGCTGCATGAGAACGGAAGGAACCCCATGTACTGCATGCAAATAAGTGGGTACTCTCGACATGATCGGTGTGAGCGTAGAATAGCCAAATAGTGCTGCAAAATTGTTACTGGCAGCTAGTTGGGTTCTATGTCCCTGGCAAATAGAATGGCCGATATAGAAAGACTCGTGTTTGTTGTATGAAAGGTGGTGCAAAATACTTTTGGTTAGTACAGGGTACACCAGTTTTATTTGGATCTCACATGAAGGTGTGGAATGGTACTGAACATCCAATCTTTTCTGTTCTGTGGTGCAATAAACTTGACGGAAGAGTAGTCCCGCCCCACTTCTGGAGTGGATTTGTTATGACCGGTTTGGTATATAGTCGGAAAAAACTCGTTAGTGGGCCGAATTAGGGGCTTAGCCCATTATCTTTTATTATATAAGAGTTGTAATAGGATTTTGAGAATCAAGCAATAATCAAGAATATTATTGCCGACTCCTAGAGGAGTCGGCCTTCTCCAACTCGCCGCCGCCTCCTGCCCTAGCCGCCGCCTCCTCGATCTCGCGCGACGGCGCCCAGCCGCCGGCAGCGAGCCCCTCGCCTCCACACAACCCCTCCTTCCCATACAACCTACGTCCCTGACCCGGTAGACTCCTAGGTTCTACCAATTTGGTATCAGATTCCTCGGTTGCGATGTCTTCGGGACTGCCCACCGCCTCCGCCGCGATCGCATCGTCGGGCGCGCCCGCCGCCATGGAGCCGCCGTCGGCTTCTGCGGGCCAGTCCGCGCCGGCTCGGGAGCCTGCCCCCATCCTCTCAAACCAGGAGCTCTCTACGGGACTCCGCGACCTGACCGAGTCGGTCTCCGACATCAAGCACGCCCTCGCGGTGCTCCTCAAGCGGACGGCGCCACCACCGCCGCCACCACCCCCACCACCACCGCCGGCTTCGGTTCCACAGAAGCAGGGGATACCGATCACCGAGCTCAAGTTCCCGTCGTCGCCGTCTCCGCTGCCGTCGTGGGCCACCGCGCCCACGTTCGAACCCGGCCAGCCATCCGCGCCCCCCATGGCCGCGTCATCTGGGGCCGCTGCTCGCGGGGGTCTCCCGGGGTACGCCGAGGCATACTCGTCTCTCACCCCGCCTTCCATCCCCGCCGCGCCGGGTCGCCACGAGGGCGCCTTCGCGGCCGCCTCCCACGGCCAGCAGCCGCCCCGCTTCGCCAAGCTCGAGTTCTTCACGTACGACGGCACCGTCGACCCCCTCAACTGGCTCAACCAATGCGAGCAATTTTTCCGGGGACAGCGGACGCTTGCGTCCGACCACACGTGGCTGGCCTCCTACCACCTCCGCGACGCCGCACAGACATGGTACTACGCCCTCGAGCAGGACGAGGGTGGGATGCCGTCATGGGAGCGCTTCCGCGACTTGTGCCTCCGCCGTTTCGGACCGCCGGTCCGCGGCAGCCGCTTGGCCGAGCTCGGCCGCCTCACCTTCACGGGCACGGTGCAGGACTTCGCCGACCGCTTCCAGGCATTGGCATGCCATGCGCCTGACGTCTCGGGCCGCCAGCGCGCCGATCTCTTCATCGGGGGCCTGCCTGACCACATCCGCGTCGACGTGGAGCTGCGGGAACCTCAGGACCTGCAGTCTGCCATGTACTACGCGCGGGCATACGAGCAGCGGGCTAACGCCATGCAGCAGCTGCTGCCGAACCGGGGCGTACGCGTTTCCCCCCGGCCGGCCACGCCGACCCCGGCACCGCCTCGCGTCGTCACGCCGAACACTCCAGGGGCTGCACCGGCGCCCACGCGACCGTTCAAACGCCTCACCGCGGCCGAGCAGCTCGAACGCCGTCGCAAGGGGTTGTGCTTTAACTGCGACAAGCAGTATTCGCCGGGCCACACGTGCGCCCGCCTCTTCTACCTGGACACCGTCGACGACGACGCCGTAGAGGCCATCACCACGGAGCTTGAGACCGCGACGCTCTCCGAGGCAGGCGTTACAACGTACGCGCGGTTGACGCCAAGTCCTTCGTCGTCTCCCTTCACGCCATGGCAGGGATCAAGACGGCCAAGACCATGCTGCTTCCGGTGACCATTAAGGGGGAGACGCTGACCGCCCTCGTGGACACGTGCTCGACACACAACTTCATGTCCGGGAATACTTTGCGCCGCCTTGCACTCCAGCCGACCGGGGCCGACAAGTTCAGCGTCACCGTCGCCAACGGGGACCGCCTTGCTTGCGAGGGCGTGGCGCGACAGGTTCCCGCCCTCATCGGCAACGAGTCCTTCGCCATCGACTGCGTCGGCATCAACCTGGGCTGCTACGACTTCATCCTCGGCCTCGACTTCCTCTCCACGCTGGGGCCCATCCTCTGGGACTTCGAGGCCCTCACCCTCATCTTCTGGCGTGAGGGGGGCCGTCGCGTCCAGTGGACAGGCATCGGCGGGTCCGGGCCCGTGACCCCGCAGCTCCAGTTTATGGCCGCAGCCCTCGACGAGGCGCACCCCCTGCTGGCCGACCTCCTGGAGCAGCACCGCGACATCTTCGAGGAGCCACAGGGCCTCCCGCCGGCCCGACCCTGCGACCACCGCATCCACCTGCCGCCGGACACGGCGCCTGTCGCCGTACGGCCGTACCGCTACCCCCAGCTCCAGAAGGACGAGCTCGAGCGCCAAGTGGCGGAGATGCTCGCACAGGGCATCATCCGGATTTCGACGTCGCCATTCTCCGCACCGGTGCTCCTGGTGCGCAAGCCCGATGGCACTTGGCGGTTCTGCATCGACTATCGCGCCCTCAACGCCGTCACCTACAAGGACAAGTTCCCCATCCCGGTGGTGGACGAGCTTTTGGATGAGTTGCACGGGGCGCGCTTCTTCACCAAGCTCGACCTCCGCTCCGGCTATCACCAAGTGCGGATGCACCCGGACGACGTCGAGAAGACCGCCTTCCGCACGCACCACGGCCACTTCGAGTTCTTGGTGATGCCTTTCGGCCTCTCCAACGCGCCGGCGACGTTCCAGGCCCTCATGAACGACGTGCTCAGCCCCTACCTACGCCGATTTGCGCTTGTTTTCTTTGATGATATTCTTATCTACAGTGCATCTTGGGCGGAGCACCTACAGCACGTGGCCATCATCCTGAACGAGCTTCGGGCGCATCATCTTCACCTCAAGCGCTCGAAGTGCTCGTTTGGCACGACCTCGGTCGCCTACTTGGGGCACGTCATCTCCGCGGACGGCGTGGCCATGGACGCGGACAAGGTCGCTGCCGTAGCCGCCTGGCCGACCCCACAGTCCCCTCGGGCGCTGCGCGGGTTCCTGGGCCTCGCCGGCTACTACCGGAAGTACATCCGGGACTTCGGCCTCATCGCGGCGCCGCTGACACGTCTTCTCCGCCGCGATGCCTTCGCATGGGACGCGGAGGCCACGGAGGCCTTCCAGGCTCTCCAGCGAGCCCTCACGACGGGGCCGGTACTCCAAATGCCGGACTTCGACAGCCCCTTCGTGGTCGACTGCGACGCCTCCGGCACCGGGTTCGGTGCCGTCCTGCACCAGGGCGACGGGCCGTTGGCCTTCTTCAGCCGACCCTTCGCCGCCCGCCACCATAAGCTCGCGGCATACGAGCGCGAGCTGATCGGCCTCGTCCAGGCCGTGCGGCATTGGAGGCCGTACCTTTGGGGCCGCTCGTTCCGGGTCCGTACGGACCACTACAGCCTCAAGTTCTTGCTCGACCAGCGCCTCTCCACAGTGCCGCAGCATCAGTGGATCAGCAAGCTCTTTGGCTACGACTTCACCGTCGAGTACCACCCCGGGCGGCTTAACACGGTGGCGGATGCCCTCTCTCGCCGCGACTACGAGCTCCTCGCGGGGGACGCGGCGCCCGTGGGAGCGGCCATGTGCGTTCGCTCCGGGCCGTCCTTTGCTCTCATCGACGCCATCCGCCAGGCCACGGCATCGGCCACCGACGCCCAGGACCTCCGACAGCGCCTGGACGCCGGCGCATTGGAGGCGCCCTGGCACCTGGCGGACGGCCTGCTCCTCCACGGCCGCCGCCTCTTTGTGCCCGACCACGACGATCTCCGCCACCAGGTCCTGGAGTTGGCACATTCATCGGGCCATGAGGGTGTTCAGAAGACCCTCCACCGCCTTCGCGCTGATTTCTATATCCCGGGCGACAAGGCATTGGTGCAGGATTGGGTGCGGGCATGTGTGACGTGCCAGCGCAACAAGACGGAGACGCAGCGGCCAGCGGGCCTCTTGCAGCCCCTCGAGGTCCCCTCGCAGGTGTGGGCGGATATCTCCATGGACTTCATCGAGGGGCTTCCCAAAGTGGGCGGCAAGTCCGTCATCCTCACGGTGGTCGACCGCTTCTCCAAGTACGCGCACTTCATCGCGCTCGGTCATCCTTACACGGCCGCCTCCGTGGCTCGAGCTTTCTTCGACGGGGTCGTCCGGCTACATGGGTTCCCGGCGTCGATCGTCAGCGACCGTGATCCGGTGTTCACGGGGCACGTCTGGCGGGATCTCTTTCGGTTGGCCGGCGTCAAGCTTCGCTTCAGCACCGCGTTCCACCCTCAGACCGACGGGCAATCTGAGGTGGTCAACAAGGTGATTGCCATGTACCTGCGCTGCGTCACGGGAGATCGCCCACGAGCTTGGGTGGACTGGCTGGCATGGGCGGAGTATTGCTACAACACCTCCTATCACGCCGCCCTGCACGCCACACCCTTCGAGATGGTCTATGGCAGGCCGCCTCCGCGTATGCTGCCCTTTGAGGACGGGGCGGCCCGGACTGAGGCCGCGGGAGACTTGCTCCGCACCCGCGACGAGATATTGGACGAGGCGCGGCAGCGCCTTCTCCAGGCGCAGCAGCTGTCCAAGAAGTACTATGATGCACACCATCGCGATGCGGATTTCGCGGTGGGGGATTGGGTATGGCTCCGCCTTCTACATCGGACTACGCAGTCCTTAGACCCACGCTCCAAGCGCAAGCTGGGACCTCGCTACGCGGGTCCATTCCGTGTTGTGGAGCGCGTCGGGTCGCTCGCTTACCGGCTGGAGCTGCCGGAGGGGTCCCGTCTTCACGACGTCTTCCACGTGGGCCTGCTCAAGGCCTACCATGGTGACCCACCTGCGGCGCCCCCGGCTTTACCACCTACAGCTAGGGGGCGACTTCTTCCAGCCCCGGAGAAGGTACTGAAGGCCCAGAAGCGCCGTGATGTTTGGCATGTCCTGGTGCAGTGGACAGGGCTTCCGGTGAGTGACGCTACTTGGGAGAAGCTCGACGAGTTCCGCCAGCAGTTTCCAGATGTCCAGCTCGAGGACGAGCTGTTTGTCGAGGCGGGGAGAGATGTTATGACCGGTTTGGTCTATAGTCGGAAAAAGCCCGTTAGTGGGCCGAATTAGGGGCTTAGCCCATTATCTTTTATTATATAAGAGTTGTAATAGGATTTTGAGAATCAAGCAATAATCAAGAATATTATTGCCGACTCCTAGAGGAGTCGGCCTTCTCCAACTCGCCGCCGCCTCCTGCCCTAGCCGCCGCCTCCTCGATCTCGCGCGACGGCGCCCAGCCGCCGGCAGCGAGCCCCTCGCCTCCACACAACTCCCTCCTTCCCATACAACCTACGTCCCCGACCCGGTAGACTCCTAGGTTCTACCAGGATTTCATATAATAATTCCGGGGAGATGTGTGTGTCCTGTCGGGCAACTGTCTTTGATCTCCAACAAGTTGTCCGATTTTGTGTCGCTTTTCTTGTGGGTTTTGGCTGTTTCTTTGGATGTAGTGGTTGATGCTTTTGCACTTATGTTATGTTGAAGTTGCAAGTGAAGATTATTTGGTCAGTTTACTGCACGTTACGTAACACTTTTTGCATTTGAGATTCCTCCCGGTAGCATTGGCCTGTTATTATGACTGCCAAAAGGGAGGTGACTGACGGAGAGCAGAAATCCACAAATCTGTGAAGGCGGATTTGCCACATTACGTTTGCCGACCACGGCACGCCAACGCCCCCTTTGCTGTACCAACAGCCTAATATTGCTTACCAGCGACCGGTAAGTCCTTGGATGTTGCAACCGATGAGCAGTTATCAGTTGTCATCGGCGTATCCATGGCAAATCCTTGATGACCAGCGCCTCGCCGTCCGATGGCCATCCAACAGCGCCGGCACGGTACTGGCGGACCCCATTTGTCTCTAATACTCCCTCCGTCCCGTAATAAGTGTCTCAAGTTTGTTTAAAAATGAATCTATCTAAACATGTTTCATGTATAGATACATCCATTTTTAGTAAATTTGAGACACTTATTTTTAAACGGAGAGAGTATGAGCAAAAGCGACGTGCCCGCCCGTCCCAGAAATGCGGGAGGTACGCAATGTCGACGAGGCGGCCATAACTTGGGAGAACGACCACCACTGGGAGTCTCGTGTTACACATACGGAGTAGGCCTTTTAGTAGTAGCCACACGTGTTTAGCTGTCCAACGTACATCTCCTTGCGGTTGACCGACATTTGATTTATTGGCTGGTCCGGCAACCACAGCTGGGATGCATTTACGTTGGATATGACCAACTTGAAAACGAGTTCCTTTTGGCCTGATTTCACTTGGGTGCATGGAGCGGCGCCGGTGATTTTTCACGATTTTTTAAAACGGAGGCGAAAGATTTGTCTCATTTTATTAAATAAGGAGTTTAATAAGTTATACATGACCAAAAGAGCGAGCGCAAGAGTTCGCTCGGATACTAAAGCCTACTCTCCCGACATAATAGAGCCTAAGTGCTTAGCACCCGCTACACTCCACACGGCCGCTTCGGATTTGATCCTCTCTACAACCACCATTGGCATGGTCAAGCCGTGGAGAAAGATCCACACGTTACGCTCGGTCCAAATCTCTCAAGATGTGAGCATGACGAGGGATGCCAAGGATTCTTCTTCGGGTGCCACCGGTGAAGATGATGGACTCACACCATTCTTGCATTATGGTGAATGAGGACCATTGCGAGGTGTCAACCGTCGTGAGGCCAAGCCATGTAATAATCATATTCCAAACGCGGATGGTGTAGCAGCATTTGAAGAAGAGTTGCACTCCAGATTCGTCCTCCCTCTTGCAAAGTTGGCAAAGCTCATAATTTGGCCAACCGCGACGTTCTAGGCGATCGGCCATCCAAACCCGCTCTTGTACGATTAGCCATGTGAAAATCTTGCACTTGGGAGAGCCCAATTATGCCAAACCGCCTCCGGTATGATAGATCGCGTCATTCCCTCCAATAGGGCTTTGTATGCGGAGGCCGCCGTATATGAACTGGAGGTAGTGAATTTCCAAGTGATGTTGTCGGTCGTGCCCTCCAAAAGGTGGATCTCGGTAACTTTCGTCCAAAATTCGACGAACTCGATGATGTATTGAGATGTGATGCTCTCGACAATGTTGATGTTGGAGATCCAAAAGCCATTAGTGATCCCCTCGTTAACGGAGAAGTTTTTTCTAGTGAAGATGGCGAAAATGGAGGGGGGGGGGGCAAGGTCTTCGATTTGAGCCTATATAGACATGGCGAATGCCAATAGTTTGCAATGTGACCATCTCCGATGATGATAATAGTGGCCGCGTAGAAAAATTCATGTCGTCCTTGTTGCAAGGGTTCTCCTGGCCGATCCACGCCTTGAGGGGTCCTTCCAAAGAAGCCAAGGCCAATGGAGGCAGAGGGCCCTTGCGAACCTATCGAGATTCATGATGCCCCGCCCACTTTTGTCTTTTGGTCTACACAGAATTTGCCAATTGACCTTACATTGCCCTCCGGACACTTTGTCCATCACCGCCCAAAAAAATATCCTCAACTTTTTAATGGAATGCAAGATGCCCGAAAAAATCACAAGAGGTGTCATGTGGTAGATGGCTTGCGAGGTAATCACCGACTTCACAAGGTGCCTCTTCCCGCCGCTGCTATGTGTTTTCCGTGTAAAGGGACGAGCTTGGACCCAACCTTATCAACAAGGGGGTGCAAGTCGATCGCTTTCTCACAGTTTTTTTTTAGAACAGCTTTCTCACGGTTTTAACTCTGCACAGTGAAGGCAGTACCGATGACACTGATAGAGATAAGAGTGACTACTGGGACTCTGGGAGCCTCTCGTGCTATCGGATCCATAGATCACGTGCAATAAATCCCAATAACTTCGATTTAGGTGGCAGTTGGCACACTAGTAACTCTGGCCTGTATACAGAAATCAGGCATGCGATATACGCATGGGATATATTCATGAGTAGACAACGGATTTATGGAGCTAGTACTAGTAGTACGGTCGTCCATGGATGGTTGAAGTGGGCCTTTGCGTCTTCATGCGTTTAGTCCTAGCTGTACGGCACGTGGGGCTCGCACTCGAACTTAGCAGTAGTTTAAATGAAGATCACATGACTGACCCTACCGTTGTGGCCAGGAGCGCGGTGAGCACATGCTGATCGCCTCCTTAATTTCCTAAAGTAACCATGTTATGTAGTTTGGCTCGTAGCATTGCACTATACTTTTTTTTAGAGAGTACGCAAACACCACAGCCTACTCTCGCGCTATGACTGAAACTCCATGGCCAACTCTCCTCGCTGCAAGAACAGCATTGAGATCCTCCAAGATCAGTATGGCCAACTGCTCTGAGGTGTGTTGTCTGCGTGGGTTATTGAAACACCACGAACACCACGCGTTTCTGTTCTTCCATAGCTCGTGACAGCCTAGGCAAACCAGGGTATCAAAGTGCTTCTGTTCCTTATCCCTGAATTTTCCTCGTTCTGTCATCCACCAGCCCTGGAGGGTGCAAACCTGCGTAGGTGTCTGGAACTGCGCACCCAGCCGCTGCTTGCACAAGTGCCAGACCTCACGCGCAAACACGCACTGCACAAGCGGGTGCTCTGCCGTATCATCTTCTTGCAGGCACACGTAGCAAGGCGAAACAGTCTCCTGCAAACCGTGGTGCACTCGTCTATCCGAAGTCCAAATCTGATGTTGTACCGCTAGCCAACTGAAGAGTTTACTCTTTGGTGTGGCCATGTTCTTCCAGATTGGCATGGCCAACTCCGACCTCTCATGCCCCTCCATGAGCATGTCATACGTAGATCACGCCGTGTACACTCCCGCCGCCGACCAAGGCCAACTGAACACATCCGGCTCAGCCTGATCCCTCTCCACGGCTGAAACTGCAAGCCACAGCTTCAGACACTCCCGAGCACCCCGATATGCCAGGGTTTCCTGAACGTCCGCGATCCAAGCGTTGTCCAACATCCCCTGTGCAACCGTCCTTGAGTTCTTGACTCTTGTGCAGACAGTTCTGTAGATCCCAAGCGCTACCTCCTTAGCCGCTTTGCCGTTAATCCAGCGATCGCTCCAGAAAAGGGTTTTGTGTCCGTTTCCCACCTTAATCCTGACCAAAGCAACGAATACCGCTTTGGCCTCCGTGTCCTTCAACAAGCCCAACCCCTGCCATGGTCGAGCCTCGCCAGTGCGCTGCAGCCATTGCCACCGCACCCTCAAGGCGAGCCCTTGCACCCTCAGGTTCTTAATGCCAAGGCCCCCATACTCCTGCGGCAGGCAGAGGCGTTCCCACGCCACCAAGCACTGTCCTCCGTGCGCCCTTTCCTTCGCAGCCCAGAAAAAACCCCGACAACTTTTCTCAAACTCCTCAAGCAGCCAAATTGGTGCCTCCGCAACCATAAGATGGTGTACCGGTCTCGCCGTCATGACCAATTTGACCAGCGTAAGTCGACCAGGCCGCGCGATCATGCCACGCTGCCAGGCTGGTACGATTTTTGTTGCAGCATCAAGCATCAGCTGCCATTGATTCCTAGTAAGCGGCTTCAGGGCAAGCTGCAACCCTAGGTAGCGGATTGGAAACTCCGTGATAGGACAATGCAGTAACCTCGCAACCAGCTCCTTCTCCGCTTCCCCGGCCCTGCTTAGCGTGGCCGAAGTTTTCTGATAGTTGACATGGAGTCCTGACGCGCCTCCAAACACCGCAAGGATCTCCCGGACCGTGACCAAATCTTGCACTGCCAGCTTGACAAAAACCACCACGTCGTCCGCATATATTGAGACTCTCTGCATCAGCGTTGCATTGCCAATAGGGTTTAGGAGGCCCAGTTTCGTGGCTTTCCTGATCAAAAGTGTCACCACTTCCATTGCCAGCACAAAAAGCTGCGGGGACAGGGGATCTCCCTGTCTCAATCCCCTAGCATGGGCAATGCTCCTACCAGGCACACCGTTCACCACCACCTTCGTGCTGGCTGTGCGCAGGCAGATCGCAAGCCATCTCATAAAAACCTCCGGGACTCCCAATTTCATTAACACCTCGAACAAAAATGACCAGGACAGCGTATCAAACGCCCTGGCTATGTCCAGCTTCAGTAGCACTCCCGCTTCTTTTCTCTTGTTGATTTTCCTGGCCATTTGACGCACCAAGATGAAATTATCGTGTAGATTCCTCCCCTGATGAAAGCGGATTGGTTGGGGCTAACCAAATCCACGAGTTTAGGTCGCAGCCTTGCTGACAGTGCCTTCGTGAACAATTTTACAAAGCTGTGCACTAAGCTAATGGGGCTAAAATCTCCTACCTCCTCTGCTTCGGCATGTTTGGGGATCAACGTGATGATAGCACGATTTAATCTGCCAAAGTTGCGGCTGTCTCCGACGTAAAGCTTGAAGATCGCCGCCATAACCTCATTCTTAATAATGGGCCAAGATCGCTGGTAAAAGGCCCCCACAAATCCATCTGGGCCTGGCGCCCTGTCTGACGATATCTCCATAACCACTTCCCAGATTTCCTCCTCCGTGAAGATTGAACCCAACTCCTCCAACTCCTTTGTCCCCATCCCCACCATCTCCAGATTCAGAGTACTGTCTCTGTTCTGAATATTTCCCAGCATTGCACTGTACGTTTCAAAAAACACTCTTTCTTTCCCAGCTTGGTCGGTAATTAATTCTCCCCACTGTTTCTGATAGCAGGGATGAAGTTCTTGACTCGTCGGCCGTTCGCCACAGCGTGAAAGAGACCTGTGTTGGAATCGCCCTCCTTGATCCATCTCAGCCGAGAACGCTGTCGCGCCATTGTACGTTCCAGAGATGAGAGAGCAAGGACAGTGTGTTTTAGAGTTTTCTGAAGCCACCACTCCTCCAGTGTAAGCGGCCGTCGTTCCTGGGCTACATCAAAACGATGAATCAGCACATTGGCCATGGCAATTTGTAGCTTGATGTTCCCAACCCTCCGATCACCCCAGGATTGCAGGTGTGCTGCTAGACTCCGGAAGCAGGCGTCCAAACGCAAGAAGGGGTATGTGATAGTCGATGTGCATTGCCATCCCTCCTTAACAGCCTGATCAAAGCCATCGAGCTTTAGACAAAAAAGCTCAAACCTGAATCTCCGCTTGGGCCTGCCTGTCGCACTCATCGACAGGTGTAGAGGTGTGTGGTCTGATATCGAAGATGACAGAGCTTGTAACAGAGCATCCGGGTAGAGAAGTTCCCAGTCGATCGATACTAGTGCTCTATCAATTCTGGTCATAGTCGGCACCCTGCGCTCGTTGCTCCACGTGAACATACGCCCGTGCATATAAACCTCCTTGAGTTCCAGTTTGTTGATGCAGTCTCTGAATCTGCTCATGTTGGCTCGATCTAAATTATTGTTATTTTTCTCGGACGCCCGCAGAATCATGTTAAAATTGCCAAGGACCAGCCACGGCCCAGGACATAAACTCCATCTTTCCTCCAGCTCCGTCAGAAATTGGATCTTGGCCTCGTTGGACTGCGGCCCATACACTTCAGTGAACCACCAAACTCTTCCGTCTCTAGAGTGGACTTCTCCGGTGACACTGAAAGAGTCGAGAGATAGATTTGTGACGGACATGATCGACGTGTCCCAAGCCACCAAAACACCTCCCCTAGTCCCCTCTGCTGGCAAGAAAAAGAACTCGTCAAAAGACGGTCCTAGGCCTTGATTCACGATATAGCGATCAATCCTCTCCAATTTGGTCCCCTGAAGACAAACTAGGTTTACAT
Source organism: Poa pratensis (assembly GCA_947311845.1). Classification (NCBI taxonomy): domain Eukaryota; kingdom Viridiplantae; phylum Streptophyta; class Magnoliopsida; order Poales; family Poaceae; genus Poa; species Poa pratensis. The sequence goes on from CAMZMU010000064.1 coordinate 22,035,695, forward strand.
TAATAGTTCCCATAAACTCCCTAACGGAATCACGCTTAGCAGGGTCATTAAGACCCCGAGGATTCCAACTTAGTATCGAGGGGCTAAAATCCATAAAAACTGCTATGTAGAGACTCCACACAGACGTGCTCCATCAGGCAAGCACGATGATCTCCTGTCTACTCTGCAGCAGCAGAGTTTCCCGCGCTGGCATTGTCTTCCCAAAGACAGCCGCAAGCACCCGGACTTGCTGCTCACACAGCGGAGAGTCGAAGAGCTAGTTGAACTCCTGGATGGCCGTAGCGTCAACCGTCATGTTCACCTCCGAGACCCCCAGTGCTTTAAGCAGGCATGTTTCCGCCACAGACGCCTTCTTGGGCTGCTTACCCTGCTGCGGTGCTGGAATCGGAGTGGAGAGCCTGTTGCTGCGACGCGGCATGGTCAGCTCCAAGGCAGGCCGCAGAGAGGCCGACTCTACTTCCCTCAGCAGTGGTGGCGCCAAAGTCTTCAGTATTCTCGTGCAGAAAGCACGCATCCGTCCCAAATCCGCACCCTCCACGTCCATCGGTGTGGTGAGAACCTGCACCGGAACTGTGGCCGACACTGCCACTGCGGGTGGGGTCCTCAACCCCGCGCTAGGCTCCACGGATGCCAAATCCCTTGCCTCCAGCACAGGTGAGCGCCCACCCTTGCCGCCCGGGGCAGCGGCCGTCGCTGCGGGTGGGGTGCCCAAGCCGACGCTGGGATCCACCGGTGCCACCTCCCCTTCCTCAAGCCCAGCTATGGTCCGATCTCCTGTAGCATCCGACCCTACCTGTGAAAGGGAAACGGTGAAGAAAGAAGCGTTGGCCCTCCCATCGGTCTCCACTGACCGGCTAGACGAGCTATTGTTGCCCAGCTCGTTGTGAGGCTCTGAACTCGCAGTCACCGACAGCGACGCGTCTGTCTGCACTCGCAGTGCCTCCACCGCCCCGCCTTCGCCTTTACCATTGTCCAGAGCTGTCACCGCCCTGTCCACTTGCTCCCCAAGCGCCAAAGTAGTATCTTCTGGATCGGTGCAGGACTCCAACCTTTGAGTAACGGGCAGATCATCCTCGTCACCACTCACCAAAGCAGTTCTTGATTGGTCGGTCGCCGTGTGGTCTACCTTCTGAGCCTGCACAACAGTGGCATCCTCCTCTGGATTGGCACTTATCATATCAGTCCCTACCACAGCATTCTTGTCCTGTACCTCAGGCCTCACCCCATTGGCTTCCGAAGGCTGCAAAGTGGAGCTGTCTGCCAGCGGCGACAGCTGCCCACTCGCCCTTTCCGAAGACCGATTCAAACCACCTCCACGTGTCTGCACGCTTTTTCTCCTCCAGATCCTACCGTCCAGATTTGGTAGTCTCCAATCCGACGGTTGGGCTGCTTCCGCCCAACAGAGGACGACGATCCTCTCTGCCACCGGTGATCGCCGCCGCTACCTCGACCACCGTGATCTGCGAAAGGACCCCTGCTATCCGGCACTCCTGCCCTCCATGGCCGGTCGAGAACCGTCCAGTACCCTTCGCCGCCATGCTCGAAGTCATCCTCCTCCGGCATCCCATCACCGTCACTTCCCGGCGAGCCTCGGATCCGAAGACTAGGATCATCCAGTAGAACGAACTCCTCCACCCTCTCGACATGAATGAGAACACGGTACTGCAGCAGTCCTAACTCTTTCAGCCTGTCCACCGGCAGCGGGAACGGGACGCCTGAAAGGATCGGTATGACACCTAGAGGGGGGGGGGTGAATAGGTGCTACTTTAATTTTAGTACTTTTTCAAATTAGGCTTGACACAAAAGGTAAATTCTCTGGATATGCAACTAAGGTTAATTTACCTATATGACAAGCTAGCAACTAAACAAGATACACGAAGTAAAGACTATAAAGAAGGATAGAAGTAACCAAAGTGAAAGCACGCGGAGACACGGATGTAATCCCGAGTTCCTCCTTTTTAGGGGAGTACGTCTCGTTGGAGAGGTGTGAGCTACCACAAAGGTCAAAACTCAACCGCCACAAAGGCGTCACCTTATTCTCCGATGAACTGCACCACAAAGGTTTGGTTCACCTTCCACTATCGGAATCCTTTAAGGCGGAATCCGGAGCCCTTACAACAACGATCCGGGGCACAACCCACAAAAGGATTGGGGGCTCCCGAACAGCTACAAATCTGTCACAAAGACAATCAAGTGAGTACAATAATAGGCTAGGTTTTCCCAATGAAAATCCTAGCAAAGGGTCCCTCAAGTGAATGAGGGGGAAATGAAGAACGGCTTGGTGAAGATGTAGATCCGGGGCTTCTCCTTCAATCCTCCAAGTATCAACGAGTTTGGGTGGAGGGATTGGGAGATCTATCAAATCTTGAGCTTGCAATCAATGGTGTTCTTCAATGTGTTCAAGCTCCTTGTCTCAAGGTAGGTGGAGGACTATTTAAAGCTCCTCCAAAAAGTGGCCGTTTGAAGATGCCAGACTGGCCGGTTGGGGGCCGGTTTGGCCGGCCTGGGGGCCGGCCTGGCGTGCTGTGGCCTGCTGCAGAGGAGCCGGCATGGGGGCCGGTTTGGCCGGCCAGGGAGCCGGCTAGCCAGCCGAGCCAGCCGGCCAAGGGCCTGGACTGACCGGCCTGGGAACCGGCTACCCAGCTGAGCCAGCCGACCTGGGGCCCGGTCTTGCCGGCCAGGGAACCGGCTACCCAGCCGAGCCAGCCGGCCTGGAGCCCGGTCTGGCCGGCCTGGGAACCGGCCACCCAGGGCACCGCGTCTCTTATCCGATACCCCGAACTTTCTTTCTTCTTTTTGAATGTGGAGAGATACCGGACGATTTCTGAAATCACTTAGCAACATATTAAACTTTCACGGTGTTGTTATCTAACACACAAAACATAGAGGAGATAATAAATGTCCTTTCAATCTCCCCCTTTTTGGTGTTAGATGACAACACACGGATTTGCAATTGAGACCACACTATATCATGTTTAGACAAAGAAATGGCTCCCCTACATGTGTGCATATATTTTGTTTGCCTTGGAATGCAAATGCACATATAAGGGGGAAACATTCCCAACAAGATAATCAACAAGATATAGAAACAACATAGTCGCACATCCATAGACATATCCAACTAAGTTGAGATTTGAAGAAGATCATACCTTGTACCAAGAGATGTAGATAGTTTCATATCAATGCACAATATCCTAAAATCTCAACCATAGATAAATCCGAATACCGAAATCCATAGATTCATACAATAATTTATCCATCTCATACAATAGTGATCGCAAAGTTCCACAACATAACCACATAAGGTTCCATGAACATAAAAAGGTTCCACGAGCACAAACCACATAAAGTTCAACTAAAGCAAATGCGATGAAAGACAACGAAAATGCAAATGGATACCATGCATGAATGCAAATCCCCAGATATCTCTCCCCCTTTGGCATCAAGACACCAAAAAGGAAGAAAGAGACGTGAGAGCCCATGTATCACTCGTCGGGAAACTCCTCATCATCAACAGCTTCATTTCCGCCACCAAAAGCTTGACCGGAGCTTGATTCACCTTGGGAGCCCGGCCAATAGGGAGCAAGAGAGGAAGCATCATCACCGAACCAATAGGTGTGCTTGGACATGTAAGTGTTCTCCGAGACCTCGGCTGAAGTTGAGTGAGAAGGCTCGGGGAAGTCAAGTTTCTTCATAATCTCTCTTTGATTGCGGTTATAAGACTTTTGCTTGCGATATGCCTTGAAATCCTTAACTTGCTTATCCACAAAGAAGCAATTCATCTTCTTGAAAGCATCTAAAATGCCGTGCTTCTTGGGGGGCTCAACATGAGCTTCAGGGGCTGCAGCTCTAGCACGCTTCTCTTGAGAAGGAATGACCGCATCCGGAGGACGAGCGGGTAAGGAATGAAGAGTAGGTGTGAACAAAGTTGAGACATAGGCATTGAGCGCGACTTGATCCAACTTTCTCTCAAAGAGCTTCTGAAGATAGGGGCCATAGATGGGAACCCTTTTGTCAAGTACCACGGTGTGCATCTCTTCCCACATATAGTCAAGAACATCAATTTTCTTCTTCCTCCAAAAGGCGGGCATAATGTGATGAAGGAGATTGATCATGTATGCGCGAGCCTCAGTCTTCTCCCCAAACTTGACAGCGATAGTGTTCCGGAGGATAGCATAAGTGGTTTGCCAAAATGGAGTCATATGAGTGCACTTGGGGACCTTTCCAACAGTGCCCAACCCGGGAGGATAGCAATGATGGATCGCGGGATCGGCTTTCATGATGGTTTGCAAATGAATACGAACATAAGCCATGGGACAATGAGGTAGCTCCTCGATGCCAAAGAGAGCACCAAATTCAGCAAGGGAGGCTTCACACTTGATACCGGCACTCATCCAAGTCATAGTCCTTGGTTCTTCCCTCGAGAAATAAACTGTGGCAAAGAATTCTTGAAGCAAATCAGGAGAATAAGGTGTATTCACTCCATGAGATTAGAAATGCCATGAAATCCATAACCTCCATCACCTCCGGCCAAATATCCCTTGCACTATCCACATTGAAGCAAAAGTGGAGACATGAGAGTTCTTCATGGGTTCAATGATTTGATCAAACATTTGTTGATGCATCTTGCAATAGAAACGGCTATCATCCGGGCAAGTGGGGTGGGGAAAAGCATAGGGATTGAACTCCAACCGATCATGCTCAAACTCATCACTAGGCACTTTGATCCAGGATGAACGTACCGGTTCCGCTGGATTGGAAGGGGGAGGCCCCTTTTTCTCCGCTTTCTTGATCTTCTTGGAGTTGGTGTTGAGAGCAGATTCCCTAACATTGGCCTTGCCCCGGTACCGAGAGAGGGGGAGGAAAGTCCTCAAGATCCTCAAGGTCATCAAACGTTGAATCATCAGCCATTGCCACGAAATCTGAGCTTCACCAAGAAATCCACACACACCAACAATGGAGGAGAGCTCCCCCAAATCTTCACCAAAGGATGAAACTTGTGGATGGGAAGGAAGATCTGGAGGGGATCTTTCAGATCTGAGGCAGGAGAGGGTGTGGGGGTGGCTCTAATGGAGGGGGCGGCGGTGGTGGAGCACGGGAGGGGCAGCCATGGGGGAGCACGGGCTGAGGAGGAGGAAGAGAGTGGAAAAACTGTTCGGGACCCTCCCTTTTGATCGATCCAAGTTCTCTGACTGCCCGGCACGGGGGCCGGTTGAGCCGGCCAGGGAACCGGGCTGCAACCCGAGGCGCCCGGCACGGGAGCCGGTTTGAGCCGGGCTGGAGACCGGGCAGGCAGCCGAGGCGCCCGGCACAGCAGCCGGTTGGTCCGGCCAGAGAACCGGCTAGGCAGATTTTCTCCTCAACACTTCTTTTCTTCATGAAAACCTTGGCACAAACAACGAAACTCTTCTCCTCTTGAAAACCTTTGAATCAAACACAAACTGATGACTGCTGGACTGCTTCGGATAACCATCTTCAAGAAACCATGGAGCAATGAGAGTGACACGGGGGATGCAAACATGATGAAATCTTCACACTTCCAATGGATAAAACAAAAGATCCCAAATAGCAACATTGGAAGTGATTAGATGTGAAAAACAACAATATGCAATGAACACTCGAACAAGACTCAACTCTTCAAAAGAAGAGGGCGGTGGCCTAGGCCACCATGTATGAGTGTATGTGGTGTGACACCGCGAAGATATATCTTGGGTTCACCGCCACTACTCGTCATTTAAGCTCACAATTCATAGAACGAATATAGAGATGCAAATGAGTTCTTACTATCGGCATAATGGGGGGAGGGATAGTCCAATGGATTAGGACCGCACTCCCCCTATGTCCATGCCTACACCTAAACCAAATAGATAGTCAAAATATAGGTGTGTATGCAAGATGGTCAAGTCAAGCTCCTAGAATCCACGATATTTAGCTCATGCCTCAAGAAGGTGAATCTTGCTTCATCAAGTGGCTTCGTGAAAATGTCGGCAAGTTGATCTTTGGTTGGAATATAGCCAAGCTCAATATCACCACGAGCAATATGATCCCGAATAAAATGATGACGAATCTCAATATGCTTCGTTCTTGAGTGTTGCACCGGATTGTGGCCAATCTTGATAGCACTTTCATTGTCACATAAAAGAGGCACTTTGTCACAATTGACACCGTATTCCTTTAAAGTTTGCCTCATCCATAACAATTGAGTGCATGCACTTGCGGCCGCCACATACTCGGCTTCGGCGGAGATAGAGATATACAATTTTGCTTCTTAGAAGACCAACTCACCAAGGACCTACCAAGAAATTGGCATGCCCCGGAAGTTGATTTCCTATCATCCTTGCAACCGGCCCAATCCGAATCCGTGTACCCGGCAAGAGAGAAATTAGTGCCCTTTGGGTACCACAAACCAAACCTTGGGGTATCAACCAAATATCGAAGGATTCTATTGACCGCCACCATGTGGCTTTCTTTAGGAGCGGCTTGATACCTTGCACACACCCCTACACTCAACACAATATCGGGTCTAGATGCACAAAGATAAAGCAAAGAACCAATCATAGAGCGATAAAGTTTTTGCAAACATCGATACCGTCGGGGTTAAGTTCAAGATGGCATTTGGTGTCCATGGGAAACCGCTTGCCCTTAGCATTGTGCATATTGAACCTCTTGAGCATGTCTTGGGTATATTTGGTTTGAGAGATGAAAGTCCCTTCATTCAATTGCTTGATCTCAAAACCGAGAAAGAACTTCAATTCGCCCATCATAGACATCTCGAACCTATCGGTCATAAGCTTTGAAAATTCATCATTGAAAGCTTTGTTAGATGAGCCAAATATAATATCATCAACATAAAGTTGGCATATGAAAAGCTCCCCTTTGACCCTCTTGGTAAAAGAGTGGGATCGATTTGCCCCAATTCAAATCCACGGTCTAGCAATAGCTCTCTTAGGTGCTCATACCAAGCACGAGGTGCTTGTTTGAGACCATAGAGCGCCTTATCAAGCTTGTAGACATGGTTAGGGAATTTAGGGTCCTCGAAACCCGGTGGTTGCTTAACATATACCAACTCCTTTAAAGGACCATTAAGAAAGCACTTTTCACATCCATTTGTTGCAATTTAAAGTTATGATGTGATGCATATGCAAGAAGGATACGGATGGACTCAAGGCGAGCCACGGGTGCATAAGTCTCTCCAAAATCAATGCCTTCAACTTGAGAGTACCCTTGTGCAACCAATCTTGCCTTGTTCCTCACAACCATTCCATGCTCATCTTGCTTGTTCTTGAATATCCACTTTGTGCCTATAACATTGCGGCAATCTTTTGGCTTCTCAACTAGATTCCACACTTTGTTGCGCTTGAAGTTATTGAGTTCATCATGCATAGCTTCTAACCAATCCGGATCTTCAAGAGCTTCAAACACTTTCTTTGGTTCCACCATGGAAATATGAGCTTGATGTTCACTAAAGTTTGCCAATTGCCTTCTTGTGGTAACACCCTTCTTGTGGTCACCAAGGATGTTTTCTAGATGGTGACTCTTTTTCAAAGTCTTTTACAATTCTTGCTTTACGACGGGCTTCGATATCTCATTGCATCTTGGAGGTATCTCTTGATCATCTTGATCATTTGAGTCCCCGTCTTGACCGGAATGTTGACCTTGATCATCTTGAAGCACATCTTCAACAATGAAGGAGAGGGTTGATCTTGGTCATGACCTTGGCTAGCATCAACAATAGGAGAACTTGGTTCTTGCATAGCAACTTGGTCAACATGAGGAGGGTCTTGAACTTGTTCTTGGGGTGGTGCATCATTTGCTTCCATGATAGGCGCCGTTTCAACTTGTGATGAAGAGGCCTCCACTTGAATGGAGCTTGGACTTGCTTGAGGAGACTCGTAATGAATCTCAACGGGACGATGGAAACCAATGCCCATTCTTCTTATAGCATCTTGAGGCTCTTCATTATCTACATCACAAACATGAAATTGCGCCACTTGGGAGCCGTCATTCTCATCGAACCTCACATCACAAGATTCTATGACTTTCCCAACGGTTTGTCATAGACTCTATAGGTGTGAGATTCGGCACCGTACCCAACAAAAACACCCTCTAAAGCTTTAGATTCAAATTTAGACAAACGAACACTTTTGTTCTTATAGAAACACTTACAACCAAATACTCGGTAGTAGGAGACATTGGGCTTGTTGCCGGTGAGCATCTCATAAGATGTAAACTTCTTGCCAACACGAAAGAATAGCCGGTTAGATGAGTGACACGCCGTGGAGATAGCCTCGGCCCATAAGAATAGCGGAGACTTAAACTCCGCCAACATAGACCTTGCCATATCCATGAGAGTCCGGTTCTTCCTTTCGGCTACACCATTTTGTTGAGGGGTATATGCAGCGGAATATTGATGACGAATCCCCTCTTCACTAAGAAACTCATTTAAGGTGTAGTTCTTGAACTCGGAGCCATTATCACTCCTAATGACCAAATAGGGACATTGTATTGGCGTTGAACTTATTGGAAAAGTCGATGACGGCTTGTTGGGTCTCATCCTTCGTCTTGAAGAAATAAACCCAAGTAAATCTTGAATAGTCATCAACAATCACCAAACAATATTTCTTCCCACCAAGACTAGGTTGAGGCACGGCACCAAAGAGATCAACATGAAGAAGTTCCAATATCCTCTTTGATGAAATGATGGTCTTGCTTGGATGGGGAGAATCATGCATCTTTCCTTCAACACAAGCCCTACAAAGACGATCTCTAGAAAAAGAAACATTGTCTTTTAGTCCAAGAATGTGGCCACCCTTGTGAAGACTTTGCAAAGTTCTCATGTTGACATGGGACAAGCGGCGATGCCACAACCATCCCACGTCGGCCTTTCCGAATAGGCATATTGCTTGAGTGTTGGTAGACCCCGAAAAGTCCACCACGAACAACTCATTTTCAACATACCCAACGAACATGACCTTTAGAGTCTTGCTCCTCAAGAGTACCACCATATCAATAGTAAAATGGACATCAAAATTCATCTTATTAAGTGCACGAACGGACATAAGATTGTAACCGAGGGACTCGACAAGCATGACATTTACAAGGGTGATATCCTTTGCAACTACCACCTTGCCGAGACCCGTTACCTCCGCTTTTGATTTATCACCATAGGAGACGGATGCTTGATTTATATTTGGTCCCAACTCCGTCATGATCTCTTTGCTTCCGGTCATATGACTAGTGCATCCACTATCAACCACCCATTTAGACCCACCGGAAGCATAGTCCTACAAGAAATCATTGCTTGGTTTTAGGTACCCATTTCTCAATGGGTCCTCTTTTGTTAGCAACAAGGGTCTTAGGAACCCAAATAGAGTAAGCAATGTAACCATCATAAGGACCAACATATTTTGCATAAACATCCCCATAATAATCAACATAAAGAATGTAGTTGGGATTGTTATGCCCCGCAAAGTCACTACGAGTGGTCTTGCCCCTAGTGGCATTACCACCCGCAATGGAGTCTTGGCTTGTGCGGGCTTGGCATTGGTGTTGCTCTTCTTCTTCTTTGCCTTGGCCACATAACCAAGACCCTCCTTCCCTTTGTGTGGCTTTTGCTCAAAAATTTGAGCAACAACCTTTTCTTTACCTTTAGGAATAGAGGTCTTGGCACTAGTGGCCTTGGCAAGCTCAACCTTCAACCTAGCATTTTCCTCAATAACATTTGCATGATCACAAGAGGGAGTAGAGGTGCTAGGTGAGTTAGATTTGGAAAGTTGAGTTTGAAGTTGCTCATGAGACTTGACTAGAAGAGAGTGGGTACTTTCCAAGGCCTTGTGAGCCTTGTTAAGTTTCTCCACATCCTCAAGGAGTCTAGCATTAGCAACCACAAACTCGGCTTTCTCCTTTTTAATCACTTTATATTTAGCAAAGACATGATCTCTATCCTTAATGATTTTAGCAATTATTTCATCATTTTTATCATCAAGAGACTCAATTCTTTCCTCAAGAGAGGTTCTATATTCACTCTCTTCTTCAAGAGAAGCATTCAAGGATTCTATGGAAGCATTCAAGGATGCTATGGTGAGAGAATCCTCTCTCTCAATTTTTCCCTTGTCATCAAGGATTTCTTCGGCCGCATCAAGTTGTCTCAAGAGAGACTCAACATAGCCTTAGCTTCACCTTGCAAGTTAGCCATAATAGTATCGGAAGCAACAAGTTCTTTCTTAATCACAAGACTAGTTTTATCATCTATTTCATGCATAGTCTTGGGAGTAGAAGATGATACCTCGGTGACGGAAGCCATGAGGCAACGAGCGGTGTTGATGGAGAGGTTCTCATTGGGGGATTCGAAGAGAGAAGGAGGTGGAGTTGATACAATGGCCAAAGCGGCCACCTCACGAGTGGGTTCTTCTTCTTCTTCGGAATCCTCGGAAGGATACTCTTCTTGAGTCAACAACACAATTCTTGGTGCTTTCTTGAAGAATGGCTTCCTCTTGACAAAAGGCTTCTTTTGTATCATGTTTGATTCGCCCTTGAGGACAAGCCTTCCACCGTTTTGCTCTCTATTCTCATAAGGACAATCTTGATGAAGTGATGCTTGTTATGACAATTGTAGCAAGTCTTTATCCTATTAGCAAACTCCTTCTTCCCACTTGGATTGTTTGTTCGATCAAGTTGAGCCTTTGCCTTGGCCGGGTCATTCCAAAATGTCCTTGTTGCAAGAGCTATGTGACCATGGAGGGCTGGTTCAAGTTCATCGGGAGGAAGGTTGTTCGGGCATGCTTCAACTCATCATGTTCATCAAGGCACACAACCTTGGCCTTCAAAGCAAGAGAGGGACCTTGCTTCATTCCCATGGCCCTAGCACGGTTGTCTAGAGCATTCTTGGTGGCAACCTTGGAGGCTTGCATCTCTTGCATAACTTCATTGGATGTCATCTCAAGGTAGTTGAATTTTCCTTGTATGGCCTTCAATTCAACGGGCTCGAAGGGCATGAGAGCATTCACATACTTCCTCTTGATCCAAGCATCATCCACATAGGTTGCCCCAACATTATGAAAGGCTTTGGCAAGAATGTTGAGTCTTCCATACATCTCTCATGAGTTTCATTATCAAGCATGTAGAAACCTTCGGCCTCATTGCTCAAGCATCATATCTATTCCTCTTCATGCTTTCATTTCCAAGAAATGCCACCTCAAGGCACTTCCAAGCTTCTTTGGCGGTGGAGACGTTTTGAATGTGATGAAGACCACTTTCTCCAACGGCAAGTTCAATCATGTGGAGAGCGGAAGCATTGAGTTGTTTCTCGGCCACCTCTCTTCTTGTCAAGTTGTTAGGATTCACGGCCTTGTATCCCTCTTGAATGATCCTCCAAAGCTCGATAGAGGAACTGTTGATATGAGATTTCATTAAGTGTTGCCAAGTAGCAAAAGCCAATGCATTAAGTTTAGGAGGTGGACCCAAAGGGTTTATGCGAGTATGATGGATAGGTGGGTCGGGAGAGTACGCAAAGGGAACCCCATGGTACTCCGGCTTCCCACCTTCGGGAGTGGTGGTAGAGTGGAAGATTTCTTAGGGTCGGTTTCTTTATCTTCAACCCCTTTCTTTTCCTCTTTTCCCTCCTCGGTTCACCGTCATGGGAGGTAGCGGAGTCTCTAGTGGGGTGGTCTCCTTAGGAACCTTGCCACTTGCGAGTTGTGTGATCAACTCACGCATCTCGGCAAATTTGGTATCCATGGACGATATCAAAGATGTCTCCATCAATTTGAGATCGGCCATGGATGCCGTAGTGGCTTGGTCCTCAGGGATCACCATCACTTCGTGTCATACTTCTCTTAGGCGGTTAAGCCCAACAAGAGAGCCGAGGCTCTGATACCAATTGAAAGGATCGTATGACACCTAGAGGGGGGGGGTGAATAGGTGCTACTTCAATTTTAGTACTTTTTCAAATTAGGCTTGACACAAAAGGTAAATTCTCTAGATATGCAACTAAGGTGAATTTACCTATATGACAAGCTAGCAACTAAACAAGATACACGAAGTAAAGACTATAAACAAGGATAGAAGTAACCGAAGTGAAAGCACGCGGAGACACGGATGTAATCCCGAGTTCCTCCTTTTTAGGGGAGTACGTCTCGTTGGAGAGGTGTGAGCTACCACAAAGGTCAAAACTCAACCGCCACAAAGGCGTCACCTTCTTCTCCGATGAACCGCACCACAAAGGTTTGGTTCACCTTCCACTATCGGAATCCTTCAAGGCGGAATCCGGAGCCCTTACAACAACGATCCGGGGCACAACCCACAAGAGGATTGGGGGCTCCCGAACAGCTACAAATCTGTCACAAAGACAATCAAGTGAGTACAATATAGGCTAGGTTTTCCCAATGGAAATCCTAGCAAAGGGTCCCTCAAGTGAATGAGGGGGAAATGAAGAACGGCTTGGTGAAGATGTAGATCCGGGGCTTCTCCTTCAATCCTCCAAGTATCAACGAGTTTGGGTGGAGGGATTGGGAGATCTATCAAATCTTGAGCTTGCAATCAATGGTGTTCTTCAATGTGTTCAAGCTCCTTGTCTCAAGGTAGGTGGAGGACTATTTAAAGCTCCTCCAAAAAGTGGCCGTTTGAAGATGCCAGGCTGGCCGGTTGGGGGGCCGGTTTGGCCGGCCTGGGGGCCGGCCTGACGTGCTGTGGCCTGCTGCAGAGGAGCCGGCATGGGGGCCGGTTTGGCCAGCCATGGAGCCGGCTAGCCAGCCGGCCAGGGGCCCGGACTGACCGGCCTGGGAACCGGCTACCCAGCCGAGCCAGCCGGCCTGGAGCCCGGTCTGGCCGGCCTGGGAACCGGCCACCCAGGGCACCGCGCCTCTTATCCGATAGCCCGAACTTTCTTTCTTCTTTTTGAATGTGGAGAGATACCGGACGATTTCTGAAAGCACTTAGCAACATATTAAACTTTCATGATGTTGTTATCTAACACACAAAACATAGAGGAGATAATAAATGTCCTTTCAACGCCTACAGCCGGCTCCGGCACCCAGAGCAAGCTGAGCGGCGGAATAGAGTCCGGGTATGCCGTCCAAGCGTCAGCGCGGAAGGTCCCCATATCAGTCCGATCGGCCGTCTCCTGTGCCACAGCCTCGACTGAGGCCGACGTGCCTAGAAGGCTTTGCACGGTGTCCGTCTCCCACGCGTGCGGTGGAAGGCTGCACCTTGGATTTCGTCACCACCTGCTTGGCTTGAGCTTGCCGAGTCCATTGACGGAAGTACAGCTTGAACTCATCATGTTCCACAAACGGTCTGTCTGCCACACTGTGCATGTGCTCCTCCGAGCTGAAGACATACAGAAAATCTTCCGGCTTGAACTCATGGACCGAGAACGAGCCCTGCGGGATGCTTGCCTGCGTGATGTTCGTCGCCTCCGCTTGCTCGCGTGTCACCGCCGGCCTCGCTCCACCGACATATGCGACCAACGCGAAACGGAGTATCTCCTCCATGTCTTCCATTTGGGCCGAGCGACGGATGATGCAAACAGGAGGTCCCGTCGCGTCCGGGCTCACCTCCCTAGACGCCCTACCTTGCGCTGCACCCTACTCGCTCACCGGCGCCGCCTGCCTATTTGCCAAGCGCGGCACTCATGCCATGCCGTAGGGGCCAGATGAGAGGCCGACGGGCCCGGTGCACCAGGCTGCCCCGCAGCAGGCGTACCCTGACCGTGACCCCCGCGCCCTGCGCCGCCTCACGCTTGCCCACGTTCGCCGGCGGCCGCACAGCACCACGCGACATCCATGCCATACCCGTCGGGCTCGGGTGTGCCGCAGGCGTTCGCTGATCTGGTGCACCAGGCTGACTAGCGGCAGGCGGACCCCGATCCCGACCACCAGGCTGCACGAACCCCACCCTCCTGACGGTCGCTTGCCTTCTCCTCTCCACGGCTTCCAAGGCCTGCCTCCGAAGCTCGTCCTCCGATTCCGGGCTGCGGGGACGCTTGCATCCGCCTGAGCCATGTCCCTCCTCCCCGCAGCGGATGCACACTTGCTTGTTGGTGCAGCCCCGCTTGTAATGCCCCCCTGCAAGCACTTGAAACACTTTCCTGCCATGCTCGACATGACCGGCCTCGACGCCGATGGCCCCGACTCGCGAGCCCTCTGCATCTGCTTCCTGCGCCTCCAAAGCGCCTTCCTTGAGGGTTTCGGCTTCACCCAGGTTTGTGGTAGCGGCTGCCGGGTTTTCCCTCCGACAAGAGCTCGCCTCTGAGCTGCCGCCAGACATCTCCGACCGAGAAGAGGACGCGGACAACCCCAAGCTCGACACCACGGGTCTCGCCTCCGACGAGGCACCGGGGCTGAACGCCGCTTCCCGGCCAACCTGCTCACCTAAAACTATTGCGCCAACTCGAAGGCTCCCCGCTGAGAAGAGGTGGGTGGCCGTCGCGGCCGGAGCGGCGGGCGACAGGTAGGTGGTCGCCGGGGCCGGAGCGGCCGTCGGCGGCGGGGAGGAGGGGGCGCGTGCGCGTGCGCTAGCCATTGCTCTATTGTGTTCGAGACAGTCCTTGATGATTAGTCCATTGTAGATACTTATCATCATGTGAAGATGCTATGGAAGCTGAGCTTTTGGCATGCTCGGAGGGACTGAACCTGGCTATTGAGCATAGCATGCAACCGGTTATCATTGCACTATACTATAGGTTGATTAACCACATCTAGAGCTCTTTCTCTAATTCAGGATCAATAGATAGTAGAGCTCTTCAATTTTGATAGACATCAATAATAAGTAGAGAAGGTTCATGAAGCCACTCCCTATTTCCAGAAATGCAACAACAAACAAACACGTCGGACTCATGCCGTCCGTGGAGGATGGGCCATGATATTTACTGAAGAAATTGCGTGCCTCACAAACCGAACAGCAACACTGTCGACTGATGGTCAACACTCCACAGCACGAGTATTATGTGGTTGGGATTTGGCGAAATCTAGCAATCACGAAGCCAGCTATACTTGGTTTTCCAAAAAATGATTATAAATAGTACTCCCGAGGTTTACAGCAACTTGCAAGCGGTGCCATATTTCGTCTTGTCAGATCCGTGGACTACAACCACTCAGACTTATTATGTCAGGATTACGAGGTTTTGTTGATTCCCGAGGTTTACAGCAAGTCAAACATGCATGAGATGATATAATAGTAGAAATATGGTACCACGATGACATCCTGAAATCTGTATATGATTGACTTCGGTATAAGATATACTCTCTCTGAGTTGTTAAATATAACACGTTTTGTGAGACTAGTCATAAATGGGAGTATCATATACTAGTATCATGCATATGATTTGCATGATACTAGGACGGAGGGAGTACAATACTATATTTATTAAGTTATAGACTCATCTTGCATTGGATTCCGTTATGTTACGGTATCTACCTATGATACTACTATCATCTCTCTCATCATTAATTGCACTGACACGTCAGATTTTTCCCAACATGACATGCATGATACCACAATTGTGACTAGTATGAGCTCAATATAAAACGTGTGGGAGTTTATAAACTCCTAAAATGTTTTCTATTTAGGAACAGCGTGAGTATAATCATCACAAATTTGAGATAAGAGGTAGCAGCAAGTGCCGGTTTCTCCCTAGCACACTGTCGGCCTTTAAAAAAAATAAAAAATGATAATTCTACGGTTACAAAAATACAAAATAAAATACTTTCTCCACTTTTTGTACAATGCCACTATATCATTTTTTCAGATATCAAGAAAATAAAGCCAATGAATAAATAGCATGGTTAATTGTATAGAAAGTTTATCGTATTCTGAGCTAATTAAACATGTTGCATGTGTTGCCTCTTTCTCTATGCCTCCATGGAGCATTTGCATGATCAATTCATCTCGAGAGAGTGGCGGGGTTATGTATATCCAATACCTCTCAAGAGCAAATCTATGAGGACCGGTTTACACGGTGAGCCTGATGGCACCACCAACCTGTTCACTATGGGATAATTCTCCCCATAGTCAATAAATACTTCCGAGTTGGCACTACATAGCAATCGGGCCCGGGAGGCCTACCGGCTAGCCGATGCCTAATCTCCGTACAAAGACAAGACCCATCGTCAAGATTAGCTCTATGGCCATGTCAGGACATATCATGATGACAAAGACTCTAGGGGTCAAGTCCCATCCCGAGCAAATCAGTGCTCACATGCGCCCCAGCGCCAAAGTTGTTGCTGATGACCTACACAACGGCTAAGCGAACCATGTACGGATCGTCAAGCGGAAGTGAGCTACAAAACCCTAGCATGGATCAGCCAGGTATTTTGTAGTACCTGGTCAGGAAGTAAAGGTGTGCAATTTGTTAAAGTTGTTGTATGGCCTTAAGGAAGCTATTAAGAAATGGCATGAAAAGTTTGAAGGAATTTTAGGTTTCGTTGTAAATGAGTTTGACAAGTGTGTATACTATCGCCATGGTGGGGGCGAATGAGTTATTATTGTCTCTATGTCGATGACATACTGACTTTTGGAACCAACCTTGATTTGTTTAAGGAAATATAAGGATTTCTTATGTCGTTGTTTTGAGATGAAGTATTGGAGTAGCTGATGTTATTTTGAACGTCAAGCTACCGAGAGATGACAATAGAGCCTGCTTCAATCTCATTATGTGGAAAAGGTCTTGAGTCGTTTTTTGGTATGGCGACTGCAAACCTTTTCTGATACTATATGATCCTAGTGTTTTGGAATCAACGGATTGCTAGATATCAACTGAGTTATATCAAATTTCGTTTCAAATCTGAGAGATGATCATTGGCGTGCGTCTGAGAGAGTTATACACTAGTCAAAAAGGCACTGCGAGCTATGAGATTCACTATACTGGGTTTCGAGGGTACTGGAGGGTTATAATTTATTCATATTTGATGTCTAATGCTGATTAGATCAAAAACACGAGTGGTTATATGTTTACACTAGGTGGTGGTGTTGTTTCCTACAAAGTCTTGTAAGTGGACCATCTTAACGAGATCAACTATGTAAGCAAAACTCACAACATTAGACTCAACCACTGTTGAAACAGAGTGGCTTCGACAGCTCATGATGGACTTGCTTGTGGTTGAAAAACTAATACCCACTATCCTATGAATTGATAATCAAACTTTGATCGTCAAGATAAACAGATCTAAAGATGATATGAATTAATCAATACGGAGTAC
The DNA here is from genome assembly GCA_947311845.1 of Poa pratensis. NCBI lineage: Eukaryota > Viridiplantae > Streptophyta > Magnoliopsida > Poales > Poaceae > Poa > Poa pratensis. The sequence goes on from CAMZMU010000064.1 coordinate 22,052,890, forward strand.
ATGTGAAGTTGAGATTATTGGGTTGGATTATATCCAAACTTCCAAATATCTGACAAATCCCTTCACAAAGGGTTTATCACGTAATGTGATAGATAATGCATCGAGAGAGATGAGTTTGAGACCCACAGTATGAGTTGTTCATAGTGGTGATAAAAAACCGGTTAGTTAGAAGTGGGAGACAAACTGTTGTTCAGCTGGGAGGATAATATCCCTATATTAATTATCCCACTCCATGAAGATGCAATACTTTCAAATCTGCATGGCAGTTTTACATTTATCTTAATGTGTTCTAAGTGGCTTATTTATATAATCAGAGATATTGTCCTGCAGAGTATCTCTTAAGGAACATACCTATACGAGTCTAACTGTTACGTTGTAGTCCATGAGAGTTGAACGCTGCCTCAAGCACAACAACGGGTGGGTCATGGAGCACAAAGAAAAAGAGGACATCATACTCAACCATTTCCGGTCGGCCATTGGAAAGTTGGCGTCTAGGTCCCAAGATTTCAATTGGGAGGATTTTCATTTTGAGAATCCGGATTTGGACTCTTTGGCTTCTCATTTCACCGAGGCCGAAGTTAAAGATGCCATCAACCAAATGCCGGGAGACAAAGCACCCGGTCCGGATGGGTTCACGGGGGCTTTCTTCAAGAGGTGTTGGGACACAATCAAGTTTGATGTCATGAGGGTCATTGACCGCTTTGATAACCTTCATGTAGCCAATATCCATTGGTTGAACTCCGCCAATATTGTGCTATTGCCAAAGAAGGATGGTGCGGAAGAGGTTACTGACTATAGGCCCATTAGTCTCATCCATGGGATCGCCAAAATCATCGCCAAATTGCTTGCCCTACGCCTTGGGCCCCTCATGAACAACCTCGTCTCCAATGCTCAAAGCGCATTTATTAAAAAGAGGAGCATCCATGACAACTTCCTCTATGTAAAAAACTTGGCTCGCCGGCTACACAAGAGCAAAACTCCATCCCTCCTATTCAAGTTAGATATTCGCAAGGCCTTCGACTCGATCCGGTGGGAGTATATTTTGGACCTTCTTCAATGGTGTGGTTTCCCTCCTAGGTTTCGAAATTGGATAACCACACTCCTCTCCACATCATCATCGTGAGTCCTCTTGAATGGGGTAGCCGGCTTACCTATATACCATGGACGCGGTCTTAGGCAATGAGACCCTTTGTCACCCTCCTCTTTGTCATCGCTATCGACCCCTCCAATCCTTGAGTTGGCAACCAATCTTGGGTTGCTCCACAAAATCCGTGGGAGAGGCACCGTGTTGAGAACTTCGCTATGGGAGTCTTATCCCATCGCAAAGCCATGGCTTACATCACGCTTCTTGTCTCTTGGGAGATATGGAACGAGCGCAACGCTCGTGTCTTCCGCAACAAGCACGCGTCGCCGCCCACCATCTTCGCCAAGATCAAGTTTGAAGCCAACCTTTGGGTCCTCGCGGGAGCGAAGCGCTTGGGTGAATTAATACCGGGGGAGTAGTGGCCGTTGTGTTATTTTGTTGTTGTTGTTGTTGTACTTTTGGACTACCCCTGTTTGACTTTCTCTCTTAATCAATCAAAATGGGGCAAATCTTTTGCCCCACTAGTTTCTAAAAAAAGAAAGGCTTTGGAGTATGACGTATAAGTTTCCCCGCGGGGAAGCCGTGCTCACGGTGGGCGTTCGGGTTTACCCGAAATTTCGGGTCGGGTTTTTCGGGTTATTTTTAATTCGGGTTTTCAGAAGTGACACCCGATATTTGTCCAAAATATTCTAAACCCGACATTTCGGGTACCCGAAAATTCGGGTTCGGGTTTTCCCGATTTACCCAAAATAACTCACAGAAAAAAAGAATAGCAAATTCTTCGGCATTCGCGTGGAAGATGGGGTCGCCGCCGTCGTGATAGCGAGCCTGGGAGGCGTAGGACAGCGACGCGCTGGGAGATTGGAAGACGCCATGTCTTCTATGCACAGCTCGTCGTCGTTGCCGCACTGGTCAACGCAGTCGCTGCTTCGGGAAGATGGAGGCGAGCACCGATCTGTGGTGGGAGCTGTAGCAGCTGCGTTGGGTGAACAGAGCGGGGAAGAAGCAGATCAGATCGAGATCTTGTGTGTGAGAAGCGACAGAGAATGAGAGAAGGCAAAGAGGAGAAGAGGACCAGATCGAGATCTTGTGCGCTAGGCATGTGGCTTTTTCTACCGAACAATACGCCTGTGCGGCTGTGCGTGTGTTTGTGGACGTGTGGGCCTGGCAGCCTACGACCAAACTTCACGTACTACAGAACTTGGGCCATAAGTGGCAGTTCTTCTATTGGGCTGTTGTGCCGAGTCCTTAGCAAATTAGGCCTTTTCACTATTTCGGGTAATTCGGGCAGATCGGGTACCGTGACTACACACCCGAATTTTCCCAGTAAATTTCGGGTTTCCAGATTTGCTACCCGATGCAGTGATCGGGTTTCTCGGGTTCGGGTTATTCGGGTTTGGGCTCGGGTATTTCGGGTTTGGGCTTCGGGTATCGGGTTTTATGCCCACCGTGAAGCCGTGCGGCAGTCCAGTATCGGTCAAGGATTTGTGTGAAACTAGTTCCATAGAAACTTGCAATTCAAGGCATAATACACTATTCAATTTGTTGTGATCTAGTGTGTCATCAACTTCTAAGTGGAAGCACAACAGAACAATCTCCACTAAGCACCGGTATACAATTTTTTTTGAACATATGCCTTTGAAACTTTGTAGGGGATTATTGGAATTTGCTATTGGACTTATGTTTTAGCCCAACTAAATTCTTAAATTTTCATTGGTCAATTCATGCATGGCAAGAGGAATTTAGTCCCACCATGCTAGTTGGGAGAGATTGCACCACCTTATAAGCTCTTCTACCATTAGTGTGAGCATAAGAATACGAGAACTACATGCGCGCTCATCCTCTACCACTCGTCTCGCCACGCCTCCCACGACGTGCCAGGTTTCAGGAATGATCCAAACCGGGAACAAAGATATCCATATTGTTATAAGGGATTATTCCTCTTGTGCCCTGATTCCTTAGTTGTGCTCAGTTTTTCGCACGTTCTTAACTCGTGCTCACTTTTTCCCACGCCCTGGTCTGAAACTCTCACATATGCCCAAACAGAGCATTTCCGTTGAGTAAAGCCTGTTGACCGTTAAATGGATGAGTTGATGACGACTGGGACTGGTAAAAAATGCTGACATGTGGGCCCGCTTAAATTGTTGACATGTCAACATGCCCTTTTCTTGTCAAAAAATAAATAAAAATAAAAACAGGGAGACCACGGCTTGCTCACTGCTGCCCTCCTCGTCGCTTGCCGGCACCCTCGCCTTCCTCTTCCTCTCCCCTGCCAGCAGCACCCTCGGCCTCCTCTTCCCCTGCCCACGGCGCCCTCGACCTCCTCTCCCCCTTCCCGCAGCGCCCTAGACCTCCTCTTCCTCCTGCCCTCGGCCTTTGGCGGCGGCAGACAACGGCGTTTGGCGGCGGCGGCGCGCCGACGATTGAGACCCAAAGGAAGAGGGAGAAGAGGCCCGGGAGGAGCACAGAATCACCCTGAGAACGATAGAGCGTACTGCAAGCTCGGGGGAGGTCGGACAGACGCGAATCGATCATGGCGGCCGGCGGCCGGAGGCGAGGAAGATGGCGTCGATCCCGACGTCTCGGTCCATCCCGGCTCGAGTGCTTCAGCGTGGAGGAAGAGGAAGACTAGGCGGAGCTCACAGTGGCACTGAATCGAGCAGGGGCAGCCGGAATCGTCGAGCACGTGGGCAAGGAGAAGATCCTCCATTGATGATGTCATCATGCACATTTATTTTTTCAGAAGTTATTTTCTAAAAATATTAAATCTCTGACATGTGGGTCCCTGTCAGAAATTTAAACATTTCCAAAAAAATATCTGAAATTATTAATTGTACGACATGTGGGTCCCACTCGTCAGCAGCTAACGGTCATTGCATTTACCCGACGACAAACGTCCGCTATGAACATTTGTGAGAGATGAAAGTAGGGAAAATCGAGCACAAGTTTACAACGTGGGGAAAGTGAGCACAACTAAGAAACCAGAGGCACATAATTAAATATCCCTTATATTTTTGTTGTCTGGAAAAATTAATGAGTCACTAATTCAATTTCTTTTGGATCGTGGGCTGCTTGTCGTGTATATGGGACACAGGACACAACTCCGACACTGCTTCCGACTCGAACATGGGATTACTCTCAACGTCTTGCCCGACTGCAGTATATAACATGCAGAAGTCTATCCCTAGCCGTCGCCACAACATGTGGTTCCTCCTCGTTTCAGAACATTGCGCCGCCACTCAGGTTTTCTTCATCCATTCTTCCCCGTGCACCATGAGGAGGGACATTAGGCCTCCGGAGTCCCGCTTTTCGTAATAATGTACAACAGAAAGGCGATCAGTTTTTCTGGAGAGCGCACTCGGGTGACTACTAGGAGCAACTCCTCTCCCGAACGACGACTTCTTCCCCGACATCAGCAACCTCTTCATTGACATGGGTGACACCGCTAGCGCTTCTGCTCCCGCTGCGATGTGGCGTAATTATGTTAGCTCTGTTTGAGATCATGATATAGTTTTCTATTGTTTGCTGTAGATGTCATCTAATTATGCTAGTAAATCATTTGATTAGCCTAATACTCGTTATTTCAGTCATGATTTGTTCCCTATTTTCTAGATTACTGAATTGCTCGTATTTTCAACACCAATCTTGCCTACACCGAGTAGTCGACAATGGCAACTCCAGTTTGGCTATTCTTCTTAGGGCATGTACATTAGTTCAGACACCCACCGTCTGTAAAAACCATCCACGTCATGTCTAGACAGAGGTAAAAATTCTTTCTACAATAGGGCGTCGGTTAGGCTATCTGTAAATTATTTCCCCAACCACCAATGCCTCTTCCTCGTGCGTCTCCTACAGGCCGCTCCGTCCAGCGCTCAAATCAAAGATCAGTGATCCATTCCAGATTTCCAAAACATGGAAGAATTAAAGAGGATGACTACAAACTGGGAAACAGTCAAGCGATGATTCGATCCCAATTTTTAAACAGTACTAGCACATGCAGCCACCGCTCGACATCCTCCGTCGCCGACACAGAGGCAGCGCTAGCAATTGGGCCAAGCCGGCAAGGACGCAGAATCATTCTTCCCCTCCAATCTCTCACCCCGCCGTCCCAACGACGAGGACGACGATTGCGTCGTCTCCTTCCCACCCTCTTCCAGCACCATGCTCCAAGGCTCGTCCGCCTCTCCTCCGCCGATCCGCAGCCACGGCCACCTCCGGGCGGTCTCGTCGTCACAGTGAGGCCGGGACTCGGGAGGATTGTTAGCCTCGATTCGTGGAGATGGAAGTAGAAAAACTATCGAATATACAGACGCCCTCGATACAACGGTAGAAGACCGTCTATAGCGAGCGAGTTTTCAGGGCTATAGATCGTCTGTAAGTTTACCGACGGACTGTTTCTCTCTCCACCCTCTCTCACCTCCACATCAGCGAAAATCTTACGTGGCCTTCCTTACATACAGCTGACTAGATAGAACTGTACATGCCCTTACAGTGGTTCTGATATGAAAAACCGAGGAGGCGGACGTGGTTTCTCGGGATCCGCGTGCCGTGCCCGCGTAACGACGAGCTACGAGATGCGCCTGTGGCCAAACGGACAGAAAAAGGACGAATCCGATCGATCGGGTCAGGGTGGTAGGGCGAGATGCTTGCGTCAAAGTGGTGCACGTGAGTTGGCACGGCGCCAGCCACATACGCACGTCACAGCTGTGGTGGTGCGCGTCTGGACCCATTCGACTGACAGCGTGTCGTCCCTTATTTTCTGCCAATATACGGGCCCTTGTGCAGTTGTATCGTTGTGCCAAGCATGTCCTATTTTTATTAGGGCCACGTTTTTTTTTCCATGCCGAGCATCTTCTGCTTTTAAAAAATTCTAAAAATCCTACTCCATAATTTAAGGGACGCGTACTTACTTTGGGAATTCAAGTTGGTGGAGCTGGTATGAACCAAACGCAATTCCGATCAATGCTACAAAAATAGTTCAGGAGAACAACATAATCGAAGAGAAAATCGCCAAAAATAAAAAAAATCCAGCGAAGCCACCCAAGCCAGGCTAGACCAGAGACAGCCGGCTACATGACGGACGGACAGGGTAGAGACTGGAGAGAGAAAAAAAAGGAGCGCCTATTGGTTAAGGTTTCACACACACTACAATGAAAGGAAGATGATTCCATCCTATGAAATCGTGGGTGACCAGACTGAATCGGCAAGTGAGAAGAGGCTAAGGGGGAGGACCAACTCGAAGATAGAGTTGAAGCATGATGCATCGATAATGGTGTTGTAAGAGACATTGAATGAGTTCATAACCAAAAGAACAAGTCATGTGAGAAAAAAGAGGAGAGAAAGGAGAGGGAACATCGAGGGAGAGGAGGCATCCAAGAATGTTTTCGAATTGCAAGCGAGGAAGCTCGAGGAAAATGACCGGACAAGAGCCAACGAAGCCCGGACAAGAGCCAAGTAAGCAAATGTCAAGCAAAAAAGATTGAGCTCGCCCTACGCCTCGAGGCGTCTCGGATTATGGACATGGATCTCTCCACCTTGACCCCAACAAAGAAGCCATATTATCAAAAGAAGCAAAGATACTATATGGAGCGAGAGTGATCACATCTCAGTCGTTTTTACAATGTTGTATGCCGACAGGAACTATGGCCGAGATGGCCGAAATTATGTGTGATTCTTTTTCCTTTTAATGTTGTATGCCGGCATGGCAATATTCTTTTGATACAGTGAGTTGTGTTTAATTTATTGCTAGCCATATTGCTATCTATTTTATCGAATGTGCAAAATGAAAAAAAAAGCAAAATCCGAACTGGCCGGACAGAATGGGTCGTCCCGTTGTGTGCAGTGGCCTGATAATGTCAGAAATGGGTCGGACGCATATTCGTTTGACGATTCAAACGGACAGAACATGGACAAATGGGTACCGTTTGCGTCAACCCGTTGGAGTTGGGGCGCATACTTTAGGAATTCAAGTTTGTGGAGCTGGTACAAACCATGGCGTCGTTTCCGGCCTCTTAGGTTAGTATAAAACCAGCGCAAATCTGATCAGTGCCAGAAGACTGAAAACATATTCAAAGAGGAAAAACACCAAAAAAAAACCATGCCGAGAATATATATATTTTTATAAAATCCTACTCCATAATTTAAGGGACGTGTACTTGCTTTGGGAATTCAAGTTGGTGGAGCTGGTATGGCCCCCCGTGACTCGGACCATGGCGTCGTTTGCAGCCTCTTGGGTAGTTGGGTTAAAATCAACGCAATCCGATCAATGCCAGAAAATAGTCCAGGACATGTAAAAAAAAAGTCCAGGAGAACAACATAATCGAAGAGAAAATCGCCAAAAAAGAAAAATAATCCAGCGAAGCCACCCAGGCCAGAGAGACAGCCAGCTACACGACGGACGGACAGGGTGGAGACTGGAGAGAGAGCCGGCGATCTCCCATAAAAACCGACGCCACAATCTCCAACTCCAAGCGGCCGCCACCTTCGTCTCTCTCGTCCCCCTGTCACCCACCCTCCCCTGTCCTCTTCTCGTGCCGACGTGCGGTTGCGTCCCGCACGCATCAGCCGAAGAGAGCCCACACGTCTCCAAACGGAAACAGACGCGCCGCGCCGAGAAACCCCTGAAGGAGGAGGTCCTCATTGCGGCATGGCTGAGGCCGCCGGAGTCGGGCACCTCGTTGGCGCCGCCGCGGCCACGCTCCTCGCGGCGCTCTTCCTCGCCGCCTTCTTTGGGCGCCAGCGCCGGCGGTGCAGGGCTCCGGTGGAAGGGACCCCCGCGCCGGAGGAGGCCTGCGCGGCCGCTGACGGCGAAGGGAGCGCGGCCGTGGATGGCCCGACGGACGTCATCATCGTTGGGGCCGGGGTGGCCGGATCTGCGCTCGCCTACACGCTCGGAAAGGTGGCCTATTTTTGCCTCTCTCTCCTTCGTTTCCTTCTGTTCCATTTGTTAGGCAGAAAGTTTTTGCTTCTTGTAGATTGAAAAAAGTTCGTAGTTCTTCGTCCTTTAAATTTGTGTATCTTGTTCTTACCGTTAGGAACAAATATTAAATATGTACTTTAACAAACAAAGATTGAATTTTTGTTCGGTGAGGTGGGAGCGGGGATCGAAATTTCGAACCATGAATTCCAAATCTATCTTGAAGAACATAATCTAAGAACCCTCTCGATTCAGTTCAGAAAGCAACCGCTTTTATCGTAAAAAAGAAAAAGGGAACCGCTTTCGTTAGTCTATAACGATATCGTCGATTCCTAGCCACTTTTCTCGTTAAAAAGTCATGACACGGCTGTTGATCCGGGGTAGATGCATGGAGGGAATGATTGCGATCAGTTGCAACTTCTCCTTGGTACTTTTTTGTGTGCATGTTTTCACTGCTGGGAGAAAGCGAAGTCCCTGTCACTCAGCATGTAATTTGTCTCTGTTGTGAAATGTGGAATTCGTGTGGTGTTGAGAAGGTGCTACGCAAATATCATCTCACGCAAGAAAGCAGATTTGATACCACCTTGCTGGCCATGACACGCCTGGACGGACAGAAAAGAGGAAGAAAGCAACGATGGCAACAATATTAAACATAAGAAATACATATAAAACTAAACCTGAATGCTTGGCTGTTTAGTACTCCCTCTATTCCAAATGAAAGAAGTCCAGATAACCCCCCTAAGTATTGGGTTTCGGACAGAGAACCCCCTAAGTTTAAACTGGGGCATTTAACCCCCCTATCTTTGCAAAACCGGACGATAAGCCCCCTGGCGGTGGTTTTGCTGTATCTAAGGCGGTTTTGGTGACGTGGACGTCCGACCAAACCAATTCGTTGACCAGCCGCTTCCTGCCTGGCGCCACCGGCGACGACGGAGGCCAGCCGCCCTGTCCACCTCCCTGCTCTGCTTCCCGCAAGCAAATCACCTCCGCCACCATGAAGATGACCATGCGGCTCCACAGTCGTCGGAGCGGTGGCCGCCGGCGGGCCGTCGTCGCCGAGGAGGACGACGGCGGCAAGAGCAGTACCTCCTCAGTCGCTGTCGTGGCGCGCTCCGGCGTCTCGGCAAGGCAGAGGCGGATGAAGGCCGGAGGCGCGGGGGGTGGCGCACCAAGCCCGCTGGACAAGGAGTGGCGCACCAAGCTGTACATCAGCCCGCTGGACAAGGAGTGGCGCACCAAGCCGTACGCGCGCCGGCACGACGCTGTGGCCATGGGCGACGTGCGCGACAGCGCGAGTCCGTGTCCGTGGTCCTGGTGCTGTGCACCCGGAACCACTCCGTCCCGGCCTTTCTCTTCTCCAGCGGCCGGTTCGCGGTCGCGACAGCCTGAATTGATGTTTCAGAGGTTAAGCACAAGTGCGAACTGTATGGCACAATGCAGAGTTGCAGTGGTTATTGATTTCAGAGTACAGTATGGTGACTAATCTGCAGCTCGTTGCGTGTACCAGTGGCTCCAGCCGAGATGAGACATTGAAGCTCTCGCTGCTGCTATCCTGCGACGACGGCCAGCCGCCGCTCCAGTGACAGGTGCGGCATGTGCATCTTCATGGCGGCAGCGGTCACTCTTGCAACAGCCGGCGACCAAGGGCAAGGAGAGAAAGCAGAGCAGCGAGGTGGACGGTGGCGGCTGGCCTCCGTCGCCGGCGGCGACGGAGGACGAGGAAGCAGAGCAGGGAAGTGGACGGGGGCGGCTGGCCTCCGTCGCCGGCGGCGGCGGAAGACGAGTAAGCAGAGCAGGGAGGTCTGCACGTCCATCTCACCAAAACCGCTTTCCACAGCCAAAACCACCCTCAGGGGGCTTATTGTCCGGTTTTGCAAAGATAGGGGGGTTAAATGCCCCGGTTTAAACTTAGGGGGGTTCTCCGGCCGAAACCCAATACTTAGGGGGGTTATCTAGACTTCTTTCATTCCAAATTAGTGACACAGATTTAGTACAACTTGTGCTAATGTACTAAATCCGCTTCACTTAGTTTGGAACGGAGTGAGTAGCAAAGTAGAATTTTGATTAGCTGGTGTTGACGATTTGGATTAATAAAGGAGCTCTTTAGAGGGCACAAGAAAATTTCATGTTATTCTATCTAGTTAAAAAAAGATAGGTTATACTCGAAATAGTTTTTTTTTAATATAGTTCGTAGATATGTAAATTGTCTTGCAAAAATTATCCCTGGGTTTACCCTGCAAGTTTTGCTGAAAGTACATTTTTTTCTTTCTGAGCAAATGAAAGAGAACGTCTGAAAATATTGTGCCAACACGATGTGGATGACTAGACTGTAAACCACTCATAAATGGGCAACAAGAGAAAAGAGCATCTGTGTTATGTTCATTTGGTCTCTACTCTTCTTATGCCCTTTTGGTCTACCTGCCCCAGCAAAGCATTGATGTGCACTTGCTTTGTATAATTAATGAAATGCCTAACTAATTCCATGGCCCACTCACTCTACTTCCTTGGATCACAGCAACCCTGACAATCATATTTCACTAATACAAAAACGTTGAGCGTGTAATCGAACTCCATAGTGGAAGTAATTGTTTATAAATGAAGTAAGGACGAAAGCTCCTTTTATAATTTACAGAAATTATCTGTAGGCTTAATAGATAAAGATATCAACGAGAACACATAATGAGCTTCTTCTTTGTGTGCACAGATTAATTTAATTTGTCAAAAATATTTAGTATCCCTCATCTCATGCTTATTGGTTACTGTGAGTTATGGTGTATATATATTCCCTAAAGCGTATTACTGTGGTAACCCAGTCTCATATGGATCTGGATATAAATAGTAAAAAAGTGATTATGTAGCTCGTCATGATCAAGTATTGCATTACTGTGTTTTTGTCCTTACATCCCTGCTTTATTTGTTGGTGACACAGGATGGTCGCCGGGTGCATGTTATAGAGAGAGACCTAACTGAGCCAGATAGAATTGTGGGTGAACTGTTACAGCCTGGAGGCTACTTGAAATTGATCGAATTGGGTCTTCAGGGTAAGCTTTGCTCTCTCTTGCTCACATTGGTTTCTGCTGTAGTATAGGCAGTGTATACTAACTCTTTCACTCGGTGCAGACTGTGTTGATGAAATTGATGCACAGCGTGTCCTTGGTTATGCATTATTCAAAGATGGAAAGAACACCAAGCTCCCTTACCCCTTGGAAAAGTTCCATTCAGATGTTGCTGGTAGGAGCTTTCACAATGGACGATTTATACAGAGGATGCGTCAAAAGGCCGCGTCTTTGCCTAAGTAATACTCGTTCTCCATATGAGCTATCTGTAGTATCATTCTGTTATACCTCTTTGTATGGTTGTCACTGGATTATTCTTTGTGGTAATTTCATTTTCTTGCTAAGCTATGCCTTAGAATGATGAACTTTAAAGGGCACCACCCTATGTGATCGATTAATATGGAATTTCTTGATTTGGGTGTATTTGCTCTCATGTTTATTTTTCCACTTTACATGGGTTGCCTTACATGTGTCTAATTCATCATGCACCTGGATTTGTAACTATGATTAATGTTTGGGGCCCTGTTGTGTTATCAGTGTCCAATTGGAGCAAGGAACAGTTACATCTTTGGTTGAAGAAAATGGTACAGTTAAGGGTGTGCAATACAAGAACAGGTCAGGTGAAGAAATAAAGGCTTATGCACCATTGACAATTGTATGTGATGGCTGCTTTTCAAATTTGAGACGCGCCCTTTGCTCTCCAAAGGTACAGTTCTCACATTATACCTACTACTAATGAATTTTGTGTTTTCCAATACCACAAGGATATTAATGGCATTTTGCGCTTAGGTTGAGGTGCCGTCTTGTTTTGTTGGGCTGGTCTTGGAGAATTGTGATCTCCCTCACGCGAATCATGGTCATGTTATCTTGGCTAATCCTTCGCCCATCCTATTTTACCCAATAAGCAGCACTGAGGTTCGCTGTTTAGTTGATGTCCCTGGTCAGAAGGTGCCTTCCATAGCAAGTGGTGAAATGGCAAATTATCTCAAGACCATGGTTGCACCTCAGGTACTATTGTTAATATTATTAATGCAGTTGATCTTGTATCAAATGTAATTTGCACTGTCTGAGCCCACTACAGCGAGATGCTAATGTGTAGCTTATGTTGTCGTTTGCCAGATTCCTCCAGAAATCTATGATTCCTTTATAGCTGCCATTGATAAGGGATGCATAAGAACAATGCCAAACAGGAGCATGGCAGCTGCGCCGCACCCAACACCTGGTGCACTTTTGATGGGGGATGCTTTCAATATGCGACATCCTTTAACTGGTGGAGGAATGACCGTTGCGTTATCTGACATAGTTGTTCTACGCAATCTTCTCAAACCTCTTCGCAATCTGCATGATGCCTCTTCACTATGCAAATACCTTGAATCATTCTATACTCTTCGGAAGGTTAGTGTTCATGTTGCGGTTTATGATCTAGCTTTTTTCACAGTGTTGCACGGTTTGTTTAACACAGTTATTTTTTTTCTTTTCAAATGTTTTCAGCCTGTTGCTTCTACGATAAACACATTGGCCGGTGCTCTATACAAGGTTTTCAGTTCCTCACCTGACAAGGCTAGGGACGAGATGCGCCAGGCTTGCTTTGATTACCTAAGCCTTGGAGGTGTCTGCTCGAATGGGCCTATTGCTCTACTCTCTGGTCTTAATCCTCGGCCATTGAGTTTGGTTGCACACTTCTTTGCTGTGGCTATCTTTGGTGTTGGGAGGCTAATGCTCCCTCTTCCTTCACCTAAAAGAATGTGGATTGGAGCGAGATTAATTTCGGTAAGCTCCTCAATTTTATTTTCCAAACATTTTTATACCTGTGTTTATATAATGGTACAGTGATACATGCCTGTGACAGTCAAGTTCGGAAAAGGAAATCCATAGACGCCTTATACATAGTACTAACATGAAGACAGTCATATAGAAGGAATAGGGCTGCCTGTTTTCTTTGTCCCATTTTGCATTTAATCCGGAATTTTGTTAATATGGGTAGCAGGATTCATGATTTTTATTTTGGTCAAACTGTTTGTTTAGATCTGCTATATCCTTGCTACTGTTTTACCGGACTTGTTTGCGTAGTGTGATACTGTACGGTTGTACCAGCCCACTAGCAAGTTCTTGTATCCACACTATGTTGCTTTGAATCGCATGTTTTAAGAGTGAAAATTTGAGATGACACTCACCCTTGAGCAAAATTCATGCTAGGCTGGTCACACAGACTATTTTGCACTGCAGGCCCGTCATACAGTCTGTTAATAGATAAAGCTGCAAATTGTGTGCCTTCACTTACATGCAATCTTGGCTGATAAACACCTTTCTCTGCAGGGCGCATGTGGTATCATCTTCCCCATCATCAAAGCTGAAGGCGTGAGGCAAATGTTCTTCCCTGCTACCGTCCCTGCGTATTACCGTGCTCCTCCGGAAGCGGAGTTCTGAACGACGACGATGATCCGCGTGATGACATTTTGCCTCTGTTGCTAGTCGTTCATCAGTGTTAGCCGGTCGTGTTTGTACTGTCGGAACGGAACGAGTAACCTGTATAGCATCTCCGTTCAGTGCGGATTCTGTTTTAAGATGTTTCTGAACTGTTCCATCAGTATCCGTGTCGATTCGTCCTAACTAAGATGTACATTAGCGAACTATGAACTAGCAATACTAATGACGTTCCTCGTGTACTTTACATTAATAATATAAAACCGTCCGAGCACTAATTCTACATTGTTTTGCTGAGACTGGACTTTATTTGCCGATAGAATCTGATGGCACCTGTCTATCTAGAGAAGGCAGCGACAACATGTTATCCACATAGCCCTACACGCTATAGATTGCTAAGATCTGTCGCCCGGGCATGACAGGGATCCAGCTGGAAGATATCGCCATCATCCTAGACTCGCGATCAGATCTGCTGAGCTAGAAGAGCCGTGTTGTTTTCTTGTTGAGTCCCTTCAATCAAAGGTTTTAAAAGAAGAAGAAATCCAGCAAGCACGCACGTTGGGTCCTGTCTGGATTATCAACTCATCAATCAATATGATAATGTAAGTTGACCAATTTTGAACTAACACGAGATTTTTGACAAATAACACGAGATACCATCGCGATTATTATTTACACCGGCAAAACATAAGAATACTGAATGTTCCTGGCACGGACTGCACGAGCACGTTGGGTCTGGATTGGCACGCACGTTGTTGCAGATTTCCACTTTTTTTTTCAATAGGTCAACCATCAACAACGGTGCAACCAATCCCAAAAATAATAAAAAATATAAATAGCTCTTCCGACCACCTAGTGAAAACTAAGGACTGGAGCGAGATGAAGCCGTGCCGCCGTTCTCACACCTCCCTCACCGTAGACTTCCGGTTCGGGATACATTTTTTTCCTTCCTACCAAAAACTTCCAGCGAAAACTACAAGCACTGAAACGAGCCGAAGGCTACACCACAGGAACGCGGACTAACTTCCATACATAGAAGAATCCAACACCTGATGGGATGTTGGTGCAAACTGCGTTACCATGAGCCGAGTGCACCCGCGCGCATACATATGCACTTACATCATCTCCTCCGTTATTGAGGCCCTCGGCGCAAAAACGCCGCCCAATCATGGCCCCAATGGCGACTGTTTTGCCCCAATAGCGACTGTTTTGCTGGAGGGACTCAATACCGCGTCAGACAACCCCGCGAAGGCCCCGGTCCATATGGAGCGCGGTGGAAGTGTCGGACTGGAGCCACGACCACGTCCACGTAGGATTTGGACAGATTGGCCGCCCTGTCATCTACTGAACCGACGGTCGGTGTAATTAAATGCGAACGCAACCACAAGTCGGTTCCTTGGGGTGGGTGGGGGGGGGGGGGGTGCAGATACGAAGCGACACGGTGCTGGCGTTAATGCACGCCAGGAACCAGTGCTCGGCTATAATGGCCACCACTCACCCCCGCTCCTCTGGTCGGCTTTAAAATGGGGAGCACTAGCCTCGTCTCCACACAGTTCCCACCACCTTCCCTCTCCTCTCCACCATGTCTGGCCACGCAAGAGCGACCGTGAGCTTCACTGCCGTAGCGAGCGGAGCACAGTCCGCTCGCTGTGCCGTGAGAGGCACCGCGCAAGCAGAGACGCGAGCAGCACTGACGAGCTCGTCACGCCCGCCACCAGCTCAGACTCCATCTCCACCGTCCCTAACCTACGCTCGTGATGGTCGTCGTCCGATGACGGTCCAGAAGGTGCAGAACCACCTGTGCAACAACATCCCGGTGCCAACGGATTGGTCTCTACCGTGGACGGTTGGGTGACCAACATCGTCAAATTCTTGGTGGCGCCACCGCTCGCTGGGCAGGCACTCCTTGACTACATCAAGAACGTGTGGCAGACATGCCATGGCAGAAGCGGCTCGACTCCACGTACGCCATGTCGGCTCCTTATTGGGAAGACGTGGTGAAAGCATAGTGCCGCGCGCGGCATGGGGGCTTTTTCCCCACCTCCGACCACTGCTCGCCATCTGCTGAGTGGTTCTCGTCGGGTGATGAGATGCAGATCGAGTCCGACGACACCAACGAGCTCGGTGACGAGGAGTTCGAGGATGAGGCCGGACGGTGGAACGACATACATGATGTGATCGAAGCGTCCCTCAAGACGCTGCCACCTCCACCTCCACCGCTGACCAGAGTTGAATGCGGCACTGTTTCCTCCTCCACCACCGCCGCCGCCAGCCAGCAGCAGCAAAGTTCCTCAAGTCTGGAGCTGCATGTGGAGCTAGATCTAGGGTTTAGTTTAATTTTGTTAAATTTCGTTTAAGTTTGTTAACTTTCCAACAAGTTTGCTAAATCTCAATGAAAAATCGTCGGTTCGTTCAAAAAGACCTATTAGTGTTGTCACTAGGGCAGCCGGTCCTAATAGAGCGACATGTGTCGGCGCTCTCAATATGATTCATCGGACCCTCGAACCATCTATTAGCAGCGCCAGTGAAGGTGCTTTTAGAAACAACGTGATTAGAAAGAACGTGAATGTATCGAACTATCAACGTGCACACTATCTCTAATCCTTTATGCGCTGTCTTTGGAAATTGTAGTAATAACCTGTAACGTCTTTGTTAGGTTGTGATGCATGAGAGTACGATCTACTGGCAAACATAATGTACAACAACTCATCGATCAATAGGATAACGTAAGGTCCTTTCAGTGACCAATTTTGAACTTGCTGATGACTAGTTTCTACTAACACGAGATACCATCGCAATTATTATTTACACTGGCATAACATAAAGAATACTGAATGTTCCTGGCACGCACTGCACGCGCCCACGCTGGTATGAATCCTAATTTTAATCTATCGCCACCGTCCATCCTTTCTTGTCCTCCGCCAGCCCCATCTGGATGGACGTCAGGTCCGTGTACAGTTTCCGGGATAAGGTGTCTTCGCCAGTGATGAATTTGTACCTGTACACGCAGAACCAATTCAGGTTCTCAACACAGCGTCTTTGTACATATTCAGTGAACAGGAAGAACTGCGTGCGATGTGATCGATTTTACCTCGTCCCTTGGTAGGTAACGGTCGACACCGGAGTGACGCCTACGGCTGTTCCGGTGCAGAACACTTCGTCTGCACTGACGAGCTCGTCGATGGAGACGAGGCGCTCTTCGACCTGCTTGATTGACAACACAGATCAGAGTGAGTTATTAGTGACTTAACATGTCGCTGCAGATGGTTACAGCTGAGAGCAGTGCGGTGCATAAGCTGGTCTGACCTGATAGCCTCGGTCCCTGGCGAGCTCGATGATGCTCCTCCGCGTGATCCCCGGCAGGATGGTCCCGGCCGTCGCCGGCGTCGCGACGGTGCCGCCCTTGAGGACGAAGAGGTTGCACGAGGAGGCCTCTTCCACGTACCTCTTGTGCACCGAGTCCAGGTACAGCACGTCCGCGAAGCCCTTGCTCTTGGCGTCCATCTGCGGCTTGAGCACCTGAAATCAATCAAACAATGTCCGTCAGTCAGTATAAGAGAAAATTACCGGCGACAGGGTACATATATTTTCTTACGGGCGCGTAGTTGGTGATGGTCTTGACCCCGCCGGTCCCGCCCGGCATCGCGCGGTGGAACTCCTCCTCGACGAGCAGTTTACCGCCGACTTGTCCACCTCATTTTGCTGCAGATTATGCACTCATTTTCTAAGGTATATAACTTCCAAGATAGTAGCAAGCAGTACTACTATACTATGGTCAAACCTACTCCCTCCGATCCATTATCCATATGTAGATATATGTGAGTCAATTAAAATGGAACGGAGAGACTACATCACTGGCACAGACTGCACTGACCTTGAAGTAAGTTCCGACGGGTGAGGCGTAGATCATGAAGGTGTACTCGGGAGCCGGCGCCAGTCCAAGGATGGCACCGCTGCCGATGAGCAGCGGCCTGATGTATAGCGCCCCCTTTCCCTGCGGCGGCACCTGGCAAGAGTTGGTTAAGAAGATAGATCGATCAGCAGCCAGGAACGAACGGCACGCACGTGAAAGATCGAGCACCGTTCGTCATCACGTACCCAGCGCCTATTGGCGAGGACGGTCTGCTTGACGGCGTGCACGAACTGCTCCACGGACGGGGCCGGCATGCACATGCGCTCCGCTCCCATCTGCATCCGCCGCGCGTTCTCCTCCGGCCGGAACAGCATGTACCCCGCCCTGCTGTCCGACCTCCGGTACGCCTTGAGGCCCTCGAACAGGCCCTGGCCGTAGTTGAGGACGCCGGAGGAGGGGCTGAGCTCGATGTTGCCGTAGCCGCTGAGCTCGCCGCGGGAGAAGCCGCCCTCGCCCTGCGAGCACCGCATCACGTACATGTAGTCGGTCGGGGTCAGCCCGAAGCCCAGGTTGTCCCAGTCGATGTCCCCGCCGTTGGTGCCCTCGTCAGACCTACATGCACCACACAAAGTTTACAGAGGCGAACAATGGCGAACTGAAAACCGATTGCAGATTAAGGCTGGAGAACAGAAGTCGGGTACATGGGCGAATGGCTACAGAGACAGAGAGACGGCATCAATCACGGAGAGTAATCTGCGAATCTGCATGCATGTCACCGCACCTGTCGACGGTGTCCAGCTCCGGCAGCGACGACTTCCACCGGGACGGGAGAAGAGAGCAGCCGCCTCCTCCGTCCTGCATGTTGACAAGGCAGCGCCTAGTGTGAGTTCCGATCGATCTCATCCCCATCCTCACTGAGGCAGGAAGGAAAATCATCTTGGACATGGACAAATCAAAACGGCAAATGCTTCTTCACAAGGGAACCAAGAAGAAGGCGAATAGAAACAGCAGGTTCCGTCCGATCATGCAGACAGGTAGAGGGAGGGGATCTGAACCGAAACGACGCAAAGCGCGCGCGTACACGCACCGTCCCGACGCTCCACCTCGGAGGCTGCCGCTGACCCTCGCCAAGGCGTGGCCGTTGCAGGCCATGGAAGCACGCGTTTCGCACAAGACAGCACGGCCATGCACACACAACCCGCAGCTAGATGGGTTCCTCTATCTCCCGGCGGAGTCTCCACGGCGCGAGCTACTCGGTCCAGCGCAGGCGCGCAAAATGTGGATGAGAGTTCAGGTAAGTTTGTAATCGTTCGTAAGAGGTGCCACCGTGCCAGGCTTCTATATAAGTCGTGGAGAACTTGGCAAGTGTTCACTTTGACGTGCTGAATTCCAGCCTTGCATAGGAGAACACATGCATCGGTAGATTTTTTGGCTGTTCGATGGAGACCGTGCAAGCAATGTTACAGGCAGGGAGCGTGTGCTAAGCTGTAACGAGCAGCAGCCTTTTAACGGATCGAGACAAATCAACCAGTAACGGCCGAGGAAGCGATGGCGTGGCGATTGACAGTGACAAGAGTAGTAGAAGAGCAGCCAGGCCTGGCATGGCATGGCGGCATCTTCCTCCCTGGAACGAGAAGTCGGGCTAGCCCGTCACGGCTCCTAAACCTTGGATGGTGCCGCGGTGAACCAGAACTCTTCTCGCTCCACCGATTTCTCTCGAGAAGGGGTTGCCACCACCCTCCCTTCGCTTTCAACGATAGATCGATCACAAACACTATTACCAGTCAGTTGAAGGTGTTCGACCGAGCAAACGAAGCTAGTCGTGTTTCGTTTCTTCTCTTAATCCACGGCGGCACGGACCCACCTCTCAACCTCTTTTGAGGTGGCGATACCAGCGAGTCCTTGGTTGCTTATCTTCTTTTCTTCGTCTCGATCGACAGCAAAGCCCTTTCTTATCTACTCATCGGCGCATCCCATGACTTGTTGTCCGTATGCTACACTCCTCGGACTATAGAAGGTGCATGTGCGGCTGCAACTATGCAATGTGCTCATAGCGTACTGGCATGGACCTCGATCTCATAGCGTCATCGCGTTCTGGAGTCGGCTCACAAGATCCCTGGAATTCCACATAATCGCCAAATGGAGGAGATATGCATTCATCGTCTTCTTTCCGATTTAAACGCGCGCGGGAGATTTTTTTTGTTTGAACCGCAACCCATTTCAAATCGTTAGTCCTAATAATCCCGCCAAGTGGTGATTCAACATGGACTGTACAACCAGGCCAATTTGGCGCGAGGGTGCCTTGATCTCTACCACACACATCTTTTCCTTCCTCGACGCATGATCTGATGTAAATACTCGTGTCAATGTGTTTACTACGATCATGATGCACCAGATTGTTGCTAAACATAATAAGTGATTCTTTTTCAACCATCAACGTGAACTTCGCCGAGCTCACCCAACCATCTCTCCAAGCAGACGATTAAGCAAATGGATGGTTATTATGAATGATAAAAGTGTGATCAACGACTGATGTTTGCGTCGTAACAAACTCGCACACAATTTTGTCGTAGTTGAAGGAGTGCTCGTGGAGATACAGGGCACCCTCGCGCCGCCGCTCTGGTAATGTTTTTTCCTCGCTTCCCCTGCATGACTCCAGCCACCTCGTGTCCTCCAACTTCGCCATCAGCTTCGCCCCGACGACCACAATCTCTGCTACACAGGAGCCGGACCTAGGATGCCCCCGATCGACGTCTTCTTTCTTTTCTTCCCGGCGGCCACTGAACTCCTTCCTCCTCCTCGACAAGCTCTAGTCATCGTCGTCCATCCTAGCCCCTGCTTCGCCAACAACCTCGGGTGAGCAGCCGCTTCTCCTCCACCCGTTTTACCTCGTTTTCATCTTGGTTCGCCGCGTAACACGCCGCCGGTCTCGGCCGCGACATGTCCGCTGCCGTGTCGAGGACGGACGCGAGCTCTAGCACGTATTCTTGGCACCCAGCACGCACACGAATACGGCCACGCTCCCTCAACCTTTTGCGCAGATGCAAGCACATGCCACGCCGCCCGAACAAGGTCGCCGCCGGCGAACGCCTCTGGTGACACAAGTCTCTGTTTTTCTTCAGTTCCGACAGTTAAAATCTCGGTATACACCTAAAAAAATCTCTAGATCTGTAGCCTAACACCAAACACCCATCCAGCCCAGTGGTTATCACGGTCGAAACAAAATTTGGACCCGGGAGGATATTTATACCAAACTCTTGTACTTATTTTTAGCATGCTATAGTATTAATGAGTATATTTTATTACTAATTATTTTGCATTATTGTTAACAACATAAAAATTGTTAAATGTTAGTTGTAGCATTCATTTTATATAGTCGTATGCGTATAATTGAAAAATAGATTTGCATTATATGCTAGATTTTTAATTCTATTTTGTAGCATAGTTTTCTTCATCAGCTAGTTTCCACTAAATGTATATAATATATGGTACACATGTTTATGGTAGAGATATATCACACATGGTCCAACAAATATCTTAATAGATGTTTTTTTATGATTAGGTAAATATATTAATAGAAACTTCCAGAGTATAAATTAAACGTTGCCATGATTATTACTCCTATTTCTTTGGTCAAATGTCTCGCGAGTTACAACGGGTATAAATTAAGCGAAATGTTAAACGAAAAATGCAAAGCGCACAAAGTTGTGTGGACAGTGTGGTGCCCAAAGGGTTGGGAAAAGTACATGGCCTCGACCTGTCAGCTGTGATGTCTACTTCCTGAGCTCTCAATGTTTCGGCTGCTTCTCCCGTAGCAGACAAACCTACAAAAATGGAGTACATCTCACCAGAGAACAAATATGACCAAAAGAGCAGGCATCGGCAAATTCGGCATCGCCGGCGAACGACGCAAATTCTCGCACTCCTACAATTACAGGCGCATGCATGAGGACAAATGCTGTTGGGCGTATGTAGAACGCCAGAAGACCTTGTAACGGAGACAGATTCCATGGACATAAATCGTGAGCTTGCAGAACTTGACAGTCTCCAAGCTGAGAGCTGCAGCTTGACATGGACACGGAGGTGTAATCTGTGCGGACGAGGGCGGACAAAAAACGTGACCAGAAGTCCAGAAGCTCAGGATGACTCTAACGGGCGACGCATCGAGTCTGCGCGCCTCCGTTCCTATCTACGGGGGACAAAAACACGGCCCAACGGGCGACGTAAACGGACCGCGGTCCGTTTTTTGGTCCGCCATGACGCATTCCTGGCCCAAATTTGTGTCACTAATGCGTCGGCCCCGGACGGGACGCGCGGCGGAGCGTTTTTGTGTCCTGCCCTAGTCCGCCCCTGGATCGCAAATCAGTCCATTCCCCACCCTCCTCCTCCTCTCTCGCCCCTCTCGCCGCCACAGCGCCGCCGTTCCCTCGATTTGGCGCTGCAGGCCATTCCGGGGACGCCGTCTGCTGCTCCTCTTCCCCGTCACTGGAGCAGCTTCCTCACAGCCATGGCTTGTGAATCTTGCGGCCATCTCTCCTCGCAGCGCCCGCGACACACACGCCGCCCACAAGGTGTTCGGCCGCTCGCCCCGGCAAGAACTTAGATACGAACTCGGCCATGGATAGCTCGGATGAGTGATACTACAGGAACTACATCATGTACAACCCGTCATCATCGGACGATTCCTCCGACGATGAGAGTGACGGCCTGGTTGCCACCCTCATCGTCAACGAGTACATAGATAGGATGCGGCCGGTGTTCCGAGGTCATTGCCGGGCCGTTCTCCTGCTCTGGACCGGAACCGGAGAGCTGGCCAAATCCAGCTGTATGGAGACTACTTTCGTCCCCATAAACCCACGTATCCTCCCAAGGTTTTCTGGCGCCGTTTCCGGATGAGGATCTTTATTCAACCATATCCGGTTGGGGGTGATGCATTTTGATGACTATTTCATATGCAAGCCCGATGCATGTGGTACCCTCGGCTTCTCGTCGTACCAGAAGTGCACCGTTGCCGTTCGCATGCTTGCATATGGAATTGCCGGCGATCTTGTGGATGAGTACGTGCGGATGAGTGAGTCCACGTGCCTAGAAGCAATGTACAAGTTTTGCAGGGCCGTGGCAGGTGTCCGGCCAGGAGTACTTGAGGGAGCCCAATGCTGCGGACATGACCCGGCTCTTGGCCATCAACGAGGCCAGAGGCTTCCCTGGAATGATTGGCAGTATAATTGTATGCACTGGGAGTGGAGGAACTGCCCATTTGCTTGGCAGGGGCAGTACAAGGGCCATGTTGGGGCGTGCACGGTCGTGCTTGAGACCGTGGCATCACAAGATTTGTGGATTTGGCACTCGTTTTTTGGCATAGCCGGCTCGCACAATGACCTCAATGTGCTGCAGCGGTCTCCGATGTTCAACAGGCTCTCCAATGACCTGGCACTCCAGGTGACCTATGAGATCAATGGTCACGAGTATGACAAACTTACTATCTCGCTGATGGGATTTACCCTACATGGACTACATTTGTCAAGACCATCTCCAATCCCGATGATGAGAATAAGATGTTCGCCAAGAAACAAGAGAGTGCTAGAAAGGATGTGGAGCGTGCATTCGGTGCCCTGCAGTCACGATGGGCTATTGTTCGCCACCCTGCTAGGACATGGGACAAGGACCAACTATGGGAGGTGATGACTGCTTGTGTGATCATGCACAACATGATCGTGGAGGATGAATGCGACGAGGGCATGCATGATCAGGCATGGCAGTTTCAGGGTCAGTTGGTTGAGCCCCAGGGACCGTCCACATTTGCTCAGTTCCTCGACTTCCACCGTGATGTTCGTGAGAAGTTTTCTCATCTTCGGCTCCAAAATGATTTGGTGGAGCATGTCTGGCAGCACTACGATAACCAGTAGTTCCATTTAATGAACTATTGGTCTTTATATTTATTTGGTTTGTAAGACTATGCATTTGTGAAACAATTTGTATTATTTGCCGAACTATTTGGATTATAATAACTATTTGGATTGTATTATTTGTATTGTAGTATTTGGATTGCTATATGTTTTGTTATAATGTATTAAATTGCTTGCAATGTGATCGATCAAAAACCCTGACAAAAAATGATCAAAATGATTAAAAACCCTGGCCGGGCGGACTCAATGCGTCGACCCGTTGGGTCCAATGGCCGGAAAGGGGCGGACATGGGCCGGACGCGCGCTCGTTCCCCGACGCAAATGGACAAAACACGGACCAAACGCGCGTCCGTTTGCGTTGCCCGTTGTAGTCATCCTGAGGGCAACTCCAACAACGCATTTTAAATCGTGTTCTTAATGTGTTCATTTTTTTTTGGAGCGGACAGATAACTGTCCACGGACTGTCCTGCTGCACCCAGCGGCCAGAAGACCGTGTAACGGAGACAGATTCTAACTTCCAAGGACATAAACATGTGCTTGCAGAGCAGACAGTCTCCGGGCTGAGAGCTGCAGCTTGAAGATGGACACGGAGATGACATCTCTGCGGACGAGCGGACAAAAACATTGTCTCGCTTTTGGTTTTGTTCCCTCTAAGAAGAGAGGCATTTCTGTGATCGATGAATGTTGTCTGGCTAGTGATGTGCTTCCAAAATGATCTCTCTTGACATCATTATCATGGGCTGTTGGAATATATGGAAGCAGAGGAATGACAAAATCTTTAACAACATCCAGCCAAGTCTGTTGTCCTGGAAGATTTAGCTCAGAAAAGATCTTTCCATTCTGAAACATCGTATCAAGAATAAGTACTTACAAATTCTTAGCGACTGGATTGATTCAGTCCTTTCTTCTAGTTCAGTTTAATCTTCTATCATGTTAGATAGAATTGGCATTGGTTAGCCATTTTTTGAAGCACTTCCTTGTATTTGTATGTAATTATTTTTTTATTAATGGAAAATACCGTAGAACGATTGTTCTACGGTTCAGCGCTTCAAAAAAACAGGTGGTCCATATATTTTGCACATAGCTGGCCAAATGTTGATGTTCAGTCAATCGGTTCAACCAAACAACTGGAAGCTAACTGACAGTCGTTTATTTGGACATTCTTCCTAGCTTGTTACTATTGTCGATTTCTACTGCACGGTCTCAGGAATTTTGGCCATCCTAGCTAGTTGAACGAAATGTTAACAAGATTGCAAAGGCCACGAAGTTGTGTGGACAGTGTCGTGCCCAAAGGGCTGGGAAAAGTACATGGCCTCGACCTGTCAGCTGTGATGTCTGCTTCCTGACCTCTCATTTTTTCGGCTGCTTCTCCCGTAGCAGTCAAACCTACAAAAACGGACACAGATATAACCACAGCTCAAGTCACATTTGACATATACATCTCACTAGGAGAACAAATATGACCAAAAGAGGAGGCATCGGCAAATTCGGCATCGCCGGCGAACGACGCAAATTCTGGCACTCCTACAATTACAGGCGCATGCATGAGGACAAATGCTGTTGGGCGGACAAATGCTGTTGGGCGTATGTAGAACGCCAGAAGACCTTGTAACGGAGACAGATTCCATGGACATAAATCGTGAGCTTGCAGAACTTGACAGTCTCCAAGCTGAGAGATGCAGCTTGACACGGACACGGAGGTGTAATCTGTGCGGACGAGGGCGGACAAAAAACGTGACCAGAAGTCCAGAAGCTAAGGGCAACTCCAACAAGGCATTTTAAATCGTGTTCGTAATGTGTTCATATTTTTTTTTTGGAGCGGACAGATAACTGTCCACGGACTGTCCTGCTGCACCCAGCGGCCAGAAGACCGTGTAACGGAGACAGATTCTAACTTCCAAGGACATAAACATGTGCTTGCAGAGCAGACAGTCTCCGGGCTGAGCGCTGCAGCTTGAAGATGGACACGGAGGTGACATCTCTGCGGACGAGCGGACAAAAACATTGTCTCGCCAACTGGGCGAGAACAGAGAATAGAACGGCGTTTTGGTTTGGCTCCGGACCTGACACTATGCTTCAGGACTGGTGGCTGAATCTCTTGTAATCCAGTAAAAAAGATCTGATTTTACCCGCAAAAAAAAAAACGTACCCACCCCCGCGTCGCCCGCGCCTGGCGACACGGGGGGAACCCTAGCCGCCGCCGGCGAAGGAGGCTCCTCCCCGCCCACCACCGCTCTGCCCCCGCCGGAGGGAGCGACGGCAAAGCCGTGCGCGTCCGAGGATGGTGGCGGCGGGGTGATTGATCCATTGTTCCGCCCGGGCCACGCAGGCGCGGCGTGTGCTGCCGGGCACGGCGAGCTCGTGGCGCGGCTGGCGTGTAGCGTGGAGGTCGGCTCGCGGCGGAGGGCGGCGTGGCGCGGGCCTGCGGGCGTGGAGGTGCGCTGCTGCGGGCGTGGAGTTGCGGCGGCGGGTGGTCTGCCCGGGCTCGATCTGGGCCTGGGGCGGGCCCTGCGGGCCGCGGCCATGTGGTGCTGGTTGGGGGCGTCCTCGGGCCATGGCAGGACGGTGAGGGAGCTGGGGCGGCGGCCCCAGCTCATGGCGGTTGTGGTGGCGTGCGCGGTGGCAGGAGGTGCCGTTGTGTGCTCCGGCGCGGGTGGCGGTTTGGAGGTGGCAACAGTGCCCTGTCCTCGTCTTCGGCTCCCAGCGCTTTGCGGGAAGGTCAAGCTCCGGGCGAAAGCCTCCACCGACTCCGGTCGGTGCCGATGACGGCGTCGCTTTTGGGCGTCGTCCCCTTTCTTGTTTGCGTCATCGTGGAGTCTGGATTCTAACCGACGGGAGTGGCTTCAAGTTCTCCGGATGAAAGTCCAAGCTCCCTCGGAGCGGGCGGCGGTGACGAACGCGTCACATCCTTCTTGGAGGCGTCGCCTTGGAGCTCTTGGTCCTCGCGGTGCGCTGGCTTCGCGACGGCTAGGCGGGTGGTGCTGTTGTCAGGGGAGCGGATAACCGGGGTGGCGGCCCCGGACGGTGGCGGCACGTCGAGACGGCGGTCTCGGTCTCCCTCGCTACGATGGCTCCATGAGGCGGAGCCGTTGTCTAGCGGGGGTCTTGGGGGCGACCTGGATGAAGACTGCATGGGCAGAAGGTTCGTCGTCCTGACTGGATCGATTTCGGGCAATGCGAAGGCTGATCTGGTTGCTACGCCGGGGCGGCGGCCCCGGAGCATGGTGGTTTTGGTGCCAACCTAGATGAAGACTGCGGGGGCAGAGGGTTTGTCGACCATGACTGGATCATTTTCGGGTAATGCGAGAGTCGATCTGGTTGTTACGCCGGGGCGGCGGCTCCGGAGCGGGTGGTGTATGTTGTGGCGGTTGTTCGACTTGTGCCGTGTGGGCGGCGGGTTGGTTCGTCTGTGTAATTCTTTTGTACAGTTTGTATGGTTTTTGGACCAGGTTTTCCTTATAAACTGGTCAACTCTCTTCTATCTATTCGAGCGGTGGTACGACCACCTTGTCCTCAAAAAAAAAAAAAAAACGTGACCAGAAGTTTTTGCCATGGTTTCGTTTCGTGTTCCTTTGCAAGTACTGTACTCGTTTACCGTGTTCTGAATGTTGCCCGCTGCATACAGTTTTTGTTTGGACCAAATCCATTTCCGCGGTTTTTGTTCCGATAGCAGCGCACTAGGCATTCTGCGTCATACGGCCCCACAATAATTCTCCCTGGGCAAATGGCTGCAACGGCTGCTCAGCCCGGCCGCGCACTTGTCGTCACATCTTGCTAACGACCTGACTGGTCGGTAGGAATGTAAATGGATAGGATAATTTTCGCACCAAATCCGTCGTCGAATTCGTTTTAAAGAATCCATATCCGGTTTCAGAGAACCCGACGGATAAGGATATCTGATTTCGAACTGAACATCCGGATACGGTATAGGATATGGTATGTAAAATAGCATCCGAATATGGATTATCCGAAAATTAATTAGGATTATCCGATGGTTATAATCCGAATAATCCGATTTTCTACCGAAATGTCTAATCTAATAGAGCACAATTTGTAGGTGGTGAGTTGTGGAGTTCATCCGTTGAACAAAAATCACTTACATGGTTATTCTACAAACTATAAGTACAACTTTGTTAGGTTATTAATTGTAGAGCGACTATTTTTGGTTCTTTTGGTTGATGATGTACATATGTGTGTACCGATCCGATTAATTTTATTTCCGTCCCGAATCCGTTCCGTTTCCGTTCCGAATCCGTGATCAAATATATCCGTCACCGAATCCACAACCGTTCATTATCCGATCCGATCCGAATC
Organism: Poa pratensis; assembly: GCA_947311845.1. Lineage (NCBI taxonomy): Eukaryota > Viridiplantae > Streptophyta > Magnoliopsida > Poales > Poaceae > Poa > Poa pratensis. The sequence continues at coordinate 22,080,443 of CAMZMU010000064.1, forward strand.
CGAGGAAAAAATATGGTAAAGGATATGGTAGAGTCGAAATCCGATTCGATCCGATCCGTTTACACCCCTACTGGTCGGGTGCCAGGGGGTCCTATTTGTTAGAATTTTGTGAGCTTTTGTCCAGATTTAGTCCATGGTCCAATTAAATTCTGAAAATCTCATGCTCCATTTATATGGCTGGTTTGGAGACTAAAGTTTAGTTTCACATTGCTACTTTGGAGAGAGTTGCACCACTTTATAAGATGGAGTGTTGTGCTACTTGGTGTGCTTATGAGAACAGAATGCTCTCTTCTGCGCACTCCTCTTCCTCTGCCGCTCGCTCGTCTCGTCGCGCCGCGCCGCGGGTTGCGGGAATCTCGCCGAGCCGGGTTATATTTTTGCAGTCCGGGAAAATTTATTGAGTCATTGATTAATAATTAACGGACACGTTAATTGTTTTTGAGTCATTGATTAATAATTAACGGACGCGTTAAAGTGAACACTTGCCAAGTTCTCCATGACTTATATAGAAGCAAAGGGGGATGTTCGATGGAGACCGTGCAAGCAATGTTACAGGGGAGCGTGTGCTAATTAAGCTGTAACGAGTAGCAGCATTTTAACGGATCGAGACAAATCAACCAGTAACGGCCGAGGAAGCGATGGCGTGGCGATTGACAGTGACAAGAGTAAGGGTGGCAATCGGGTCGGGTTTCATCGGGTCAACCTCTTGCAGACCCATGCCCGAACCCCTTATCGGGTGCATCTCTTGCCCACAATCCTGCCCATGGGTCTGAAGTCATGCCATACCCAAACCCGTCGGGTTACCCGACCTGGGCGGGTGCCAATTGGGGACAAGAGTAGTAGAAGAGCAGCCAGGCGTGGCATCTTCCTCCCTGGAACGAGGAAGTCGGGCTAGCTCTGCCGCGTGGCTCCTAATCCTTACCCCTTGCATGGCATGGTGCCGCAGTGAACCAGAACTCTTCTCGCTCCACCGGTTTCTCTCGGAGAAGGGGTTGCCACCACACTCCCTTCGCTTTCATCGACCGATCGATCGCCAACACTATTACCAGCCAGTTAAAAGGTGTTCGACCGAACGAAGCTAGTCGTGTTTCGTTTCTTCTCTTATTAATCCACGGCGGCACGGACCCACCTCCCAAATTCTTTTGAGGTGGCGATACCAGCGAGTCCTTGGTTGCTTATCTTCTTTTCTTCGTCTCGATCGACAGCAAAGCCCTTTGCTTATCTTGTCATCGGCGCATCCCATAACTTGTTGTCCTTATGCTACTACGTCTCTTGGGACCAGAAGGTGCATGCATTGCGGCTGCAACTCTGCGATGTACTCATAGGGCGCGTTTGGTGGCCTGCAGGACCTCCAAATAGGCTCGCCAGCTGCAAAACTGGGCTGATTGGTTAGTCGCAGCAGGCTCGCGTTGTGGCTGGCACGCTCGTTGATGCAGCGCTGACCCAGGCCCAGAAGGCACGCTCGAATCGAGCGTGCCCGTGGAGCCAGGTCTGGCGGCTGCAAAATTCGCCGACGGCGTGCGCGCGGGCGGAGCGCAGGAGATGCCGAATCTCCGGCTCCTTTTCGGGCCCCACATACTCTCACCTCCACTTCTATTCGGTCACCGCCTGCCATAGAGGACCCAAAAATTCCCCACTCCGGATCTTCACCGGCGGCCCGTGTCCGTCCCCTCCACCACCGTATCATGGACGTCGTCTCCCCGGCAGGCAGGAGGAGCTCAAGAACGTGTTCTTCCGCAGCACCTTCCTCTCCCCTTTTCTCCGGCACCGGAAACGCGCCGTCGTCTCGAAAGCCGGCGGGAGGAGCTTTACATCAGCTAATGTTCATCTTCTCTAATGTCGATGGTAAGCCACTTCGTCTCTCCGAACTCGCAGTGGTTTTAGTTGAACAACATCCGATACTAATTGTAGATATGTATACATTTAGGACGATGGGTTGGCTCTGATCAAGCAGACATCTGCTCTCATAGCTGTCATGCATGCATGGATCGTACTCGTTCGCAAGATCGTAGTTAGGCGCAATGCGTATCCTCTAGTCCAGTACGGTCCTATGTTTGCCCGGAATCAAGAGATGATAGCAAATCTGAACAACATCTACAACACTAACGATGTGGAGGCTATGCAAATGCTTCAGATGGGCAGAGCCCCCTTCTTTGAACTTGTCAAAAGGTTCAGAGAAGGCGGCCTGTTGGAGGATAGCATCCACACATCCATCGAAGAGCAAGTTTGCATGTTCCTTCATGTTGTGGGACATAATCAAAGGTTTAAAGTGATTCACAACACATTTAGAAGGTCATGTGAGACTATCTCCCGTTAGTTTAAGCAAGTCCTGTTTGCCATTGGAGAGCTCAGACAAGAGATGATTGATACGTCTCAAACGTATCTATAATTTTTGATGTTCCATGCTGTTATTATACCAATTGCTAAATGTTTTATTTACACTTCATAGCATTTTTATGCATTTTCTGGGACTAACCTATTAACAAGATGCCGAAGTGTCAGTTCCTGTTTTCTGCTGTTTTTCTCTTCAGAAAAGCTAGTCGCAAAATATTCTCGGAATTGGACGAAAATCAACGTGTGCAAATATCTCATCGGAAGACTCCAGAAGCCAGAAGGGGAGACGGAGTGGGGCCACGAGGCAGCCACGCCACCCTAGGGCGGGCAGGGGGTGGGCCCGCGCCCTGCCTGGCGTGGCCACCTCGGGTGCCTCCGACGCCGCCTTTCGCCTATATATTCCCGATGTCCCGAAAACCCAAAAACACCGATCATATTCCACGAAAAGTTCCGTCGCCGCCGCCGTCGTCAACCCTAGATCGGGAGGGTTCTGAAGCTCTTCCCGGCACCCTGCCGGAGGGGAGATCCTCACCGGAGGCCTCTACACCGCCATGCCTGCCTCCGGAGTGATGCGTGAGTAGTTCATCCTTGGACTACGGGTCCATAGCAGTAGCTAGATGGTTGTCTCTCCACCTTGTACCTCCATGTTTAGATCTTGTGAGCTGCCTAACATGATCAAGATCATCTTATTGTAATGCTACATGTTGTGTTTGCTGGGATCCGATGAATATTGATACTATGAGCAAGTTGTTTATCAATCTATCTATTTATGTTGTTTATGATCTTGCATGCTCTCCGTTGCTAGTAGATGCTTTGGCCAAGTAGATGCTTGTAACTCCAAGAGGGAGTATTTATGCTAGATAGTGGGTTCATGCCTCCAGTAATCTGGGCTCGAGATGACAGAAACGACTAAGGTTGTGGATGTGCTGTTGCCACTAGGGATAAAACAATGATGCATTGTCTACGTGTCATTTGCATTGTTTACATTACACACTTTACTTCATGCAATAATCTGTTGTTTGCAACTCAATACCGGAAGGGGTGCGGATGCTAACCGGAAGGTGGATTATTTAGGCATAGATGCGTTGGATAGCAAGTCTATGTACTTTGTTGTAATGCCCAATTAAATCTCATAATAATCATCTTGTCATATATTGCATTGTCATGCGCTCATTATTTGTCAATTGCCCAGCTGTAATTTGTTTACCCAACATGTTAGTTATCTTTTATGGAGAGACACCACTAGTGAACTGTGGACCCCGGTCCATTTCCTCATACTGATAAAACCACCAACTGCAATCATTTGTTCTCTGTTACTTTCTGCACTCATTACTGTTTTCCACACAATACGTTTAATCCTTTGTTTTCAGCAAGCCGGAGAGATTGACAACCTCTCTGTTTCGTTGGGGCAAAGTAGTTTGCTTGTGTTGTGTGCAGGTTCCACGTCAGTTGCGCCGCTGACAACCTTCTGAAGAACCTCCGTGTCCTCCTGGTTCGATAAACCTTGGTCATATTTCAAGGGAAAACTGCTGCTGCACTACATCATACCTTCCTCTTGGGGTCTCCCAACGAACGTGTGTTGTCACGGTCAACAAGCAGATCTTCTGGTGCTGTTGCTGGGAAGTAATAAAACACTCTACCGTTAACACGCCATCAAGACATTTTTCTGGCGCCGTTGCCGGGGATACTGGAATCTCCAGATAGGGGAGTCTCACACTTCCAATCTCATTACTTTGTTTTTGTCTTGCTTAGTTTATTTTATTTTATCTTGTTTGCTGTTAAAACCCAAAAACACAAAAAAAAAATCCTGCATTTAGTTTATTTCGGTTTGTTATTTTCTTGTTCTGTTTTAATTTTGCTAAAATGAGTAATCCTGAAAACACTAAGTTGTGTGACTTCACTAGCACAAACAACAATGATTTCATATGCACACCTATTGCTCCTCCTGCTACCACAGCAGAGTTCTATGAAATTAAACCTGCACTGTTAAATCTTGTTATGAAAGAGCAATTTTCTGGTGTTAGTACTGATGATGCTGCTGCTCACCTTAATAATTTTGTTGAGCTATGTGATATGCAAAAGTATAAAGAGGTAGAGGGTGATATTATTAAACTGAAATTATTTCCTTTCTCCTTGAGAGGAAGAGCTAAAGAATGGTTGCTATCTTTGCCTAGAAATAGTATTGATTCTTGGACTAAGTGTAAAGATGCTTTCATTGGAAAATATTATCCTCCTGCTAAAATCATATCTTTGAGAAGTGGCATTATGAACTTTAAGCAATTTGATAATGAGCATGTTGCCCAAGCTTGGGAAAGAATGAAATCATTGGTTAAGAATTGTCCCACTCATGGACTGACTACTTGGATGATTATTCAAACCTTTTATGCAGGATTGAATTTTTCTTCAAGGAATTTATTGGATTCAGCTGCTGGAGGGACCTTTATGTCCATCACTTTGGGTGCTGCAACAAAGCTTCTTGATGATATGATGGTAAACTATTCTGAATGGCACACCGAAAGAACTCCAACAGGTAAGAAGGTAAATTCTGTTGAGGAGATCTCCTCTTTGAATGATAAGGTTGATGCCATTATGTCTATGCTTTCGAATGGTCATGCTACTATTGATCCAAATAATGTTCCTTTAGCTTCATTGGTTGCACAAGAAGGGAATGTTGATGTGAACTTCATTAAAAATAATAACTTCAACAACAATGCCTACAGGAATAATTTTGGTAATAGCAACTATAGGCCATATCCTTCTAATGGTAGCAATGCTTATGGTAATTCTTATGGTAATTCCTACAACAACAATAAGAGTGTGCCCTCTGATCTTGAAGTTATGCTTAAGGATTTTATTAGCACACAAACTACTTTCAATAAAACTGTTGAGGAAAAGCTAGGAAAAATTGATATTCTTGCTGCTAAGGTTGATAGTCTTGTTCATGATGTTGATTTCTTAAAAATAAAGGTGCTGCCTCATGATGTTAAAGAGAGCAAAACTCTCAATGCTATACAAGTTAAAATTGATAACAATATAAGAATGCTAGCTGAGTTGCATGATAGATGGGAAAGAGAGGAAAAAGAAGCTGAAATTGCTAAACAGAATAGTGTGGCTAGAGTTTGCACTATTTTTACTACTGAAAATGTTGATACCTCAAGTGCTAGTAAACCTCCTACTGTTAATGGAAAGATAATTGGTGTTGGAAATGTCTCCACTTCTGCTGCAAAAAGCTTTAAACTGCCTGATAGCACTAAAATTGCTCCTGATAAAAGTGCTGAAATTTTTAGGAGTGTAGGAGATAATGGTTCCATTACCTTTGATGATAATAATTTTGATTTTGATGGTTGTAATATAACTGAAGTCATTATGTTCTTGCAAAAGCTAGCTAAGAGTCCTAAGGCTAGTGAAATAAATATGGCTTTTACTAAACATATCATCAATGCTCTCATGCATGCTAGGGAAGAGAAATTAAAACGTGAAGCTTCTATCCCTAGGAAGTTAGATGATGGTTGGGAGCCCATCATTAAAATGAAAGTGAATGATTTTGATTGCAATGCTTTGTGTGATCTTGGTGCTAGTATTTCTGTTATGCCTAAAAAGCTTTATGATATCCTTGATCTTGCACCTTTGGAAAAATGTTATTTGGATGTTCACTTTGCTGATTCTTCTATGAAGAAACCTTTGGGGAGAGTTGATAATGTTCTTATTATGGTTAACAATAACCTTGTCCCTGTTGATTTTGTGGTTTTGGATATTGAATGCAATCCTTCTTGTCCTATTGTGTTGGGAAGACCTTTTCTTAGAACTGTTGGTGCTGTTATTGATATGAAAGAGGGGAATATAAAATTTCAATTCCCACTCAGGAAAGGTATGGAACACTTCCCTAGAAGAAGGATGAAACACCCTTTTGATACTATTGTTAGGGCAAGTTATAATGTTGATGTTTTTGGTCTTGACAATACTTGATTCATGTTTCATGCCTAGCTAAAAGGCATTAAAGAGAAGCGCTTATGGGAGGCAACCCATTGTTTTTACTTTCTGTTATTTTTTTTTTGAGTCAAGGAGCATGTTTACTTCTGTAAAAACTCCTTTGTATCTTTTATTTGCTGTTTTGTTGTGCCAAGAAAAGTCTCTTATGACAAGATGGTACCTATATTTGGATTACTGCACAGGAACAGATTTCTGGAACGTCACCGTTTCTCGCCGTAGAAAATCAGAAAATTTGAAAAAATCTGCCAATTTTTGTGCGTGTTCCTGAGATATGTACGCAACTTTCGTACGACTAAAGTTTTTCGATTTGAGCGACGTAAGTGTCCCGAAAAAATCATCTTTACGGACTGTTCTGGTTTTGACAGATTCTGTCTTTGTTTTGCATTCTCTCTTTTACAAGTGTTGAGTGGTTTCTTTTAAGGTGAAAGAGCATCACTTAAGCCTAGTAACAGTAGCTAATGTTTGAAAATGATTGCTTATGAATTTGTGTCCTTACAGAACAAGTGAGATTATTTGTTTTGATGCACTAACCCGCTAATGAGAAAAATGTTGAGTTTTGTGTGAAGGAAGTTTTCAAGTGTTAAGAGAGGAGGATGATATTATAAGATCAAGAAGAGTGAAAAGCTTAAGCTTGGGGAAGCTCCCATGGATCTCCCCAATATATTCAAGAAGACTCAAGCGTCTAAGCTTGGGGATGCCCAAGGCATCCCCTTCTTCATCAACAAACTATCAGGTCATCTCTAGTGAGACTATATTTTTATTTCTTCACATTATATGTACTTTTCTTGGAGCGTCAGTGTGCTTTTGTTTTCAGTTTGTTTTTGTTTTGTTTGCTGCTCTATACTTGTTGGATCCTAGCACTCTTGTTTGGGAGAGAGACACGCTCCGCTTTTTCATTGGAATACTCTTGTTCTTCACTTATATTTGTTGAGTATTCTTGTCTAGCTACTGCTAAAGCTTCTAGCTCTCTGTTTTCATATATCTCTTGTCAGAGCTATTAGTTTCTTTTGAAGAAAGTACTCTCTTGCTTCACTTATATTTGTTTGGAGAGTTGTTCAAATAAGTTGATTGGTGTTTGGTTGGAACAGAAAATGCTATGCATGTGGTAGTGGTATAAAATGCTTACATAAGTCTTGTAGATCACTGTCTTGAGTAATTTGATACTTGTCAATTGTTTTGAGTTACCAAGTAAGTAATGTTTAGACTTGTGCATCATGTAAGTAAAGGCTATTAGTGAAGAACTACTGTAAAGCTTGTTGATATTTGATTTGTATCATTGGTAGTTCCAAAGTCTAGATATTTTCTAGTGAAAGGTTTTGGTTAACAAGGAAGACAATGTGGAGTCTTGTAATTTTTCAAGCATGTTTTTTATATGAGTTCTTGCTGTACCGGTTGACAGTCTGTGTTTGCTTAAATAACCTTGCTAGCCTAAACTCTGTACTAAGCGGGAATGCTGCTTGTGCATCCAAAACCCTTGAGCCAAAATCCATGCCATCTGTGTCCACCATAACTACCTATTATGTGGTATTTTCCTGCCATTCCAAGTAAATTTTTCATGTGCTACCTTTAAAATATTCAAAACTGTTACAACTCCTTTTTGTGTCACTGTTTACAAGCTCATGAGGATGTGGTAGATGGTCTTTATTTCACTTGTTGATCAGACTTTACACCTGGACTAGTGGCATATACATCCGCTTATCCAATAATTTTGCAAAAAGAGCTGGCAACGGGGTGCCCAGTCCCAATTAATTACAACTTTAACCATTAATTCTCTTCACATCTTTTTGCCCCTGAGAAATCAGTCAAGCAATGTTCATAAGTGTGTAAACAAAAGAGAACGAGGGATGATCTACCCGCTGGTAGAAATAACGTCCTTCATGGGAGCCGCTCTTGTAAGGTCTGGTTAACTTGTGACTTAAAGTATTGTCTATTTACTGATTCGTTGACCACTAACACACACCTCTCAAAATATATTTTTATACTCTCTATATGCTTTCAAAAACTTAAAAAGCTCTAGCACATGATTTAATCCCTGCTTCCCTCTGCGAAGGGCCTTTCTTTTACTTTATTGTTGAGTCAGTTTTCCTACTTCTTTCTATCTCCACAAGCAAACACTAGTGTCAACTTTGGTACAACAGTTGTTATATAATGATATGTTTGACTTATTGCATTACTTTGCCTTGACAATATCCATGAGATAAATATGTTAAAGTTGAAGCCAGTGCTGAAACTAAATCTTCCTTTGTGTTAGTCAAACACTTTCATTTAGAATCTATTGCTTTGTGAGCTAACTTTTATGCAAACTCTTATAGCTCCATTGTCTCCAAAGTATTATTCATGAAAGTTTGCACTTGTATGATTCATTTTGTTTACTCCTTGTTTACTTGTTAGCAAACTATAGACCATTGACTTGGATCACTTCATTCAGTTCATGTGCTTTGCATTACTATTTGATCAAGATTATGTTGGTAGCATGTCACTTCAAAAATTATGTTGTTTTTATCGTTTACCTACTCGAGGACGAGCAGGAACTAAGCTTGGGGATGCTTGATACGTCTCAAACGTATCTATAATTTTTGATGTTCCATGCTGTTATTATACCAATTGCTACATGTTTTATTTACACTTCATAGCATTTTTATGCATTTTCTGGGACTAACCTATTAACAAGATGCCGAAGTGCCAGTTCCTGTTTTCTGCTGTTTTTCTCTTCAGAAAGCTAGTCGCAAAATATTCTCGGAATTGGACGAAAATCAACGTGTGCAAATATCTCATCGGAAGACTCCAGAAGCCAGAAGGGGAGACGGAGTGGGGCCACGAGGCAGCCACGCCACCCTAGGGCGCGGCAGGGGTGGGCCCGCGCCCTGCCCTGGCGTGGCCACCTCGGTGCCCTCCGACGCCGCCCTTTCGCCTATATATTCCCGATGTCCCGAAAACCCTAAAAACACCGATCATATTCCACGAAAAGTTCCGTCGCCGCCGCCGTCGTCAACCCTAGATCGGGAGGGTTCTGAAGCTCTTCCCGGCACCCTGCCGGAGGGGAGATCCTCACCGGAGGCCTCTACACCGCCATGCCTGCCTCCGGAGTGATGCGTGAGTAGTTCATCCTTGGACTACGGGTCCATAGCAGTAGCTAGATGGTTGTCTCTCCACCTTGTACCTCCATGTTTAGATCTTGTGAGCTGCCTAACATGATCAAGATCATCTTATTGTAATGCTACATGTTGTGTTTGCTGGGATCCGATGAATATTGATACTATGAGCAAGTTGTTTATCAATCTATCTATTTATGTTGTTTATGATCTTGCATGCTCTCCGTTGCTAGTAGATGCTTTGGCCAAGTAGATGCTTGTAACTCCAAGAGGGAGTATTTATGCTAGATAGTGGGTTCATGCCTCCAGTAATCTGGGCTCGAGATGACAGAAACGACTAAGGTTGTGGATGTGCTGTTGCCACTAGGGATAAAACAATGATGCATTGTCTACGTGTCATTTGCATTGTTTACATTACACACTTTACTTCATGCAATAATCTGTTGTTTGCAACTCAATACCGGAAGGGGTGCGGATGCTAACCGGAAGGTGGATTATTTAGGCATAGATGCGTTGGATAGCAAGTCTATGTACTTTGTTGTAATGCCCAATTAAATCTCATAATAATCATCTTGTCATATATTGCATTGTCATGCGCTCATTATTTGTCAATTGCCCAGCTGTAATTTGTTTACCCAACATGTTAGTTATCTTTTATGGAGAGACACCACTAGTGAACTGTGGACCCCGGTCCATTTCCTCATACTGATAAAACCACCAACTGCAATCATTTGTTCTCTGTTACTTTCTGCACTCATTACTGTTTTCCACACAATACGTTTAATCCTTTGTTTTCAGCAAGCCGGAGAGATTGACAACCTCTCTGTTTCGTTGGGGCAAAGTAGTTTGCTTGTGTTGTGTGCAGGTTCCACGTCAGTTGCGCCGCTGACAACCTTCTGAAGAACCTCCGTGTCCTCCTGGTTCGATAAACCTTGGTCATATTTCAAGGGAAAACTGCTGCTGCACTACATCATACCTTCCTCTTGGGGTCTCCCAACGAACGTGTGCTGTCACGGTCAACAAGCAGATCTTCTGGTGCTGTTGCTGGAAAGTAACAAAACACTCTACCATTAACACGCCATCAATGATCAAGCCACCTGAAGCTCAAACCCCACCCAAGATCACCAACAGCTACAGATGGTATCCATATTTCCAAGTTAGCACTACATTTGTTCTTCTGTCTATTCATGTTATTTGTTCATCTGTATGTTCATGCGTTTGTTCATCTGTTTGTTGTTCTCGTGACAGGATTGCATTGACGCCATTGATGGTACTCATGTCACTGCTAGAGTGCCGAGATCACAGTCCGCAGATACAGAGGAAGGAAACATTACACAAGCCAGAATGTCCTTGCTGCTATTGATTTCGACATGATGTTCACATATGTGCTAGCGGGTTGGGAGGGATCAGCACATGACGCAACAATTCTAGCTGATAGCTTGTCCAGACCTAATGGGATCAGCATGCCTGAAGGTAAGTTCTACCTTGGAGATGCTGGATATGCATGTCGGCCTGGAATTCTGCTACCGTTCCGAAAGACCAGGTACCATCTTAACGAGTTCAGTTCAAGGAATGGTCCGCAGAATGCCAAGGAATTGTTCAATCTCCGTCACTCTAGCCTTAGAGTCACCATAGAAAGAGCATTTGATGCACTCAAGAACAGATTCAAGATTCTTGACCAGAAGCCATTCCACCCTTTCGACACCCAAGTAAAGCTAGTTCTTGCATGTTGCATTCTTCACAATTGGATCTTAGGGTGGGGATAGATGAACATTTCCCCTCTGAGGAAGATGTGACGCCTGACGACACACCTCAGGGCGGCCATGGTGTCCCTCTAGGAGATAGTGAAGCTTGGAAGGCCAAAAGGATGGAGTGGGCTCAGGTAATGTGGGATGATAGAGGTGCCGCCAGGATATGGGCTTCAACACAGCGATATGAAGCAGAAGAAGAAGATGATGAAGAAGAAGAAGAAGAAGAACTGAAGACCCCGCCCCTTTCCTAATTATCATCCTTGCCGAACCTTTCCTAGTTAACTCTAGACTGTAATGCTATTTCATGAACTGTAATTCGTACAAGTTAGGGATGTACTGATGAACTGCCATTCGTAGTAGCTAGGACTCGATGAACTGATATGACCATAGATGTAGTATGGTAAGCTCACCATTAGCAAGAAAGGGTGAGCACAATCTAGCTCGGATGCAACCAAATACCTTACCTTGCATCGCAACTTGCTTTTCTGGGACGCTGCTGGCTACCAAACAATGTGCTCAATCTATGCTCGCAGTGCGATGCAGGCTGCCAAACGGCACGCACAACACGGCCCAGAGGTTGGTCTCGCCGGACCAGGCCCTCCACAACCTAGTCTGGCGGGGCGCATGAGGGGCTGCAGGCCACCAAACGCGCCCATAGCGTACTGGCATGGACTTCTCATAGCGTCATACGGTATCCCCACGGGCGCGTTCTATACTCGCCTAAAATGATCCTTGGAATTCCACATAATCGGCCAAATGGATCGGATAGACATTCATCGTTACTCCCTCCTTCCGATTTAAACGCAGGAATATTTCTTTTATACTACAGCCAATTTTACAATTAATCCTCTTTAATTCAAATCGTTACACTTGATCCACACGAGCTGCTCCCACAAGCGATCCACACGATCGCTCCCCAAGGCTGTAGTTGCAGCTTATCTCTCTCTGCTCCCAAACAATGAAACACAAGAGTGTGCGATGCGTCAGGGGCAGACCGAGACAAAAAATTTATAGGAGGCACACAATGTGACCGGGGAATTTCTGATATAAGTTAAAATATTTTGAATAATTTTATTCTAAAAAATGAGCATATTCTATTAGAGTTCCAAATTTTGAGTGGGGGTCAAGTCCCCCACTATTTTGTACTTGGGTCCGCCCCTACGTTGTGTGATGCGTGCAACATTTGCTGATTTGATTCTGTTATTTATACGGTAAACAACTTCCGTTTGTTTTACCGCAAAAAAGAGAGAAAAACTATCTAGCGAGCAGGTATATCGAACGCGCCGTCCCATGTTCACCTGAGCCTAGCTACAATGATGATTGCACGCACCGTATTCATGCCAACCCACGAAGTACGTGCAACGGCCAGATCTAACTAAGCGATGAAAGCTACAAGACGTGGACATGCACACGTTACTTGGTTGTAATTAGCTAATGGTAAACTACTGATGCTAGGAACCGAGCTCAACGGTATTACACTTACATCATTTACCCACTTAAGCATGTTGTTCAATCTTGATCTCTACCACACCCAGCTTCATCCGCATCTCAACAGATTTAACTTGGCTGAGTGCCTTAGTGAGCAAATCTGGACCATGTCCATCTGCTACAGTATGATCAATATCATATTTTCCTTGATGCATGATCTGATGTAGTGATGCTTTGTGTCAATATGTTTGATATGGTCATTATGCACTGGATTCTTGCTAAACCTGGAAGTCGATTTTGTGCTAACCATCAACGTGAACATCGCCGGAGCTCGCCCAACCATCTCTCCAAGCATACGGCTAAGCCAATGGATGTGATTATGAATAATAAAGGTGTGATCAACAGGTGATGTGTTGCATTGTAGATAACTAGTATATAATTTTGTCGTGCCTGAAGCTGGAGATACAGGGTAGGACCGATCCAAACAAAATTTGGGTCCGGGAGGAATGCTTATAATAAACTTTTGTACTTATTTTTAGGATGCTATAATATCAATGTGTATAATTTTTTTATTTGACATTATTATTAACAACATAGAAATTGTTAAATGTTAGTTGTAGCATTCATTTTATATAGTGGTATGGATGTAATAGAAAAATACATTTGCAATATATGCTAGATTTTAATTATATTTTGTAGATAGTTTTTTCATCAATTAATTTCTACTAAATGTATATATGTATACATATTTATGGTAGAGATATATCAAACACATGGTCTAACAAATATCTTAATAGATGTTTTTTGTAGGTAAGTATATTCATAGAAACTTCCATAGTATAAACTGAATGTTTCCATGATTATTACCTCATATTTCTATGGTCAAATATGTCTTGCGGTTTACAACGGGTACATTATTAATGAGTTGAAAACGTGTACATGATGTGTATTATTATACTAATAGTACTGATGCCACATAGCATCCCACAGAACATACCACACAATCACAATTTCATTTATCACTACGCAAAGAAAAGGATATGCACAAAAGAGCAAATTTGGTGCATCAGTTGTATTATCCACTGGTAACTAACTTTCAGCCTTCAGTAACAGAATAAAATGTGATAACATTGGGGGTTCAAGCCAGCACCATAGATGACCACAAGTTACCATGTCAAAACCAGAGTGTCGACCAGGACAGTGGACACAATACTCTGAAGCAGCAATTAAGTTGCAGAGAAAAATAGGTACAATCACACCTACAACCATGATTGATTGTGTTATGCTGCACCAATTCGCCCTTGTGTTGAAAAATAAGAAAGGACATCAAACAATTTGACATAAACCTGTGACATATATCTCTAATTTGTGGTGCTATTATGATAATGTTTTGTATCTCCTATGCACTTTATGTATGGGTTTTCCTTATGGGCAGGTCCTCATATGCCTAGACTGGCCTCTTCCATGCACATGCAAGTTAGTCGTTGTTGTGCCTTCGACAGTTTCTGCCGTGCCCCGGCCTGCAAAATAGGTCAAGCCGGATCCCCCATTCATGAAACAGACACTTCATGCTTCGATGATGACCGACTTCATGGGGGAAATCTTGCGTGCGCAACTGGAGTATGCTAGCTGTGCTTGTAAGGGTGGACACACTTGCACCAAGCCATGAAGAAATTAGGTCTAGCATGACAGTTGCTTGTGAATCCTGGGTAATTTATTAATCGCACGTATATTTTAACTATACTTTAAAGAGATCTTTGTGTATGGAAGCGCCTGTTAGTGCAGATGGGCATTAATAATTGTTCAGATCAATAGTTTGTTTTGCTCATGTAAAGGGCACATGCTTTATTATTTGAGTGTGATAAATATTCCGGTCATGGATCGTGGAATGTGATGTTTGTCCCATGTATTCACCCGACGACACGATTATTTCATACCAAATCATCTTGTACAGGGTTTTGTCCTTGTGTTGACAGAAGAAATAACTCTCTGGCGGTTGGAAAATAAAGTAGTAGTTGGAATATAATATGGTGTGCGACTTAGGGAATCAGTTGGAGCCAATGTAGGATATAGAGAGTACATTACAAATTAAAAAATTGGAGAGACACAATGGAGTTGGAGTCCAAGGACATTTTCATGATGCTTCTATCATATAAATTTGGTAAGTTTCCATGGCAATGCATGGACGCTCTTTTTTATACACGTGAGTATTCAAAAAATATTGACATGTGTTGCGAAAAAAGAAGGGATAGGGTCAACGCACATGCATTTTAAATTTGAATGAGAGCGTGGGACTGACACCATTGATCATATAGGATTTCTTTTTCAGCAATGCTCCTTGTGCGTCTCCATTTTGTGAGTTTTTGTGAAATAAACAAGGATGACATTCAGTAAATTGGATGAGTTGCATTGTAAATGCAAATTTCTCCAATTGAATTAGTTCGGTGAACTCTTTCAGTTTTCTTAGCTGCCAGGTTATAGTTTTGATTGAAAAAACGTTTTATAGTACAAAGAGTGCAGGGACTTCCCTCACTCACGCCATTGTTATGCACTGCACTTCACATGAAACATTGTAGCATGGTAACTTGGTAATCAACAAACCTTTACACTCCCTGATAGTATGGGATGGTAATACAATGACTTCAATAGCAGATACAATGGACGTTTTAAGTATGATTCCATCACTGCTTTTCAAATGCAGTGCTATTGTTTTGTATGTGATGCCCGCTTATCCAGAGGTAGAACTCCTCGCAAAACTGAAGGAAAAACCGGCTTTCACCGATGTCACCCTAAATTGAGTCGGTCAACCCTCAAACGTAGCAAATCCTCAACAACAAAGCAAATGGGGTGTGTCTTCTTGTCGGTTGTAATCAGACACACAAGCTGCACGACATTCATATACTATGTTATTGGAATACTATGTGGCGATTTTTACCTAAATATACTAGAGGGATACTCCGCGCGTTGCAGCGGGCATCTCTTGGAAATTTTGTTATGTGAATGAAAGTGTATAAGATGTATCATACATGAAGTTGTTTATATGAACATCCAAGATTCTATTTGTTGTGAGGCTAAATTTCGACGTGAAATGTTTGTGTGTTTGACTGATAAAATTTGATGGTGCATGTAAATTACTTAAAATCGTAGATAGGGTGAAATTTTAACAGGTTGAAGAAACCGATAATCTCGATACATTGCTTGTAAATTAGTTTTTGGAAATTGCTTAAATGGTTACATATAAAATAGCACTTAATAGCTACATGAATGAAAACAATATGATTTTTTTTCACTTTGTTGGTTGAATCAATTAAGAACTAAAATAATTGTGGTGTTAAAAAAGGATTATGTGAATAGTTAAATTGCTAAAATAACAGATGATGTTGATAGGTTGCATGGAGAGATAGTCAAGCGATGATGTGGAAAATTGGGTGGCTAAAATAATACATGCTAATAAATGTTAGTGGGATGAGGTGGATACTTGAATGGTTGGTAAGATTGATGAGGTGGACAATTGGTTGGTTGGAAAGATGGATGATGTGATAGCTTGCATGTTGATATAGAAAATAATTAATGCATGTTAGTGAGGTTTTGCTTTATAAGAATTATAGATACGACATTTTAATTTTACTTGTGCAACGCTGATTTTTTTATCCCTGTTGCAAACACACGGGCAATTAGCTAGTAAGCTTAGTATGCTTTGCTCTATACAAGTGCTTGTGCAGAATTCTGAGATTTTAAATATCCGTGCACATAATGTACACATATATCCGTTTGGATAAAGTGTAGGGCTTCCATCAGAGGGCGACTATCAACCTAACTGAAATTTTGTTGTTGATTAGATTACTTTGCTTTTACATATGTGTATAGACTATTGATCGGTCATGTGGGCTTTCTCTCATAAATTTAGCCGTTTAATAATATTTAATAGTCTTTTAACAGAACATATAACAATACACCGGATGCTAGTACATTTTTATATCTGGGGGCCTCCTCTAGCTGGGGTCTGGTCCATGGTGGTTGCCTCATTTGTCTGGCTTATGGTCCGGATTTGATAAAGGTAACACTTTGTTAAAGGTGATCGTGGTTCAAAATTTTAGACCGGTCAAGTGGTCATTTTGTAACAGGCGGTCCGTAGCCCTAGCGCTGGCTCTCCTCTAGCGCTCCACCTAGCCTAAACCGCCGCCGGCCGCTGCCGGCCACGGCGGCCAGATAACTTCGCCGCTGACACCTCCGGTCACGGTGGAATCCATAGCCCCTTCTTTTTCTCCCTTGAGGTATGTTTTCTCCCTCGGAGTAGCCTCCCCATGGCTTTATCCGATCTCAAGTTTGAAGGCGGGCTGAGTTTTGCTGCTCGTATCTGGAAAAAGTTTGGTACTTCGGTGAATTTTGTGGAAGGCCGTGGTTTTCGCGAATTCTTTCTTGTTGTGGATTTCACAAGGTCAAAAATCAGACTCAATGAAGATTCAGTTGGTCTCATCCTCCAGTAATGTTTTGGTGTACATTCTATTGAATACAAGGTGCGTTGCTTGCAGAATGTTGCTGCACATGACAATGAAAATCAGGACAATGCACAGAATGGTGGTCATCAAGTTGATATGCATCAGGCTCATTTGGACAATGAAGAACAGTTAGCTGCAAATATAGTAGAATGGCATCACTGGGCTATGCCTCCGGCAGATGATCTTGTTGATATGGAACTTCATGCAGGTGAATTTTTGGGACTTAATGATATTATGGAGCCAGCGCCTGAAATTGTTCAAGATGCTGAATAACAAATGGGAAGTGATCTTACCTTGACATATAATCCTCCTGAGCAAACCTTCAGTTCAGATGACTCGGTGCAGGACTTAAATCATGCACAACAGGCTCACATCCCTGTGCCACTTGCTTTTGATCTCAATGCTCCGGTGGAAGATTTTGCAGAGATCAACCAGGAAATTATTCCACAGAACATTGAACACCGTGATCTTGGCTTTCAACTTTTCCCTGACCTAGATGATTCTATTCCTCTGAATCAAGTTGCTCCTCTCGGTACAGAGATAGTGGTTTCTGCTGGAAGTCAGAACAATCAAAATGGCATGAATGATACTGAAGTAATTGGTCAGAACATAGAGCTAAATAATGAGACTTCTACCTCTGCTGAAAAAACCATAGTCAGGTCTCGGAATACAGATATAATAGTGGACAATCAGACTGCTTCTGAAGCTGGGGGACATGAAGAAAAAGTAGACTCAGCTTTGAACACCACCAAACCAGTAGCTCCAGCGAATCAAGACAGTACTGACCTGGTTGCCCCTCGAGCTGATTCTTCACTGGGCACAGGTACAGAAGAATCTCTGGCCCCTCCAGGTTTTCCTTCACCTATTTATAAAGATGTTCCATCTCAAAATTTATTTGTGGGTGCTATGCAATTTGGAAATGATGTGGCAGATCCGGTTTTCCAAAAAATGATGGAATCTTGTAACTCTGAAACAATTCTAGGTGAAGAAGGAACTAATCTGTGGAAAGATCACTTTGCTCCAGCATCTGATTCTGACAAGGTGGTTCAGGTACCTATTGAATGGGTCAACTTTTTCTCTGCTACCTTATTAAGCCCTGATAAATTTGATTGGGCAAAGACTTTCTTGGCTTCTCATTTGTGGAAATTCATTTTGGAAGATTCTGCAAATACAGTCTTCAAACCATTTGTGATACCTGATAAATGTGCTTCATCTCAGGCCCCTTTTTGCAAGGAGGGTTCCCATCTAGAAGAGCTGGAATCACCCCCAAAGAAAGCTACAGAGTGCAGCATGATGACCTCCAGCACCTCTGCACTTCATGCCAAGAGAAAGAGAAAAGATAAAGCTCCCCTTGTGGAAACTGAGATAAGAAGGAGCTAAAGAATTCAACACCTAAGAAAGGTTTTAGAAAGAGCACTTGTATGGATAGAAATTGTGTCAGTTGCAATTCTATACCACCTATCATTCAGACTAAGCTTATTAGGAATCTCAGTACTTCTTTCTGTAAAGTGGCTCCAGCGAAATGTACTGATGAAATCTTGCTTGAAAATGGTAAGAAGAAGAAGGTGCAAAAAAGAACGACTGCAGCAGTTGGTGAACTGGAGATGCAGGATCAAGAAGAGGAAGCTCAAGAGGAGCAGCGATCGTTTCAGAGACACTGAAGTTCAAGAAATAAGTTTTTAATGGAGAAACATCTCGATCATTTTGTATAATTAGTACTATTCAGAACCCTTATTTTGCTGGTTATTTGGAGAATCCTAGCTTTGATCCTCTTTGCTGCTTCTGCCATGGGATGGCTGACTTTGTTAAGATGTATGAATGTTTGAGAATGTTTTCTGAACTAGACATGGTTCTAAATCAAGTGTTCAAGCATTTTTTGCTCAATGAATCGGTTCTGGAGTATTTTTGACTGGAATATTAGAGGGATAAATGAACCAGAAAAATGTTGGATGTGGCCAATAAAGTGGATGAATCAGGTTGCGCTATAATTTGCCTTCAGGAAACAAAAAGTGAATTATTTGATCCTGTTTATGTGAGAAAATTTTGTCCTAGAAGATTCAACAAATTTGACTATGTTCCATCTGTGGGTGCGTCAGGTGGACTTTTCATTGCTTGGAATGAATCCATGTTTAAAGGAGAAACCCTTTTCAAAAATAGATATTCCATTTCTATCAAATTCACCTCAGTGCACAATGAAGAATCATGGATCCTCACTAATATTTATGGTCCTTGCCAAGCTGATGCTAGAACAGAATTCTTGGATTGGTTTCAGAACATTGATATTCCTGATGACCAGAACTGGCTTGTGGTGGGTGATTTTAACTACATGAGATACCCAAATAATAGTAACAGAGAAGGAGGTAACCTGAATGATATGTTGGCGTTTAATGAAGCAATCAGTGCTTTAGCTCTTGTGGAAATTCCTATTAAAGGAAGAGACTTCACCTGGAGCAACATGCAAAATGCTCCACTTCTTGAAAAGTTAGATTGGGTTTTCTCCTCTGAGGCTTGGACTACTAGCTTCCCTAATACTCTCATGCTCCCTCTTGCTAAACCAATCTCTGATTGCATAGAAGCAATATCAAGAATGCCAATGCTGTGATTGAAATGCTTGATTGCATAGAAGAATACAGGGACTTATCCCTAGGAGAAATGAATGGCAGAAACATTATTAAGGAACATCTTTTAAAACTCCTAGCTGATCAAAAGGCTTACTTGAAACAAAGAGCAACAATAAGATGGGCTAAGTTTGGTGAAGCCAATTCCAAATTCTTTCATACCAAGGCAACAATTAAATATAGAAGAAATTTTATTGCATCCTTGCACGATGAACAAGGACAAGAACATACTGATCACAATGCTAAGGCTGCTATTTTGGAGAGGGCTTTTAAACAGAGATTGGGTACTTCTTCTGCTACTGAAAATGATATGGCTCTGGACTCACTGATCACAAGGATTGATGGTCTTTCTGCGCTGGAATCACCTTTCACCAAAGAGGAAATTGACAATGTAGTGAAAGAATTACCTTCTGACAAGGCCCCTGGACCTGATGGATTTAACACGAACTTCATAAAATCCTGCTGGAGTATTATTGCTGAAGATTTCTAGAAATTGATTGAGGACTTTCATAGAGGCAATGCCACAATCCAGAGTATAAATTCTTCCTTCATCACTCTCATTCCAAAAAAGGAGAATCCTATCAATGCTTCAGATTTCAGACCAATCTCGCTGCTAAATTGTTCCCGGAAGATCATCACCAAGCTTCTAGCAAACAGAATACAGAAGGTGATGCATAAATTGATTCATACCAACCAATATGGTTTTCTGAAAGCAAAATCCATTCAAGACTGTCTGCCTTGGGTATATGAGTACATTCATCAATGTAATCAGTCTAACCTTGAGTGTGTCATCCTGAAATTAGATTTTGAGAAGGCGTTTGATATGTTGGAGCACAAAACAATCAAGGAAATACTTGTTGCCAAAGGATTTGGGCAAAGTGGATTCAATGGATTGAGATGATTTATTCCTCTGGTTTTTCATCGGTGCTTCTAAATGGTGTTCCTGGTAAACAATTCCTCTGCAAAAGAGGTGTAAGACAAGGAGATCCACTCTCTCCTTTGATCTTTGTGCTGGCTGCAAATTTGCTTCAAACTGTTTTTAACCAAGCAATGGAAAACCAATTGATCAAACCTCCCATTCAATCACAAGCCTGTCCAGACTTTCCTATAGTACAATACGCTGATGATACTCTCCTGATCATGCAAGGATGCAACTCTCAGCTCCTCCACGTCAAAAGTATGCTCAGATATTTTGCTACATATACAGGCCTGAAAGTGAACTACAGAAAATCCAACATTATCCCAGTAAATATTTCACAAGAAAGAATTCAGTCATTGTCGGTCATCCTAGGCTGTAATGTGGGAACAGTGCCTTTTACTTATCTGGGTATGCCTCTGACCCTCTATAAACCGAAAGTCTCAGACTTCATGGTAATACTGCAAAGAATTAGTTCAAGACTTGCAGGCTGTTCAACATTACTCTCTTACGGTGAAAAGTTGGTGTTGATTAAATCAGTTTTTACAAGCCTTCCCATCTTCTTCCTCTGCACACTTCCTTTTCCAGTCACTGTACTACAACAGATCAACAAATACCTGAGACATTGTTTCTGGAGAAAGTATGGAATAGAAGACAGAGGAACTACTTTAATTGCATGGGAAGAGGTTTGTAAACCGAAAGAACAAGGAGGCCTAGGTGTTATGGATTTATTCATCCAAAACAAAGTTCTGCTTCTCAAACATCTTCACAAATTCTTCAACTGTCATGATCTACCTTGGGTCAATTTTGTTTATGAGCAATACTACACAAACAGAGTTGTGGATTGCAGGCCAGTTGGATCCTTCTGGTGGAAAAGCATGGTTAAGCTTATGCCTTTTTTTTAGATTAAGGGAATTTTATTACTTAAGAGATTTAAGCATTACATCCGGCCTCTGCATAACTAGAATGCACACAGCCACAAGTTCACGAGTTCAAGAGAATCTAATGCTGAAATTAAAAAGGCGAATTATATATCATCATGAGAAATTGTAAAGCCGCCTAAGATGCTGGTAGGTCTATCCGGAGACTATGTTGCCATCCATGCCGGGAGAATAACTCCCTGGCCGCAGCCTCCAAACGTGACGCCACCTCCAAAAACAAGTCCCGGTGCTCCACACGCTGCAGTGCCGACCATGCTCGTATCGTTGATGTACACCGGTAGATAACCTGCATAATAGAAGCATCTTTATCGTTAAAAACCTTGTCATTTCTACATAGCCACAGCGACCAAATAACGGCAATCGCTCCCACCCTACTGAAGAGTTTAAACCTAGGATCTACCCCGTTTAACCAGTTGCCAAAAATATTTGCAACTGAACGCGGGGGGTGTAAGGTAGAACCTATCTGGATGGCTGACCATATAGACCTAGCGAACTTGCACTGAAAGAAAAGGTGTGTAATAGTCTCGTCATGTTGACAGAGGACGCACTTTTTACTTCCGTGCCAGTTGCGTTTGGCAAGATTATCTTTTGTAAGAATTACACCTCGACGGAGATACCACGCAAACACCTTAGTTTTTAGCAGGATCTTCATCTTCCAAATTTTGTTATTATCCTTAATATCGACTGGGACTTCGGGTAAGATTAAAGCTCTATACATAGAATCAACTGAGAATTTACCATTTTTCGTAAGATTCCATCGAAATTTATCCGGACCTTCCGACATATGGATGGAATCCAATCGGATGAGCAAAGCATTCCAGGATGCTTGTCTTGTTCCAAATAAACTTCTTCTGAACGAAACATTTGGTGGGGAGGTACCCAACACCTTAGCGATCGTGTCACCATTGTTTCGTAAAATCGCATATAGAGCCAGATATTGTTCTCTGAGGGTAAATTGGCCTAGCCGTTTATCCTCCCAGAAGCGAATTTCCGATCCATCCCTAATTGAGAAAGATCCATGTGGTAAAAAGAACTTCTTTGTAGCCATAAGGCCAGCCCAGAAGTGCGAATCGCCAGGTTTCCAGAGAACCTGAGATACAGCTTGAGATCCCACGTACTTTCTCCTAAGGAGGGTTTGCCAAACTCCATCTTCCGAAAGAAGATTGAAGAGCCATTTACCCAGCAAGGCTCTGTTCTTGACCTCAAGGTCATGAACTCCGAGCCCTCCTTGGTCTTTAGGGTAGCAAACCACACCCCACTTAGTCAGACGATATTTTTCTTCTCACAATCCCCTTGCCAAAAAAATCTAGACCGAAAATAATCCAATCGTTTCAAGACTCCTTTGGGCAATTGGAAGAATGAAATCATATACAGTACCATATTAGTTAGTGCCGAATTTATGAGAACCAATCTTCCACCTAGGGATATGAGTTTGCCTTTCTAGCTATTTAAACGTAATTGTAGTCTTTCCTCCACCTTTTTCCACTCAGCATTTGTAAGTCTCCGATAATGAATCGGAATACCCAAATAGTTGATTGGAAATTGTCCTTGCTCACAACCAAAAAGTTCAGCATACACGGCGGCGTTTTCTTGAGCCTCGCCGAAGCAAAACAGTTCACTTTTATGGAAATTTATCTTCAGACCCGAAAGTTGCTCGAATGCTGACAAAATCAGCTTTAAATTACGAGCTTTTTCGATGGCGTGTTCCATACAAAGAATTGTGTCGTCGGCATATTGAAGAATCGATAAACCACCATCAACTAGATGTGGAATCACTCCCTCAATTTGGCCCTCATTTTTAGCGCGTTCAATCAAGATAGCCAACATATCAACCACTATATTGAATAGTATTGGCGATAACGGGTCACCTTGTCTAAGGCCTTTTTTCGTTTGAAAGTATTTGCCAGTGTCATCATTGACTTTAATGGCTACACTTACTCCAAAAACAAAGCTATCTATTAACGCTCTCCACTCAGTTGAAAAACCTTTCATTCTGAGGGTCTGCTGAAGAAAAGACCAATTGACTTTATCATAAGCCTTCTCAAAATCAATTTTAAGGATTACCACATTCAGCTTTTTCCTATGTAATTCGTGAACCGTTTCATGCAAAATTGCCACTCCATCTAGGATGTTGCGACCTTGCATAAAAGCCGTCTGAAATGGACGAACCACATGATCCGCCACACTGTTCAGTCAAATCGTAGCAACTTTGGTAAATATCTTAAAGCTAATGTTAAGGAGGCATACATGTCTGTATTGTTGAATCCTTTCAGCCTCATTAAACTTAGGTAATAAGATTATCTCACTAAAATTGAGACGAAACAACTCTAATTGTCCATCATGAAGAAGACATGCGAACAGTTGTAGTAGATCAGGCTTGATCACATCCCAAAAGTTCTGGTAGAACTCAGCTAGGAAGCCATCAGGACCAGGTGCCACCTCATCCTCTGAATAGAGGTTAGTAAGTAGACTATTTTCCTCGTCTGAAACCTGGGGTATATCCCCTGTTCGAGACTCATCCAGTGTAAAGTTTCCTTCCACTGGGGCTCCGAACATGCCTTTATAGTAATTTGTAATATATGACTTTAGTTGCTCATGGCCCTCAATCGTTCCCTCCTCCTGGACTAGAGAATGAATACGCTTTTTCCTGTGTCTGCCATTGGCAATACTATGGAAATAGCTAGTATTCGAATCCCCTTCTAGGATGAATTGGGCTTTGGAACGTTGATACCATTTTAACTCCTCCTCGTGCAGTAGTTTCGCTATCTGTGCATTGGATTGGCTTTTTAACTCAATCTCCTGCGCGGATAGCAAACGAACTTCTGCTAAAGCCTCTAGAGCATCAATAATCGAGGATAGTCGTATCTTTTCTTTTTTAAGTAAACCAATAGTATGACGAGCCCAACCAACAAGGTGTGTGCGTAGAGCATGGATTTTATTATTCCACCTCTTAATCGGCGTATCACCAGCAAACGGTCTTTCCCAAATTCTTTTAACCATCTCATGGAACCCCTCACGATGCAGCCACCCAAGTTCAAACTTGAAACGTGGTTTACATTGTGGCCTAGGTGTTCTAGTGGTCAAAAGAATGGGAGCATGGTCCGACAATCCATCAATACGTTCCAGAGCCCGTACCGACACCAATGGGAACCTCGCTTCCCAATCAGTATACATCAGTACACGATCTAGCTTATGCCTACATATAAAAGCATGGCTGCGTGTAAGGTGGGAAGAGGCAATACCTGTGGCACCCCGCTCTGGCACATATTTCCAGAGAGACGGTCGCCCCGTGCGCCAGCCCAAGATATCTGGCCGCACATTACGACAATGCAACATAATGGAAATCATTACACAATCAGGTACAAGAAGTGCTACAAAAGGTTTACAAGGCCATCAAGGCATGGCAGAAATATCGAGCCAAGCATGGCTCAGTACAGAGTTTAACTGGCAGCGGAAGACGACTAAGGCAACGGCTTGGAGCGGCTCCACTCCACAGGCATTTGGCTGGGCTACTGATCCTAGCACGCTCTTGCTCCATCTCCTTGCTATGGTAGAAGATGAATCCTCTCAACGTCTGGCCACATGAAAAGCCAGTCTGAGTACAATGACGTACTCGCAAGTAAAATAACCACAAGACACGAACAGTCAGGCAATCATGCAACAAGTTATCCAAAGAAACAACATCCTACCACCTGGCAACAGTCTACTCTAGTATAATCAGCATCATGGCATGAAGTAACATGGAATAGCAAAGAATTCATGGCATAATCAATCATCAGGGGTATCGCAAGTACAGAGTCCAAGCCAGGTGGGGTTGGATCGTATACCAGCAATCATACAAAGGGCTTACCTGTGATGAGTAAACGGGTGTACCATTTGGTACCAAGTAACATAACAGTATTTATCATCCCTGCTAGGCCCACTGGCCTTATCTCTTTTCTCAACTCTCCTAGGCCTTCTGGCCTTATTTTTCCACGTTGGGCATGCACGGTTGATGTTGGCTCAGGCCTAACTCTAAGCTCCCAACGATCACACCGTCACCCCTAAACACGGTAACCATCCACAGCTCAAGTAACATTCCCTGCATCATCTTATTGTTCATTTAGTGAAATCGGGTTGTTCATCTTTCTTTCAAACCGAACTTATGTTTAACCTCCGGACTCGACAAAGACAATAGTGTGACCGACACTGAACTGTTGTTCCATAACCTTGGAACGAGGCTAGACATCCAGATTTGACACTCTCGAGAGGTTGCAGATACCACCCATCTAAGTGCACCACACTCAGCCGGTACTTTAGGATATCATCCTTAAGACGAACTCAGAAAGATACACTCACCTGACCGTTCACTCTACCAAGACACTCCCTGTATAGCTACCGACACAACTCTATGTCTTATGACGAAGTGAATCCGGCACGCCCCCAACAGATGAGCGACGCCTAGCTCCGGAACCTTCACAAAACTAGCCCCGACCACAAAGGTAACCGACTAGTCTTGCCAAAATGGTAGCATCAAAGGAGGCTCAATAGGATACGTAGGCCAAGGCCCGCCCATATGAGCGACAGTGGCAGTGCTTTCGATGTTCGGATTAGTGGCACTATGGACTGACCCTATCGATGTTTGGAGGGGTGTTTCATTTAATCAAGTTTCATCATTCACAAGTCCAACAACCAAGGATTAGTCCAACACAAAAACCATAACATTATAATAATATACCATCAAACAACGGGACATTAGCAACATAATATCTCAAGCAATAGTTTGTTTGTATTGACCGGGTGACTATGGCGGTGATACCTCTGACCAGCGCCATCGCAAATCAACTACAAAATTTAGTAGGGCATGTAGTCTCCAATGAATGAAGCGAAAAGCACTCATAAGAAAGAGAGCATCCATTCCATTCGAGGGTTATCTCGACATGGTGTCAGCAATCTTGGCAAAAAGAACCAAATGGAAAGCAAATGTCCCAAGCGTCGCAGTCCAGGCGGGCATATGCCAACCACGTTTGACGGAGGGAGAAGAAGCAAATAACTCTTTTCGCAAATGCCCCCAACTCCGAGGATCATAAGACGACATTCGTCCGCTCCTCACCTCGATGAAGAAGAAGAAGAAGCAAACAAAGCCACGCAAGTGCGAGGCGCACAGTTGTATTGTCCCCATTCCTTTGACTGTGGCGGTTCCTCCAGCCCATCGCCTCGGGAATGGGGGGTGATGCGCAGATAAGTAATTATAAAGTAATGCGACAATTTAAAATGCAACATGGCATGTAAGCATACACATGAAATTACATCGACGATCAACAACATTGACTAGCAAGCAAAGCACAACAAGATAAACTAGACAGGGGCTCATAGCAAGTGGTTAGCTTGCCTCGGGGTCACGTGGTTGCTCTGGTTCGTCGGTGAAGTGAAGACGTCATGGAATCGGGCACCGGTAGCCCTACACTGCGTCGTCGGGATGGTATCACACATAATACGCGCTACCCAAAGAGTTTACTGGAAAGATGTGAAATGGGCCGCTACTGCGCGCCACTGCGCTTGGCCGGGCCACTGGTGGGCAGCGAGCTGCTGCTGGCTGGGCTGTGTTCTGGACCAGGCCAGAAAACGGTTCGTGGAAAAAAAAAGAAAAAAAACAGAGGATCGATCGGTCGTCGTCTTCAACCTCTCGATACCGTACGGGAACGGCACGGAGCGGCCGGGGACGGGCCGGGGAGCTCGCCCAGAGGGCCGGCGACGGCGGGGACCGCCCGGGGGTGGCGCTACGCGGCCGGGGAAGGCGGAACCGGAGGCGGGCGGCCTCCTGCCCGCGCGCCCGAGCTCGAAGAGCTCCGGCCATGGTGGAATTTTTTTTGTGGAGGACTTTTGGTGCATCTTGTGCACTGAATGGAGAGAGCAGGGGAGAGGAAAGAGGTGGGGAGTGGCTAGGGTGTGCCTGGGCTGCTCTTGGAGGCTTTAAATAGAGGGGGAGGAGGAGAAGTAGGTGATGGCCATTGATGGCCGGCCGAGGTCATCCATGACGTTTTTATCCTACAGGGAGGAGATAAGGAGGAGGAGGGGATGAGGCAGGGGCACAGTGGCGCACGTGGTGGCACTGCTGTAGGGGATAAGGGCAGGGGCTGGTTTTGCATCGGGTCATGCCGTCACCGGCATGTCCAGAGCGCGACGCGAGCGGCGTTGTTCGCGTTCCCGATGACTCGGGGAACGAAAAAGAAAAAGGGTCACGTCACTACGTTGTACTACTACTACAAACAACATCTAGCAAGCAAAACAACAAATTGGGACAAAATGCCAGAGCAAAGTTTTGAAAAGTTCAAATGCACCCAAGGTGTTCGATGCAATGAAAATGGACTTCCTCTATCCCAATGGAGCTAGGATTTTTACTGGTGATGTTGTACTGGTATGTGAGTAATGTGGTCAAGTTTCACTCAATTTGGAGAAGGTTTCATGTGTAAACATTTTTGGGTTCCTAAATTGGCAGAAGGTGTTCGATGGGTGTCCTACAAGAAAAAGTTGGTCCAAATGATCCCAAATTTCTGTGGTAGGCATCTAATGGGACAGGGAACACTTCCTCAGGTGGTCAAGATTTATGGTGGAGTGGAAGTAGGGGTTTGGATTTAATGGCCCGGTAGTGGCAGATTTGGTAATTTCTTCAATCTAAAAAAGTTGCATAGGTCATGGCGATGTTCATGCATATATGGGATATACATGAGGATAGGTGTCTCTGAAATTTTTGACGGAATTTTCCAAGCAAGATAAAGGAGAGTTGCTTTGGAGAGGCGGTATATCGGGTTTACTTTTCTATAGAAAAGACATTAAGGTTTTATAAAGAAAACCCTAATGAATGGGATCAAAGGTGATCAGAAACATTCACAGAATATTCCCGGGGTTGGGACAAAGAGAGGTACATGATCTCAACATCAATCACCAAAAGTTCAAATGAGTTTTGATAAAACCCAGAGAAATCCAATTTAAAAGGTTTTCGCAAATTTTTATTTCACCCCTTTTTCAGGAAAACCGGTTAGTGAAAATCGGGGTGTTACAATACCGCCATGGTTTGGACTGATAATTGGAACTCTCATATTCCCAGTGAAAAATACCCAGAGTTACACTCATTCAGAATTAAAGATAATCAGTCAATTATGGAATTCCTAAATGATTCTGATTTGACAAATCACTTCCATCTGCCTCTCTCTGTTGAAGCTTACCAACAACTGCAAATGTTTCAGAATGACTTGGACAATATCCACAATACGATGGAACCTGATGTTTGGACATATACTTGGAACTCTGAAATTTTTACCTCAGCTAAAGCATACAATACGATGGAACGATTGTTCTACGGTTCAGCGCTTCAAAAAAAACAGGCGGTCCGTATATTTTGCACATAGCTGGCCAAATGTTGATGTTCAGTCAATCGGTTCAACCAAACAACTGGAAGCTAACTGACAGTCGTTTATTTGGACATTCTTCTAGCTTGTTACTATTGTCGATTTCTACTGCACGGTCTCAGGAATTTTGGCCATCCTAGCTAGTTGAACGAAATGTTAACAAGATTGCAAAGGCCACGAAGTTGTGTGGACAGTGTCGTGCCCAAAGGGCTGGGAAAAGTACATGGCCTCGACCTGTCAGCTGTGATGTCTGCTTCCTGACCTCTCAATTTTTCGGCTGCTTCTCCCGTAGCAGTCAAACCTACAAAAACGGACACAGATATAACCACAGCTCAAGTCACATTTGACATATACATCTCACTAGGAGAACAAATATGACCAAAAGAGGAGGCATCGACAAATTCGACATCGCCGGCGAACGACGCAAATTCTGGGCACTCCTACAATTACAGGCGCATGCATGAGGACAAATGCTTTTGGGGGTATGTAGAACGCCAGAAGACCTTGTAACGGAGACAGATTCCATGGACATAAATCGTTTTTTTTTACGAAATGGACATAAATCGTGAGCTTGCAGAACTTGACAGTCCAAGCTGAGAGCTGCAGCTTGACATGGACACGGAGATGTAATCTGTGCGAATGAGGGCGGACAAAAATCGTGACCAGAAGCTTTAACTCCAACAGAGCATTTTAAATCGTGTTCGTAATGAGTTTCATTTTTCTTTTTTCTTTTGGAGTGGACGGATAACTGTCCACGGACTGTCCTGCTGCACCCAACGGCCAGAAGACCGTGTAACGGAGACAGATTCTAACTTCCAAGGACATAAACATGAGCTTGCAGAGTAGACAGTCTCCGAGCTGAGCGCTGCAGCTTGAAGATGGACACGGAGGTAACATCTGTGCGTAGGGGTGGGCATTTTAACCGAAGACCAAACTAACCGAGATCGAAACCGAACAGACCGAAACCGAAAAAGAAATACTAAATTCGGTTAGGATATCTAGAAACCCGAAATTTGTTCGGCTAGTTCGGTTTCAATCCATGCGTAACCGAAAACACCAAAGAACCGAGAAAATTCCGTAACTGCCAAACTCCACGTATTAAGCCTACGGCCCACTAATCAACATAGGCCTTCACGAGGGCAACCTTTCAACCTGCATCAACATAGGCCTTCACGAGGGCAAATCCTAGTCTCCGCGTACCGCGGAGTTAACATCGCTCCGCGTACCCTTAGTGGGTTGGCCCACGACGCGCACGGGAAGAAGAACGCGAGCACGGGAAGAAAAAGACGCGGTCGCCGCCGCTGCTCGCTGGCACCATCGCCACTCACCGACGACGGGGTCAACGTGGCTGGCTGCGTCGCCCCGTCGGAGGTGAGGCCAGGACCTCGCTGGAAACAGGGACGACGTGGCTGGCCGCGGAGTCGCCGGCGGAGGCGAGGACGTGACTTAACGCAGGTAGTGCGGGTGCGGGGTGGGGAGCTCGCCGGCGAATGGAGAGGATGGCCGGAGTTAGGTGCGGGGGGGGGGGGGAGGGGGCTTAGAGGGAGGGCTGGCCGGGGGCGATGGACCGGCGGAGGAGGCGGCTCGGGCAGGGCGGCGAGGCGGCGCGGTAGCGACGCCGGCCGCGGGTGGCTGCAGCAGGCGGCTGGAGGCGGATCGACGACGGCGCTAGGAAGAAGAAGAGGCGAGGAAGAAGAAGATGTGGTGGGCCGCGGCCCATGTGGAGGATGGCAGCACGAGGTGGGTACGCGGAGCTTCGCTCCCTCCGCGTACCGCGTTGACTAGGGGCTCCCCACCACTAGGGCCTACAGGTCACACCTGATCTAATCGATCCCCTAAAACGAAACCTTATCTAGTCGCTCCCAAGACATGCAGCCGCCAGCCTGATGACGAGATGATGCACTGCTCGATCGCTGGATCTGGCGACCAGCGCGGCCGCCATGACATCTCCTCCTTCTTCCTCCTACTTCTCCACAGCGACCGCCTCCGCCCCAAAGTTCGACTACCGCTCTCGACTCATTTTTTTTGCGAGCGGCGTATGGCTAGCTGAATGTGTTTCTGATCTGCTCCTCTACTTCCTCTTTGGTTCAGCTGTCTCTACTTGATTGCTTGTTTCTATCGAGCCTGGCGTCGTGTTCCTTGTTGGATTTCTTCTTGTCGGTTGTTTCGATCAGAAACCGAGGACCGAACCGAAGTATCGGTGCACCGATTCCTCGGTTAGCAGCAATGCAGAATGCTAAGAAACCGATCGGTCAGCATTTTCTAAAAACCGAAATCTTTATTAAACCGAGAAACTGAACCGATCGGTTCGGTCTAACCGAACGCCCAGCCCTATCTGTGCGGACGCCGGACGGGCGGACAAAAACGTGACCAGAAGTTTTTTTTTTTTTTTTTTGCTATGTTCTGAATGTTGCCTGCTGCATACAGTTTTTGATTGGGCCAAATCCAGTTCCGCGGTTTTGGGTCCGATAGCTGCGCACTAGGCTTTCCGTGTATACGGCCCAGAATAATTCTCCCTGTGCAAACGGTTGCTACAGCCCGGCCACGGGCTTATCGTCACATCTTGCTATAATGAACCTGCTACATGTTAAAGGATGTAAAAGTGAGATCCCACTTATCCGGCATGTACAAATATTGGATAAGTGGGACTAGTGAGATCCCACTTTCGCATCCCTACTCCATGTGGTCATGCCGAAACGCACTGAGAGTGTCAGACCCTGTGAGTGAGCTGGTGCGGATGCCCGACAACAGCACATAACTCTTGATTTTTTTAGAGAATACCACACTTTATTAGTCTTAAATAGCCCACACTTTTTTATTAAATGACATCAATAAACAAGGTTTCTGTTCACTCCAGGTTCACGGAGCTGCTTTTCTCCTGTTCTCTTCTTGTTGTGCCGTGCTGACCGATGAACCCGTTCACGCTGAACACATGAATATTTATCACGAGAAGAAATGTTCACGCTGATTGAATGGATGAATTGAACAAGCTGGTATACAACGGTACATTACATAGCTCACGGGATCGGCACTGCACGGGCGGAACTGGCCAATTCAGGCTCAACACCTTTCAATCGGCGACACCGTCCGCACGCAACCATTTAAACACGGCCCATCAGTCTTTTCTTCCGAGAAAATATACCCAAATGGCACTAGGAGGTCCTATTTGCCGCTTTAGGCATCCACTATGGTAGCCTCGCTTGCCTTTTTTTTTTAAGGGGAGAGCTCCGCTTCCAGTTGTTCCTTCCTGGACCGCACCAATGCGGCCCGAGAGCAAGTACTGCTATATTTTCTTTAGAAATTCGGCTTTTTTCCCAATGAATTCATTTTTCTACATGTTCTATATTTATTTTATAATTGATTTCAATAGTAGAATTTTTTTGAAGTTGAAAAATGGAATCATCTCACCATGCAAATTATGTGAACATTTTTTATCCCCATGAACAGTTTTTCAACCCAATGAACATACACATTTTGAAACCATGAACACTTCTTTTAACCAACTGAAATTTTTGAACCCATCAAATTTTTTCATATCCATGAATCATGCTGACCCCATGCACTTTTTTGAACTTTCTGAATATTTGTCAAAATTGTTGAACATTATTCCTAAACATAATTTTTAAACTATTAGGAGAATCTGAAAAATACTATGAACATTTTTTCGCAAGGTGGAAACATTTGTAACTATAAATTCTGAAAGAAAAACAAATAAAGAAAGAAAT
This sequence comes from Poa pratensis, assembly GCA_947311845.1. Lineage (NCBI taxonomy): Eukaryota > Viridiplantae > Streptophyta > Magnoliopsida > Poales > Poaceae > Poa > Poa pratensis. Next base: position 22,113,125 of record CAMZMU010000064.1, read on the forward strand.
AAAGAAGAAAAATAAAATAAAACATAAAAGGAAACATAAAATAAAAGAAAGAAAACAGGAATAGGAAAAAAAATAGAGAGAAAAAGAAGGTCAATATCGTAGTCGGTCTGATTCATTGCTCCTAATTTTTTGAAATAAAGGGTTTCATTTGAGACTTTTCTAATTGTTCCAAACTAAGGCAAATAGGATTTTCCTATGGCACTCTTGAGTCACGACGATGGTGCTATTTTTCGAACAACTCTACACAATTTACACATATGGCTTACATATATTGTATGCATCACAACAGTGGCGAAGGACGGCCCAAAATTTAGGTATGGTAGAGTCAAAACATATATCATTATTTAATTAGAATGATGTGTGGAGAAGGGGGCGGCGGCAATGGCACCCATCCCCATGGTAAGATGTAAAAAAAGTTTAATATACTTTTTAAAACATGAATATGCAAATTTTACTTGTCCAAACTATAGTTAAATTTATAAATACTGTCAAAATTCTCTCCAAGTGGCTTCAAGCACAAATTAATTGAATGTCATTAAGTTAGACAGAACTGTCCCTCCGAATTCCTAGATAATAGAAATTCATGGTCACTGACTTGGATTATTTTCTCATATTTGGAACATTTTCTATGTAAATAAACACATCAGTGTGAAAACAGGTACGGTAAAAATACACCGCAGGGAGAACCCCTACGGTAATTCCTTAAAAAAACAGGTACGGTAAAAATGCAAACAACATGCTCATCTAACGATAGCACTTTGCTTTGGTTCAATTCAAAATAAAAATCCAACAAAAATAATCAAGACAAGAGAAGTTTTGAAACAATTCTAAAGAAAGGTCATTTAATGAATGGTCAAAATTGGTGGTAATATAGTTTTTTTTTTACTATCCGATGGTAATATAGTTCTTGCAGCATAGAAGATGTTTACACTATAAAAATAAACAATAAGGACCTGGTGTCTTCCTCTTTTCTTGATTTGCCCCATTTTGTTACCATTTCATTAAAACTAACGATATAATTTTCCGCGTAAACTGACATCTTCCAAGAGAGCTTTCATCCATAATTTTTTCGATTGAGCAAACATGTCTTCACTTTCTTAACGAAAAACATTGACTGAACTCACGCAATTAAAATTGTAGATCAATAAAAATTATACAAATCCAAAATACCATGAAACATAACCCATCAAATATCTGAAGTTGGTTTCAGCCACCTCATAAAAACTGGCCAAAATACACTCAAGTTCTACTTAAATACCCCCATTTAGAAAAATATTGCATAGAGTTTGGTTTGTTAGACTGAGAATTAGCTATCGCAAAAAGAAAACGCTGATTTCTGATTAGACTAGAGCTAGTCCCTCATTTGAGTTCGGAATCAGTTTTGATCAAAACAAGCATAACTTTGTCATACATAGTCTACTTTTAACGTACAGCCACTCGAGTTGTTCTGAAAAAAACGCGTGTAGAGGAAATCAAGGTAGGACGGCCGCCCTAGCTTGCCCTACGAGGGCTCCGCCCGTATCACAGGCTATTCGTCCCACTTGACATGTATCCGTGGAACTGATACGACATGTACACCATGCCATATATATGTTGAACCTGGTCCACCCGGACGAAGAAATTAAAAATGTTATTCTCGCCACTGGACCTGCAGGGGGCTGTCCGTGATCGAGAAGCTGCACGGCTCCATGTAATGTACCGGAAATACGCACAATCTCTTGACTTATCTCGCCCCCCAGTTCCGAATATGTGATCCATAATATGGCTGTCTGTCTGTCTGTAGCAAGATGATGAGCCCCACGTGCACGGTCGTGGGATCGTATGCTGTTGCTTCCGTTAGCGATGTGTTGTGTTGGTGCCCATCGATCGGTGGGACCCAAATAACCCCATGCTCAGTTGGAACACTTGATAAAAGCAAGCGGGTTTTGTTTCATCTTTTCATTTTCGTACGTGTTCGTGGAAAGCAGGCCGGCCGTCGGCAGGTTATCAAGGACATTGTGGATGGATGGATGGATCGTCAGCGAGATTCGAGGTCCGCATATATATATCCCCCATATCTCATTCTCAGCTGATGTGATGTGCGGGCAGAAAGCAAGCCCACGGATGTAAACGTGTAGCTAGAAGCGAGACGGAGATCGTCTTCCTCGGCTGCCCACCGGCACCGCCCGTTCGCACGGTCATATCAATAACAGTACGTGACGGAGGCAGTTCATTCTTCAACCCGGCCGGAGACAAGAACGTCTATATGGGATTTGATTGTACAATGCGAATCAATCGCTGCATCAAGATGGATAGGCACGAATAGAGCAGGGAGCGGAGGATCCATATATATATATACGAACCATATCTTTCGTTGGGTAGTCACTGTTGACACGGATCCCACGAGCGAGCGAGCGAGCCACTGGTGCATGATTTAGTTGAAAGCGTTTGGCAAAACAGAGCTAGCTACTAGTAGTAATGGCGTCACAGTTTGCTAAATGAGGTGGGACACATCCGCTATTTACTACCAGCGCAGCGCTCCATAACAAATCATCATGCAAGATCATAGTAGTATAAGATATTTCCAGGGCCCGCCCGTGACAAGTGAGATTCGAGAATCCCATATATGCATGTCTATCATCGGTTCCGGGCGGGGAGCATCTATGCTGCGCATGCACGGATAGAACATTCTTTCAATAATAGCTTAGCTAGCTTAACGCGCGCCTGAGCAAACCTGCACGGTCTGAATGAATCTACTAAAGTGTTCTCAAAAAAAAAAAAGAATGAATCTACTAAAGTGAGGTCACGTGGACACGCACGCATGCGGACGCGGACCGATCAAGAGAAAGGATGGTGGAAGTTTCTAACGCGTCATTGAAAACTCCTCTCCTCTCCTCTCCTCTCGGGAGGCAGCAGGCAGGCATGCGCGCGCTCTGTGTGACCGGCGTTAACTCGTCAGATTCCCGGCCGTGGATTCTCGTTCCGTCGTCACGGGAAACCGCCCGACTTTCTCATGCGGTTCCGTTAGTCCAAGGTAGGTACGTGCGGTGACAGGGGAAGCCCCCGTGTACGTGGACGGGCAATCTAGCTTGGATACTGTCATCTCTATTTTACTCCATAAGTTACTTTCTCGAGCCGAGGTGATAAGCATATTCTACTCCATGCATGAGAAACCCCATAAGCAACAGATTGGCACCGGACACATGTCTTGTCGTCTCTGGCCGGAGATTCAATATATAGCTGACATATTTTGACAATATTATTTGTACCATCATTAACTTCTTTAGATATGGCAACGCGTCGCTCCCCACCTAGAGTGACATCGGGCTAGCCTAGGCCCCAAACCTTGGCGATGCCGCCTCCCCCTCTCCCACACGGCCGACAACGCGTGGTTGGATTTCATATTTTGCAATATTTGAGCCGTGGTTACCTTTGTTATGTACTCTGCGAAATATTTTTTAAGAATGGATGTGTGGTGTGATAATACTAATAGCACGTGAGGACTAATAAATTGGATGTTGCTTAGTAGTTCTTTAATTGTAATACTGGCTATGTTCACAATTATCTAGCGTTTCGGGTAAAGTCAAAGTCAAACTTTGTGAAATTTGACCAATATATAGGAAAAAATATCAACATATACCAAATAAATTTAATATTATTACAAGTCGTCATACAATAAACTTTAGACTACACTTTTGATATTATAGATATTGATATTTTTTCGTAAATACTCGGTCAAACTTAGAAATTTTTGACTTTACTATAAAACGTGAGGTAAATAAAAACAGGAGAAAGTTTTGCGTTGTCTAGTCCACTGTGAAACGCGGTTTGGAATAACTTCACCCACCGGCTACCGGGCAGTTACTATCAGGGAGCGGTTGCAGATTCGTTCCATCATTGAGTCGGGATTACATGGATGACCTCGGACGGTTGCTGTAGCCTGATACCAGACAGCCGACTTACAACGTACGTAACTGCCAGAGGAGCCACGACCAATCTCCACGGAGATCGACGCCCTTTAACATTCTAGCACACACGTGGACGTCCATGATCAACGGAAAGATCGTTGTTATCTTGCGTCTGCCGGCCGGCTCAATCGGCATCCTGCCTGAAACTACCACTCCCCGATCGAATCTCCTTTGCTCGATCTCATTCCGTAGCTAGGCTGGCATACACAACAAATTAGCTGAGACATCTGATGATCACGCTGTAAGTCGGAGCAGAGGAGAGGTTACCCTAGCTTTCTCATCAATTAATTAACCAGCAAAAGCGAAAGCAACAGGGACGCAATTTGGAGTTTAAGCCCCGACAGGCACAATCATTGAGACGTATATACATATAGAAAATAGTTTGAAAGGTATACACATTACACACGTACTCACCCGACAGGGAGGCACTCCCTGCCTCTCTCATGTCATCACATCCACCAGTAGGAATTCATCACGGCACAGCGGCGGCTTAATCTAATGGTCTCCCCTCTGGATAATTAACTTTTGAAACAAAAAGGCAGAGAAGCCAACTAAAAAGGAGAGGTCCACAGTTACATGCATGCACAAGAATATACAATGGCCGGCGGTTTGAGTACTAGCTATAGCTACGGCTGTTTGACTACCTATCTACGGATTAGAGTCTATGATTGATGGATCGGATTAGCTAAGCGGAAGATTCGATCGTCGGATCAGAACTAAACCCCCAGACCAAGAGATAGCAAAAGTCTGGGATCAGGTCCAAGGATCATATGTTACTTGCGAGGTGAGGTGTATTAGCTACGGCGGTTGTAGCAGTGGCGGTGCTCCGTTTGGTGCTGCTGATCTGATATGATCGACATCGGTGTATGTACGTGCGATGATGCAGCGCAGATCAGCAGGCGGCGGAGTGGGTGAAGGGGTTGAAGAAGTGGTGGGTGGCCTTGGGCCTGTCGGAGTCGACCTTGCCGGCGGCGGTGGCGCGCTCGCAGGACGGGCAGATGCTCAGCGTGGCGGCCGGCAGCTGCATGTAAAACGGGGCCGCCGGTGAGGGAGGGGCTCCGGACTGTTGGCTCAACGGCGGTGGCGGCGGCGCGAACTTGAGGGCGCGGAGCTCCTGCAGCTCGCGCTGCAGGCGGCGGTTCTCCTCGGTGAGCGTCTCGCAGCAGCGCTTCAGGAACTCGCAGTCCACCTCCGTCTGCTTCAGCTTCGTCCTGCATGCATGTGCAACCAAACCAAATCGGTCGTTAGTTATCAAAGTATCACCAGGAACTGAGATGACCCATATATAGTTACTTTTAGGTATGTGTAAAATTTGTGTTCACTAATTTTCCATGCATGCATGAAGAACGTTAAAGAAAAGGCACTATAGTTGTACGTAGTTGAGATGGAGTGCAGATATCATATAGGAGTACTCGTGATGAAATTTGTGTGTGCGTATGGCATAATACAAAAGCTACTCGTACTAACCTTGCTCTTCTGTTTTGAAACCAAACTTCCACCTGCCTTGGCATGAGGTTCAGCTGCTTGGCTAAAGCGACTTTCTGCTTCTGCACAAATCCAAAAAGAAAAGAAAAAGCTGTTCAGTAACTCATATCCAAGAAGATCTCAGAAGATGATGGTACATGATGTAGTAATTAATTGGATTAGGTAAGTGCAGCTATCTGCGGTCAACCGTATCGAATCGAACGTGAGTAGTACGCATGCTGTACGTCGTACGTACCGGGTTGAGGGTGCTGTGCTCCTTGAAGCGGTCCTCCAGGAGGGCGGACTGCTCCTTGGTGAGCCTCAGCTTCTTGCGCGTGCTGCCGTCGTCGTCGTCCTCGGCGCCGGCCGTCGACGACACCATCTCGCCCAGGTCCGCCGCCTCCTCCACGCGCTCCCGCTTCACCGACAGAGACGACACGCTGTGGCCGCCCCCCCCGCCGGACGCGGTGGCGGTGTCGTCCGGCATGCTGAGGGTCAGCGACGGCTCCAACGGGCACTGCGACGACGCCTCCCAACGACCCGGCCGGCTGCTGCCGCCGCCGCCGAGGGACAGGCCCAGCGCCAGGCCGGCGTCCTCCTGCGCCATGGTAGCTAGCACGACTGGCTGGGCAGCTATATCAGCTAGCCGCGCCAATGGTTTGTAGGTAGCTCGAACGAACGAAGAACCCGCAAGCTATCTGTGCTGCGGCGCTTAACTTTAGTCAGCTCGCTCTCGTGCACCAAACCAACCAAGGCTGTTTAATTCTGGCGGAGGTGCTTGCTTGGAGAGGAGAGGGGAGGGAGGAAGGAAGGAATGAGTGAGGGGAATGAATTGGTTGCGCTGAGGGGTTGAGAATATTTGAGGAGGAGCCGCGGGGGGACAATAAGGCGACGCAAACCCACATCACACAAGCGCACTCGACACCAGCAGCACAGAGAGATCGACCAGAGTGCCGTGCTGCGCCCTCTGTCTGTCTTCATCTCTACTCTCTGTGTGTTCCCCTAATACAGTAGCTCCTACCGATCTGTATGTTTCAACAGCCATCACTGCTGCTATAAAGCTGAATTTTTTCTGGTGGCATGATTAGGGGATGAGGTGCAACCAGACCACGTGGAGATGTGTGCGTAAAGGGGCTGGCAATATTAGAAGCCGCGCGCACACATCTGCCCGGCCACACGCATGCATCAGCATGCATATAGGTACACTACAAAAGGTGAGACATGCAAATCCCGTTTTTTTGGTACCGGTTTCCAAGGGTGGGCGCGTTCTAGATCAGTTAGGTACGTTCCTACGTGTATAGATAATAACAGGATCATGTTTAAGATAGTGCCATTGGCTGAGTTTTAGTTGTAGTATTACCTGACCATGACCTGATATATATATATATATATATATATATATATATATATTAAGTTTAAGGTGGTCGATATCCACCGCTCGAATAGATAGAAGAATTGACCCAGTTTATAAGAAAAATCGGGTCCAAAAACCATACAAACTATACACTGTACAACACCCTGTTTATGAGGAAAACATGGCCGAAAACCGCACAAGCGAGGTGGTCGTCGCGCACACGACGCGAGCCACCAAACGCCACAAAACACACCACCTGATATATAGTTGTTGTTAGGTATGTGCACAAATGATTGTGGGGGAGAAGCAGCATATCTAGCCAGGGAGGCATGTGTTATGTGCGACTGTGGCAAAATATTACTCACTACTACTCATCACGCACCCACCCCAACCATGAACTACCTATACGTATGTGTGCTCTCATTTACTAGACGTCTGGTTGGCCTGCTTTGCTTGGTGGCTTCTTCCCAATCCCTGCTTACTTTCCTTCACCACCATCAAGCACTCCTACTTGTAGTATGAACATTTTTTTCTTGCCATTCTCCCAATTCCAAGCAGGCATCCTTGTTCTCTAGCACTTTTTCCCTCACCACCTTCTTGTTTTCCACATAGGACATGAAAACGCACCTGGGCTGGAAATTGAGCCTTTTGCGTGTGTGTAGTAGGGCAGAGGCTGCTGGCTCATCCTATGACATCTTTCGCGGTGATAGGCTTGGGGTTCACACTACATCCGTCCATCTTTCTCATCAATTACTTGCTAACCAGGGTGTTGTAGCTACATAGGCAGGGGCACATTAATTATGTGACGACGACGTTCTCTCTCTTTTCTACTAGTTCTTGTACTGTTCTGTTAGTTGGTTTGCCTTTATTTTCTTTTTCTGCCATGCATCATCACATGGCCTTCGATTCTAGGGCATAAACAGGGGGAGCCGATGAAGAACCTTCCCGGGACGGAGAGCTCTAAGGGGGGAAGATATGGTGGTACAGTGAGGGTTTCGGGGGACGGTGAGGAAACTTCTCCGTCGTATTAAATCGCGGACGCACGCGTGAGATCACGCCATCCTCACGCTCGCACGAGATCGTCAGCTTGTTCCCCCTCACGGAATGCGACGAGGTTGGCTCAGAGGAAATGACCGATTCGGCTATTTCTCAAGGGCCGCTTTAAGAATCGTGAGGTTAATTTTCACCATAAATCCTATTTAACCAAACGGCCCAAATTTGGGCCCTCGGAGTCTGCATGGGGGGCTTGCGGGTAATAACCAAACACACCCTTTCTCTCTCTTCGCTTGATCTCCATGCATATCTATGCACCCAGGCTCGGGGAAGTGAGTTGTCATTTCCTTTGGTATGTGCTTCAAGCATCCCGACGAGGCCCTGTGTTTGCCTGGCCTTTGAATTGGCAGGAGAAGGACACACACCAACTAATTGCAGCAAATGGTGGGGGTGCTTAATTGCACCATGGCCACTCGGTGTCTCTAGCTTACAGGGGAAAAAGAAGGTGATGTGGAGCCTAACACTGCTGGATACGGTGCCTTGCAAACATATAATCAATTGAGGATTATTTTTCTGGGAGAGATTGCTTTGGACAGTAGTCATATGGTCTTCTCCCCTAACTTTTGACGATGAAACTTTGATGTAGCCAGCTGCAATCTCTTTCAATGACCAGGATGGGCACAATGATGAGGCTCATGATGACCAACCACCCACCGTTAACCAAACTATGTATAGTGATCATGTTGGAAACTAATTAACTGTGGGAACCGATGATGTCCACTGCCAACCGCAAAATACATCTGGAAATGCATGGACTCAGTTTGCAATTATCATGAATCACGTTTAGAACATATCCTAACAGTGCTCATCACATCAAGAGTTTGACTGTTCCATTGTGTCCAACTGAAACCTCTAAGTAACCTCACACATATCATCCATGAGAGAAGGCGCAAGTTGGATCACACCAAAAACATGCATGCATTTCTAGATCTTTGGGTTTTTTCGGTACAGTCAACATAATAGATTTACTGATGATTATCGGAGAGACATATCATCATGCCCCTTGGCGGGGTGCTTATGTTGGAAGCGGAGGCCAAAATCAATAAAACGTTTAAAAAAATAACAATAGATCATCGTGCCTCAAAATAAAAATGAAAAATACCACATTAATTTAACTACTAGACCCTGACCTGGCCAATTTTTCTTATTTTTCTGTGGACTCGGTTAATCATATCCATGCACACTTTAGTTACCCGTTGGCTAGGTCCAGTTAATCACTTAAAATCTTAGGAAGAGGTTTCACGTTACTGTAGTTAGCCTTTGGGTAGTTACATTAAACTACTAGACCCTGACCTGGCCAGCTCTTGTGAGATTTTTGAAATACCCTAAAAAATAGTATGCATGTGTGTAAGTTGTGGTGTGAAGTATATCAGTAATTTTTCATTAAAAAAACAATATTTGCAACATATGAGGAATGTACCTATTTATTTTTGTTCTTGTGTACGAAGATAGAAAATTGTCATATTTTGAAATCAAAATTCACATGCATATGATCATCTCGTAGCTGGCATTTGTGTTTTTTCTTTTCTTTTTCAAAACGTGTAGAGGCTTCTATGCACCAGTTTTTCTCCCATAAAACCACTAAGGAGTTATGGTGCTGCTCGAGATATGATATGCTAAGTAGCTAAGTGGGCAGAAAATAGTTTGATGAGAAATTTGAGTCAAGCCAATAATTTAGATGAGAAACATGTATTATTTTCATTAAAAACGAAAATAGTATGGTTCCAGAAAGGAAGAAATACCTCAATATGAAACTATCATCGGCCCCTCAACTTTATTAGGAGTATGATAGGGCATGATAGTCTTGCATAGAGAATTCCACTCAGTAACATGAATGGCAAAAAAACGATGGAATGCCGCGAGTCTCGGCGATGGTAGTGGCGGGTGGCGCTGGTGAGCACCAGGAACATGGAAGAGAATGAAATTACTTCAGCAAGCTGTGAATCATGTGTTGAGCGTGAAAACCGAGCGTCGCTCGGTTTGTGTATGGTCATTCTTTAAAACATTGCCACCAGATGCTAGTTGCCTGTTGGTCATGTTTTTCCTCCGCAAAATGAAAATTTATGTTGAGCCAAGGAAAAAATATTAGACGCATGGCACGAGTCGTGACAAAGTCAGTCGGCGTGTAGGACCTCACATTTCATGCGATCGTGGTCGTGTTGTTGTTTCGGCATTTCCATTGATGCCCGCTGGTTAGATTGTTCTTGCAGATGTATTGCGACCGCTTCCTTAAATAGAAAAAAACTGTACATGTCGCCTGTTTATTTGTGGGAACGCAGGGCAGATTATTACTATTATTTGGCATGTTAGGTTTGATATGATAGGTACATCTGATCTGTAGGGACCATATCGTGAGGAAGACTTTGAATTTGGAAATTAGTTACCACTCCATTTGGTAACTTTCTTTCCCCACTTTTCACCTTTCAAGATTCTACGTCACCAGTAAAAGAAAATCTTATCAAATCTCATGGAGATTCGTCAGTATCATTACTGAAGTAGGCGTGCAACAACGACTATTACAGTTGAAGATGATTGGTCTGACAAATGCAGAAATGCTCGTTCGTCTTGCAGTTCATCAAAGAGGACACCACGGAATATTCTGAGTTTCCAGTTAAGTTACCCGTCACTAGTAGAAAACAGACGTTCCGTTCGCATCTTTAGTCCCGGCCATGTCTGAAACCGGGACTAATATGAGCATTAGTCCCGGTTTAAATGGCTAAGCTTTAGTCCCGGTTTGAACGGGACCTTTAGTCCCGGTTGGTAATACCAACCGGGACTAAAGGGTTACTGGCCGGCAGCTGCAGCGTGGGGCCAGCGCGAGAGGCTTTAGTCCCGGTTGGTATCACGAACCGGGACTAAACGTATCACGAACCGGGACTAAAGATGGACCTTTAGTCCCGGTTCGTGATACCAACCCGGATTAAAACCGTCGGCGTTTTTCATTTAATATGGAATAATTCATATCTTTAAATCGGTAAATCGAAATTTAACAAATAAAATATCTAAATCGATTAAAAAATGAGAGGAATCCAAATATGACAACTATATCATCTTTTGGATCACAAAAACGCATTTAACTAGGCGAATTACTTTTGAAAAATTGGCATAAACTCATTTAACTAGGCGAAATTAGGTAGAAATCAAGAAAATTTCTAATACTTGAGGATTATTCATAAAATGTGGATTGCTATTTGTGAAATTAGATGGGTACCATTTTGCACCATATCTCTATGTGTTCTTCTTTAATCGAGGAGTCAGTCTGCTTGAGGAATGCACATAGCTTCACAATGGGTACTCGAACATTTTCCGGTAGAAGCCCCCTCAATGCAACCGAAAGTAATTGTGTCATAAACACGTGGCAGTCATGAGACTTTAGGTTTGAAACTTTTTCTCTGCCATGTTTATTATTCCCTTTATATTCGACGAGAAGCCAGACGGGACCTTTATACTGCTCAGGGCTTCAAAAACGATTTCCTTCTCTTCTCTGGTAAGAGCGTAGCTAGCAGGACCTTGATACTTCTCTGTATGCAGGCCGTCTCGTTCGTTCATACGTTTGTGGTCATGCCGTGATTTCGGTGTATCTTTCGTCTTCCCATACACGCCCAAGAAATTTAGCAGGTTCACACAAAGATTTTTCTTCATGTGCATCACGTCGATTGTAGAGCGAACATCTAGGATTTTCCAATAGGGTAGGTCCCAAAATATAGATTTCTTCTTCCACATGGATACGTGTCCGTCAGCGTCATTCGGAACAGATTGTCCGCCCGGACCCTTTCCAAAGATTAGTTTTAAATCCTTGACCATATCATATATATCATTACCAGTAGGGCAGGTAGGCTTCGTCCGGTGATCTGCCTCACCTTTGAAATGATTGCCTTTCTCTCTTTCTTAAGATATGCATGTTTGGAAGAAATCGACGATGCCCCGGTTACACATTCTTATTACATTTATCAAACACTTGTAGTTCAAATTTGGATTACTTTTGGAAAATCAGCATAAACTCATTTAACTGGGCGAAATTAGATAGAAATCAAGAAAATTCCTAATACTTGGGGATTATCCATCATATGTGGACTACTCTTTGCGAGAATTAGATGGGTGCCATTTTGCACCATATTTTTTTTGAAGCGCGACTGTAGGGCAACCGCCCCACAGCATTTTCTATTTTCTCATCTCAAGTCTCCGCAAACTATACAAATATTTACAGAAAAAATGTGGGGGGATGGAGGGAAGAGAGGGGGGACTATATACAAACCCTAAGGTAGATCATCTAACCAGGCCAACAAGCTTGGCACATGCTTTGCTTTCATCCTATGTCTAAGCATATACATATCATGTACAAAGCCACTTCTCCACCTATTAAAGGTAGGCCTCTCATTTCTGAAGATTTTGCCATTTCTTTGCAGCCAGATATTCCTGCAGGTCACAATGATAACCTCCATGGAGAACACATGCGGAAATCTTCTCCTCGCCACGGAGATGACAGTCTGAATGCTATCCCCCACTGTCCACTGAATTTGCAAGTAATTTTCAGACTCTCTGGCTAAAGTTACACGTGAAAAAGAGATGATGCCTATCTTCATATGTTCTTAGAGGGTATAACACGCAGTGATCATTGTATGCAACATTCCAGTGTCTGCGCTTCAACATGTCCTTAGTGTTGAGTCTATCTCTCAACAACAGCCAGGCAAACACTTTATAATTCATTGTGCAGCAAGTTTCCCAAATCCATCCGTATGTCTTCGGTACTGTCAACGATGAAAACACCTTCAGATAAAACTGCCCAGCAGTATATTTCTCTCCCCATCAATATGACCAGACACCTTGGTCCTGGCTCGGTGGAATATTCTCTAATAAGATCTGTAGGTTTTCCAATTCATTGAAAGCTTGCTGTGACAAGGGCAAGCTAAACAACGAAGATATTTTTTGTACTTGGTTCACAAAAATGGTCATTTTTGTCACTTAGAAAAAGGAAAATAATATTTATAAAAATAATTTGAAAAATCCCTTTGGAATCATTGCTTCCTATACCAAGATACACATATTTGTCGAATATGAGAAGTTTATCATAAACTATGCCGTGGGAATTGCTATAACTGATCATTTAGCTCCATGCTAGAGATTTTTTTTCATAGCAAGTTTATCGATGTTTCTGTGATGCAAAAGATGATATGGATGGCATATTTGAATTCCTCTCATTTTTTAATCAATTTAGACATTTTATTTGTCAAATTTTGATTTACGGATTTAAAGATATAAATTATTCCATATTAAATATTATTACATAATCACTGTTATTTATTCAAAAAATATTATTACATAATAATTGTTATTTATTCAAAAAAATATTATATAATCATTGTTATTCAAATAAATTTTGAAAATTTAAACAATAAAAAAGTGTAGCATCATGACTCAGGGGTTAATATGATTGATAGGATACTAATATCAGTAAGTTCTAACTTCTCATTTTGAAGCTAATTTGGAAGGAACTCAAAAGTTATGCGTGCTTGGGCTGGAACAATTTGAGGATGGGTGACCGAATGGAAAGTTTGACCATGGTAAGTACTTTGACCTGAGATTAAGTGTATAACTAGATATTAAGTGTGTGGCTAAGTGAGAAATTTTGGAATAGAATTAAGAATAGAATTGAGAATAGAATAGAGAATAATTGAGAATAGAATTGAAAATAAAATTAAAAAACTCCCTGTACTTTTAGTATCGGTTGGTAACACCAACCGGGACTAAAGGCATTCGTGTTACGAACAGATACTAAAGGTCTCCAGCCCCGCGGGCTCCGCCGTGGCCACGTGGGAGGTCATTTAGTCCCGGTTCGTAACAAACCGGGACTAAAGGCCCCCCCCCCCCCCCCCCTTGGCAAACCGGGACTAAAGGCCCTTCCCGGTTGGCAAACCGGGACTAAAGACCCTTCCCAACCGGGACTATAGGCCCTTTTTTCTACTAGTGCGTGTAGCTTTCAGCCCATTTTCACCATACACATACACAGTTGTAGAACGGAAAACCTAATTTCCATTTTAAGGCCTTTCACAGCGTTCGCACAAACCGGCCACAAATCCAATTTTGAAGAATCGTGTACTGATGTCCTCTAGCTGCCCTGCTGGTGTCATAAATTTTTTCAATGTACCGGAGCACCTAGTTGCTCTCTCGTAGGCAGTACAACCTGCACGACGACACACACACTTTTTCGGGAGAGTTTATGTCGACCCGATCAATATGACGCGAGCACTTATCTTACGCACCAATTGTCGAAAAATGGTTTTCACGATCCAACTACAATCACAGTTTTGAAAGTCGAAAGTGTGTTATTTATTCGGTATGAACTCGGGCCAACAGGCAAGAGCAATGCGTTTTTGGTTATTGGGGCAAAAAATAAGTCCAAGAGCTTACCCATAAGTTATGTCAGCAAACCACCTATGCCGATGCCGTCGCACTTGCTCACAATTCCGGTTACCAGAGCATGACCCGAGCTCGATTGCCCCGTGCAATTCTCGGCCCGATTCATTCTTGGCCCATGGAGAGGGCGAGCAGCAGGCTGGCGAGATGACGCGGGAGCCGACGCGGGCATCTGCTCCTCCTTCCCGCCATAGGCGTAGCGCCAGTGCTTCCCCTCTGGGACGGGGGCGGCCACCACGGGGTCGGGAGAAGCCGGAGCAGCGACGGCCATGGCGGGGTAAGGATGGGTGGGACAACGGCGGCCACGACAGGGTCGAGATGCATGGGGAAGTCCGGGCGGCGTTGGCCGAGCTGCTCCCATGCATATTTTTTGTCAAATCTGGCCTTTTGTCGGAACTAATCCCACATCTGGCCTCCTTTTGAAACTATTTTCAGATCTGGCCCCTGGGCTGGCGCCAACTGACATGGAGCCGAAGTTATGCATGTCAGAGTTGTTTCTGTGCGGCGCCAAAGTTCTCTGCGGGACCAGGGAAAATCCCGACGTGGCAGGTTCGTCGCCAACCCAACTGGCGCCGAACCTGCGCCGTTTTCCAGGTACGAGAGCATGCATGCATGGCACCCGAATCCGTACATGTTCCTTGCTTTACAAATTTCGAAGTAAAATATATACGAAATATATGCAGATCGACGAATAGGTTCTATTCCCTTGCTCGGTTTCGAGTTTCGTCGACTCGCATATATTTCGTGTATATTTTATCTCAAAAGGTGTAATGCACGGGGCATGTAAGCACAGTTCAACCACTCAATCTAAACCATCCCATGCATGTGTGCTCTCATACTTGGTATCGAGCAGAAAACGGCACATGCATGGTTCGGTGCCAGTTGGGATGGCATCGACCCTCCCACATCGGATTTTTGCTCGCCCCTCAGAGAACTTCGGAGCCGCACAAAAATGGCGTCGACCTGCACGAGTTCGGTTCCATGTCAATTGGCGCCGACCCACGGGTCAGATGAAAATAGTTTCGAAAGGGGGCTAGATGTGAGATTAGTTTCAAAAAAATGCCAGATGTAGCAAAAAATACCTCCCATGCGGGGCGGTGGCAAACGTGGCGGGAAGAAGCGGGAGAGGATGCGTGGGGAAGGTGGGAGGAAAAGGAGGAAAAAAAGAGACCCATTGATAAATTGATTCCAAGTGGAGTCAAGTTTTAGCCATCCAGTTTTTGGGTAAGCTGTTGGACCCAAAAAAATCCTGACTACCCTTTCTTCTCTCTCCTCTGCCCATAACCATTTTTGGCTACCCAAAATACGCAGAAACTCTTGGAGATGCTCTAAGGATCAATTATGATATGAAGTTCTCTCAGACTTTATTCATGGTGTGATTATAACATCGTACAATATTATAAGAGGTGAATCTCGTCAGGTTTATAGATGCACCCCACAAGAGTATATAAAACTGAAGTTTATACCTATGGAGACTATGAAGTATAGGATTTCGACTTGGGAGCGAGTGAATACCTCCTCGAATGTGTGGTTTTTTAACCTGTCCCCGGTATAACGATCTTCAGATATATATATAGGTGTTTGATGCTAGGATTCTCCATGTTGCACGATAGGTTTTAGTTGCACGTTATGTTGATCTTCTAACTTTTTTCAATGTACGTCTGTTTCAGAAATCTTTTATGGAAGTTTTCATGTAGCACGTGGGGTTAGGTCGGTGGAACTTCTGGATGAGAGCCTCCTGATCGTGATGTCGCGAACATCGTGGGCTAAAAGTGGTGCAAATCACTATACCATAAGATTACCATCTACTTATCTTCAACACATATGTTCATTCATTACTTATTAGATACATCATTATAAATATTTTCACTGTACATCTATATAATATTACAGTTATATACTATATAATATTATAGTTACAGATAATTTTTATTATAAACTTGATCAAACCTTAGAAAAAATTATACGCATGGTCTTAGACTCTTAGGCACAGAGGTAATAGTTTCCTAGGAAAAACCGAGCCGAGATATTCGAGATACTTTCATGGGAGTATCAGTATCGGCAAAGAGAAACACAAGATATATCTTTTCACTCATTTCGAAAGGAAAAAAATACGAGATAGAAGGAGTGAAGGAGAAAGGAAGAAAAGAGAGCTGCCGGATCGATGAAGCAAAGGAACGGGCGTCGACTGCTGACTCGTGGAGGTAGTGTGCTGACACGTGGGACGGAGACCAGATAGGGTGGCGCCCACACATGATTTGCTATCCTGGACGTGGGGGCGCATTCGATTCCTCTTGATGATGGGATGGATGATGATGATATCGACCATGATTTCGTGCATGCACGTGTACACGCACGTACGGGTTGATCCTCTACGGTTCACAACTCTGAACCGCTGCTTGAGTTCTACACCAATAGATTGGTTCTCTCGTTTTTCAACCACACTCAAAAGCATTTGTGTGTTACCGGTAGCACTGGGCCCAAGTACAGCAACACTTGTAATCATCATCTCACCGGAACAAGGTGGAAGATATATGTAAGGCCCCATCCCGTAACAAGATGAGCGTGATATCTTTGTCACGACAGAGGAGAAAAGAAAGCCATTAATTGGTCGACAACATGTGGAGCGTTTAGAATAGCACAAAACAAGTCGACGCAGGACCAGGCATGATTGATCGTGCTGTGCTTGACGTACTAACCCATAATCCGCCTGGTTGCGCTCTGAAAACACCAATCTTGTTGAAATATAATTGCTAGTCTTTTTTATAAGATCGGTCCCGTCTTTTGTTGAACCGGCTAGAGCATGCGATTCTACATGGTATTAGAGCCACAAAGTTTCGATCGGGTTCAAATCTCTGCCAAGGTAATATAAAATAAATATTTGTGGACTTCCTAAAAAGATACATCGATTCACATACTAGTCATGTGAGTTTAGTCTCTTCCATAAGATCGATCTTTTGATTGAACTGGTTAGAGCATGTGATTCTACAAATCCACCTCTACGCGACTCCAGCCACATAGTTCCTATCCAAAATCCTCCCTAAGATAGACAGAAGATGATAGCTTAGCCACCAGGTAGCCTCCCTACCCAAACAGTTTACTAGTCTAGTCTGTGTTTTATCGTACTACGTGTGCTAGCTAGCTGGCGACTAATAATCGAGTTTCCTCTCTGCTAACGGTGGAGCACGCGTCATGGTGCACCGACCTTCCTCCTTTCTCCCAGAGCTGTACTCCATATATGGACTACAATTATTCCCTGTCGGCCAGCCCAACTTGGCAAGCACGTCACTGTGCAGTGTGTCTCATCCACACTCTGTGGCCTCCATGCATCTCATTGGCTGCACCTAGCTTCGTCTGTGTGCCTAGCAGTGTGTTGTGTCTAATTGTCGCACGCACTATTATACTGTACCACTGCTGCATCGTCTCCAACTTTTGGGAGAAAGATATACTCCGTAGTATATAGTTTTCGGGGAGTTTGTTCTGACCCAAAAAAAAGAAGAGTAGGTCGTAATAAGCCCACTCGCACATCCACTTATTCGGGAACTACGTACAGTGTACTAATCGGTACCTTAATTATGCATCATTACATCTGTAGTGGTGTTCTTTATTTTGCACACGCCTGGCGATTTCATATGTAATTGACCACTCATGCCTTGCATGTCCATATTTTGCCCTTCCATAAAGTTTTTTTCTGCTAAATATCCCTGACATGGGCATGGCATGCATGCCTATAAACTATTCAGGTCGATCGATCTTATCTAATTCTTGCTATATACATATATATATATATATATATATATATATATATATATATATATATATATATATACTACTCCGTACTTCATTTTCGATCTATATATGATTTGCTCGTTGCCTGTTATGAGTGGAAGTGGACCGTCAGCTTTTTTGCTTTGTTGTCATCCCCATCACTTACCTCACATTAGTTGACATTCGTTGGTGAGAAAGGAAAATGGAATTGCTTCCGACTCACTTCGTAGATTTTCCATTGATTTTTGCGAGAAAGTTACTGCTTTTGCACCCCTTTTCTTTTCACTCCTTAGAAAGACAAGAACAGAAACGTATAATTAACTCCTTTTCTTTTCATCCGTGCAATATCGTTATCTGAACGAGCTCCATTTGTTGGTAGGGATTTAAACGCTTTTTAGCTATAGCAGAGCAAGCTCAACCAACTGTTAATTAGTGGCAAGTCGTCAACACTCAAAGATGTACGATATAGTAAACAAAGTCAAAACTTAAGTAAGAAGACCTAACAGTACTAGAATCAGGGCGTTGTGTGTGCGCCATGACCTTCGCTAGGAGTTTTCTATCGGGTTCTCGGCAAAGCGTGTTGTATACCGAGCGCAAGGTTAAATACACTCGGTAAACAAACGACACTTGGCAAATCAGGAAAAATACACTCGGCAAAAGGATCGGCCTTGACAAAGACGGAAAGAGCACTCGGCAAACGCCATGGATATGTGCCCTCGCCGTCCGTGCTTGAAATTTAGCTGGTGGAGTACTGAGTGTCGACAAATGGAGTCCGGGAGACATGTAGCCCTATCTGTTCAAAAATAAAATCGGCATTTGTTGTTTTAAAAAAGATTTTCCTGTACAGATACAAAAACATGATTTATATGAAGGTGCAAAAGTTTGTTAACAATATGTTACATCTTGCGCTACACAAAAATCTAAAAAATGTGGTTGTAAGTTGGCATTAAAAAAATCAATTTCAGTTTTCACATTTTTCTTTTTTCTACATGTCATAGATGAAAACATTGTTCTTTCAAAATTTATACTTGCGGACTAAGGTATAGCAGGAATTGGTTGATGTCTTCCCACCCACATGAGTTCAAGTCCTCATGCTTCCATTTTCAGTGGTGCTGCACAATACCCGTCCCCGTAGGACAAAAAAATCAAAATTTGTACGCACATTGTAGACATCTATAGGTACTTGAATAATTTTTTGGAAGATTTTTTTAAGTGAACAAAAGATGAAGATTGCAAAAAATGTTAAATCGGGCCACATGGCTTTTTTTGGGGTTTCCATGTGAGGTACTACACCAATAGATGGTTCTCGACAAAACTAGGTTATATTCCTACCGGAGTAGGAAAATTGGCAAAGTCACTGTTAATATAGCATTTTGGCGGTTGTAGTTATATCGAACCCCGCATCTCTCTTTTTCATGACACAAGCGGCAAAAAAAACCTACTAGCCACACCTCAAGCCTCTCTTTTGTTTCCTATCCTCTCATCACCATCAAGCAAAGCCTACGCGGCGGACAATAGCGGTGGAGCCATCTTTGTGTCTTGGTGGTCTCCTCCGTCCTCTGGCGTGTTGAAGGAGCATCGTGCCTCAACCATGGTTGTGACGCCACCTTAGTTATGCCGGCATGGCCGACTTCACTCTCGTGTTGCTTTGTAATGGGCCTTGGGCATGCACTCGTGTTCTCATCTCATGTGACAGGATCATGGGAGGGTAGAGTCACATCTTTGCCATGCAATCTATTTCCCAACAAGATCCATCCTCTCCGATTTGTTTAGTTTCTTGATGCCTGCCTTTTTTTTTTAAATGCTTGCGTGCATCTAAAGATGCAGGGACGGGGAGGCTTGCATGCCCTTTCTCTAAAAAAAAGCAATACTGAAAAAAAGAATGAACACAACTACCAATAACAAGCCATGATGATCACGTCATTTTTATGTTTGTAGCATTCATTTAAGGTCAGCCTACCAATCATGCATTGGTTGTTGGTTCTATTTATGCCAAATTGCTTTGCTTACCAATGTCACAGGTCAGCACAAATGTTTTCCAGTATTTTGACTTAAAAAAACTACTAGTATTTTCTAGACAAATCATTGAATCATTGGTGACCCTACCATGCCTACCTTGTACTCTAGTGCTATTGCAGTCCAAGTCTCCATCTAAAGTTTTTCCCTTCGTCCATCTTTTGTGTCATGCTGCCATATTTCTGTGGTCAACATGCTTAATTATGATCGAATCCGAACCCAAGCCACCCATCCCTATGGACGGGGCAAAACCAAACGAAAGGGCGACCAATTTTGTGCCGTGCAATGATGGGCCATTTGCCCCGTCCAAGGTTTCATGTGGCACCCCACTGGAAATTTGCTAGATCTTTAGCAATCAAGTAACGGGCCCGCGTAAAATATACTACGGCATAGACAAATCGTGGATTAAAGGCTGATTAAAGTTAAAGCTAAATGGTCCGAGGGTTGGACAAAAACAGTCGCCGTGTTCAATAAATCAGCTGTTATACTTCAACAATATTTGTATAGAAATTATATAACGATGTCTCCATGTGAACTACTACTAAGTACCACTTCGTTAACCTCGTGATTAGTGGAACATAATACATAGCATTATGCCTTCTTTTTATGTTGCGATCACATGGAGGAAGAACATTCCAGCAATAATCACTAGAATAACAAATACCGGCGATAATAAATCTGTGAACCTCGCTAAACTTCTAATGAGCATACTGTGTACGTAATCACTATAATAACACCGGTGGGCATAGTCATGTGTCCCACAACTCTACAACCCATTAGGTTCTAGACATAGAAAAATGTTCTTGTGGCTGCAGAAAAACGTCATATGGATTTTCCAGAAATATGTAATCATATGGATAAAGGGAAACTGAATGGGAATTTCCTTCATGTTGGGCACTGATCGAGCAGATCGAATAAATTTCACAAAACTGATGGATCAGCAGCCTGCAATATCCTAGATGACGATATGAGCGAGAGCTCTAGTGCTACTGCGTCTTGCAAGGATCTCCGACCAGTAGCTCAAATTATTGATGGCGCGGCATGCATGAACTGACCTCACCACTATATTCTCTTCTAGATCAACTAGAAAATGGAAGACTTCGCGTTTGTGTGTGCCTTCTCTATGATTCATTTCACAAATTGCACACCAATCATGCTATACGCAAGTTCTTTCCGTGTCACGCAAGATCCAAATTCTTGAATATCTGCACAGACAATTGCATCTATATATGGGACACGGCGATTTGGCTAGCGGGTGCAGCTGCACCCGCTAGCCAGAAAAAAATTTCCGAATGTCAAAAAATTCGAAAAAAAATATTTGCATGTAGTCCAACATATTTGCACTCAGCACAAAAATTGGCATGGTGAATTTTTTTTTTGCAACCTGTGCAAAAAAGACAAATTCGGACATACAGAAAAGTATATGTACGTGTCCGAAATTTGTCTTTTTTGTACAGGTTGCAAAAAAAGTTTTTTCACCATGCCAATTTTTGTGCTAACACATCACGCTGTAATTTGCATCCGGATTTTTTTTCGGAATTTTTTGACATTCTGAAAAAGAAAAGAAAATACATAGTGGGTGCATCTAGACCCATGCACCATTATGAATATCCGCTATATATGTATCATTGTTGCTTTGTCTTTATCCATTCTCATGATTGGGCCGGGTCAGCTGATTTGGCTTCTCAACTAATCTTCCGTTCTTAATTATGTTCATTAGCTATTGTTGTCATCAACTATAGCTAGCATGATTATCCAACCACGAAACAATATGTTTAGTATTGCACCCATACCAGTCATGCATATAATGTCTTGGTTGTTGATGCATCAGTCGTGCCGCCTAACTCCCTTTTTTCTTGATTTAGCAAGCTGAGCGCTCAACATTTCTTCAACTAATTGTTTGTTTGTACCATCTAGATAAATCTACTGATAGCTTTTTCATCCCTACTGTGTTCTCTATGAAAGTTTGATCGGCTAACTGAATTCCCTAATGCGGTTCTTATCTTGTTC
The DNA here is from genome assembly GCA_947311845.1 of Poa pratensis. Lineage (NCBI taxonomy): Eukaryota > Viridiplantae > Streptophyta > Magnoliopsida > Poales > Poaceae > Poa > Poa pratensis. The sequence continues at coordinate 22,135,151 of CAMZMU010000064.1, forward strand.
GATCCTAGTCACAACTTGTTGCCGATTATTCGGTTTGTCGAGTGAACAAAAGCATGGCCAATGATTATTTCCAGCAAAAGAAATTTCCCATGTGTAGCACAAAGGTAAACTTTGTATCTCGATCACTGAGGAAATCTACTCATGTGTGTGAACTAAATTCTTCCCAACTCAAGAAGGATTCCATGTGATAAGGCATCAGGATTGATTTTCCATGTGTCTAAAGTGTGTTCAGATTACCTGCAATGCTGCCGAAAATGCAGCCAAGGGCCATGAAGAATCCTATTCTGATGAATATTTTCGGTCAGCACGACGCGCGAGAAGAAGTTCTGATTAATGACGTATCGGAGGAAAAGTGACAATTTAGTACACCTGCCTATCCTACAAAATATCCCCTGTGAAAAGTCTGGAAATACTGTTCTAGACTTGGCAAAAAGCAAAAACGTTCAGTTCATCTTGCAGCAATTTGAGACTTTATTTCTGATTTGGCGTCATATGAACAAACCTCACAATTAGTGAGAACTCTTAGTTTTATTGTTTAGGGACTCTTGGTGTCTTGCAGGAAGTAAACATGCAAATGATTGACAATAGGAACCTGAGATCACGCCCAAATCTTTTGTTCGCTTTCTGTCTGCTTGGGTTGGCCTATCTGAGAGGCTAAGCCAAACCACTCCTCCATTAGTGCAATACCAAATGAATAGGCGCCAATCATTTGGTCATGTAAAGTACTGGTGGTAATATCTTAATGTGCCATATGGCCCTCCGAAAGGGACCAACGGATAACGCTCTCCTGTTTGTTTGGACTTGATTGTTAGGTCAAAGACGGTATTGGTCATTAAACAATGGCCTCAAAGCAACAATGCATAAGTCAGGGAATAGATCTCACAACATAATTTAGTCATTTCCTAGTGGGTCATCCACATGCCAAATGTCAAGTGCTTATCACAATTAGCAGCCTTGGGCTGCATGCCTTTTGGAAAAAGGCTAGTGTTTGACTCGTTGTTATGAGGTGGAGGTCATTAGGTAAAGGGACAATGTTCTCGATCACTCATTAGCATGAACTAGGCCGGTCGATTGCGTAATGTGCTAAGAGAGAAATAAAAAGGTTGTAAGCTAAAATAAGTGATCCAGACCAGAGATAATCTTCACAAATCATGGATATGCATGCATATGTGGTCACTGCAAGGAATGTCTAAGAAGGATGAAGACATCGAGACCAAGAAGAAGTTAAGATGATGAGATCACAAGACTTTACCTGCTTCCACATGCAGCCAAGGTCTGAAAACTGAACGTTTCATGCTCTGAAAAATCCGAGTCCACCAGCCATAAACTATTTATTTGTTCGGATACCAAGTTGAAGTTGACCTATTGCCTTGTGCGTGTCAACCAAGCTAGCTAGAATTCCCCGCTCTCGTCAAGCTATGCCATAATATCCTGGAAACTATGATGGTGTCTAGAGAGAAGATTGATCAGAGTCAGCAACCACCAATCATCCATGCCAATCATTTCGTTCTTATGTTAATCCAACCTATATTCGGACCGAGAAATAAGCCTCTGAACGGACATTTCCCTGACAAACAATTATGTTGTACTAATAACGATGAGTCTTATTGTTTCTTCAGACCAGTCCCATAAACTAAGTAACAGCTGATCTAATCCTTAGAATACAGGCATCAAGTGCAAGTTGAAAGCGCACAACCGCAAGCATATCCGTCGCGTATAAAACTACATATACACGACAGGCCAAAAAACAATGACAAGACATAGAGAAAGAATTGAAGAGGTGTTCTAGATATAAAAAAATGATGAGAAGAACGAAAATCGGGGAAGAAGGTCAGAGGCATATATCAGTATCCATCATGCCATGGTGGCACACACAGAACAGCACTGGCTGTATTAAAGCAGAAAGGCCCCGGCGGCTGGCCGGCGCTATCATGACGCATTGGAATGGAAGGTATTCTCGAGAGATAACGATCTTTACGCAACGAGCTATACGACATCGACTAATCGAAATGAGACCCGCAACTTAAGAACTCCGCACTTAATTGGGAGGGAAACGGATCGATGTCTAAGGCGTCGTCGAACGGCGATTCGACCGTGCCAGAGTAGAAAATTCCGGCCTCGCGAATCGGATGAGGGAGGCCATCGCATTGCATGGCATGGGCGAGGTGATCATCAAGCACCGCGTAGCAGTTCGGGGAATGATTGATTATCTTGCCGAGCAGGATGAGGATGACGCAGGTACGGCGCTTTTGGCTAAGCTGTGTCGGCCGGGGAGAGGAGGAGAGGAAGGAGGGAGACAGGGATATGAATAACAAACAGTTCGGCCGCGTCAGTGCTGCCGTGTTTGATGGATTAACCAACCGCGACGATGGTGAATGCTGTGTGTGTCTCGGCGTAGACGCTGTGGTCAGTGGTTGCCATGGCCGTGAGTGTGTCTCCATCGATCGCCCGGCCCGGCGCTGAGGTTGGGGAGTCTATTCGTGCGTGCATGATTAGGCGCAGCGGCCTGATTGCCCTGCGGTTGTGCGCGCCTTGTCCGCCATGACGCGCGCCGCCGGGGGACTTTGTTCCGCCGGCGCTGACGGCAAAGAATTGTGCGCTAGTGTGCGGAAGAAGAATTCGAGTGCGCTAATTCCGTAACAGAAAACGATGGGCTTTCGATGGATTATTTTCCAGGAGGTGCGTGGGCCGCAATTTCTACTACTCTACTACTTACAAAATCTTTCCGCCTTCTGCCCTGGTAGGCGCAAACACTATATATCGCCCTTTGCTAGTCCTACCACCGCATCGCCCGTGGAGATTTTCTTGCTGAGCCGGCCCATTAGCATCGCTGAACAGAGAAAAGATCAGAGCCTAGCTACTGTGCTACAGTCGTCTTCGTGTATTTCTACCTTTATATAGCCTTTTATTGTGTTATGTTTTCTGTTTTCGTTTCTTTTTCTGTTTTTATTTTATGTTTTTCCTGTTTCACTTCTTTCCTTTTCTTTTTTGTTTTCTATGTTATATTATTTAGTTTAGTTTTCTTTTCCTTTATTTGAAAATACTCTTTTTTTCATATTTTTCAAAATCTGAACCATGTTTTGATTCTTTTTTTCTGTACCATTTTCAAAATTGGAACCATTTTTCAAAATCTAAACCATTTTTAGAAATAGAACATTTTTAAAAAATAAACCATTTTCAAAATTGCAATCATTTTTTAAAATATGAACCATTTTCAAAATCGGAACAATTTTCAAAATCTCAACCATTTTCATAATCGAAACCATTTTCAAAATCGGAACCATTTTTCAAAATCGAAACCATTTTCAAAATTGGAACCATTTTTCAATACCGGAACCATTCTCAAATTTGGAACCATTTTCAAAATCGGAACCATTTTCAAATTTGGAACCATTTTCAAAATTGGAACCATTTTCCAAATCGGAACCAGTTTTAAAATTGGAAGCATTTTCAGAATCGGAGTCATTTTCAAATTTGAACCATTTTCAAAATCGGAACCATTTTTCAAAATCGGAACAATTTTAAAATTGGAACCATTTTCAAATTTGGAAGCATTTTCAAAATCGAAATCATTTTTTAAATTTGGAACCATTTTCAAATTTGGAACTATTTTCAAAATCGAAACCATTTTCAAAATCTAAACCATTTTCAAATTTGGAACCATTTTCAAAATCGGAACCATTTTCAAAATATTCAGATTTTAAAAATTACGAATTTAAATCTATTTTCGGAAAAGAAACGGAAAAATCGGAAGAGAAAAAGAAACATACTTAATTAGAACGTATGTACTATTAGGGAAACAAAGATGAGAAAGAAAAATCAGAAGAAAAAAAGTAAAACAATACGCGCGTACGTTAGGATCTAATCGTTGTGTTTTTTTGGTCGCTGGTCCCATGCTTTTGTTTTTCTTTTTTACGACTGAAGCGTTGGTCGTTCGGAGCAAAGTATGCGAGCGACGCGATACTCGCGCTCGCCACAAGCGATAGGTAGGGGATCCCCTGGTAGGCACCCATTAGAGCATTAGACGGAACAATACTTGACCCTATTGGGCCCAATGAATTGCGAGTTGGCCTCGCTGATCGTGTGGGCCTTCTCGCTACGAGTAACGTTTTACTTTCCTATTTCCTTTTCATTTCATCCTTTTCCTACTTCATTTTACTTTTTTGTTCATGTTTTTTCCTTTTTGGGTTTTAATATCCATGAATAGTTATAGAGCTTAAAAATATTTGCGAAGTTTTCAAAAATATTTCAATTTATATGGTAAAAAAGTGTTCAAGGGTTCAAAATATGCATCTGAGAAAAAAAATATTTGCGTAGTACAAAAATAATACAGAAAATAAGAAGGAAATCATTAAAAACATGAGTGAGACTATAAACGAAATAAAATTGAATAAAACACGACAACAACAAAAACAAAAAAGGGAAACAAAAAATAAATGAAATAGAAAACACAACAGAAAAGGGAAATAAGCTATGTGGGCTTCTGGTTGTCAGCGACGATATGAGCAATAGATAGGAAATGCCCAAAGTAAACCTGGTAGCACCATCATACCTGTAAAAAGGTCAAAACCGCAAATGAATCATTGTTTGGCAGTTTCGAATGAAAAAAAAATGCCCAATCAGATTCCACAAACCAGGTCGTACTTTATTTTTTTTACGGTAAACAAAAACAGAGTGCTCAATCCCCCATATACCCGGTAAGAGTGCTACTTTTGGTTTACCGCATAAGGTCACTTGCTTAGCGGGAGGGACATTTTATGGCTTTGTTTTCCAGCTCTCGCGATGCCACCACCGCCAATCACTTTGTCGACGTGCCCTCCATCCTCCCGCATGTTGGACAAATCCCTACTCGTCACCTCCGGTGAGGTCGATGTAGACACGGGTCGGTGGTGGTGGCAACGGTGCGTGGTGGCGACGGCTCTGGCTTAGGCCCCGGCGCCGTGTCATGCATCGCCGAATCACCTTGCGTGAGGAGCGGCCAGCGCTGGAGCTCAAGGTCGGAGTTTTCCACACGGGGTACAATACGAGCACGCGCCGGTGGTGTATGCTCGGGAGAGCGAGGGAACGATGTGCGCGGACTAGCGGATGCGCACGGCTTACGGAGATGAGGATTCTGTCCGCCCTCGCAGTCGGTGAGAACTTCCTCGATAGTTCGCCCAGCCCAGAAACGCCACATGCCTCCACGGTTCTTCACACCGCGAGGATGGAACGGGCCCTCCCAGTGGTCGATCCGCTCCTCCTGCTCCACCTCGAGGATGCCCAACCACGCCGGGTTGTGAGGCGTGTAGGCTAGATCGAACTTGAGGTCGTGCGGTAGCCGATTCCACCTGTCGAGGATTCGATCCTCCATCTCCTCGGTGTCGACGTCGGGGAGCGGGGGCACGGGCAACCCGCCCTCGCTCATGTGCCAAATGTCTGGCAGCCAACAGACAGGCGGGACCATGAGCCCGTACCTGACAAACTACTCGGCGAGCTCCTTTCGGAGATTGCGCAGCTACAACCAGGGCTCCCGCGCCGGCCCACTGTTGTCGCTCTTGCCGTTGTGGGTCATTGCGGGAGCCGGGAGGAGAGAAGAGGCGACGAGAAAGGCAATGCATATACCAGTGGCGCGCCTATTTACGGCGCGCCACTGCCTATACCAGTGGAGCGTATGAAACAAACTCGCCACTAATACTAGGACTCCTATAAGGGTTTTCCTACTAGTGAGATCATTGATGAGGAGAACAAGTTCATTATGATGAATCCAAATGGAATGGATAAAAATAAGATGGCATATTTGGAGATTAGAAGGAAAAAAGATATTGCGGCCGAGGATGCCCTACGTTGGGATGATGGGAGATACGCCGGGATGATGGGAGATGGAGCTAGCCGGATGATGGGAGACGGAGCTTCGGCTAGTGGCGGTGGCAATAGAGGAGATGTCAACGATGGTATTGTTGGATTATTGGGCATTTGATTGATCATTTTGGTTATGTTTAATCGATACGATGGCCCATACTTTTGGATAAAAAACTATGTTCAAATTTTGAATTTGAATGTTTATGATTTGAAACTATGGTCCCATGTTGAGTACTCAAAAGTCAAAACTATTATCTATTACTCAGTGAAAGTAAAAAAAACTATTGTTTAAATGCCGTGAGCTATATCCCGTGGCCGTGTCCGACTCCGAGCCGGCCTCTCGTGGATTGATTTCGTCAAATCCAGTTCGGTGTCCACCAGTGACAGCCTATATATTTGGCACTAGTTCCTCCCTGATCTGACCCTGCCTCATCGATCCTGCTTTCCATCATCATCCCCGCTCGACTCGCCGGATCTGCTACGGTAGATGATCTTCGTGACCAGGAAAGGCGTGCCCCGGCAGATGGAGCCCACAAGCGGCGTCGCTCGCGATGATCTTCTTGACAAGGAAAGACAAAACAAGCGGCAAAGCACCGCCGGTTCCAGACCTCCCGATGATCTTGACCAGGAAAAGCAGAGGACGAGAAGAGAAACAAGGGATAGAGCTGGACTTGTAGGTTTAGAGATCGAGGTGCGCGCGGGCGACTCGCGCAAACGCATGCCTGCATCGAGCTGTGCCATGGCGCTCCTGCACGCGCCGAGGGTGGGCGAGACGAAGGAGCAGTGCTGCCCGATCTGCCACGACGATTTCGAGCAAGGGAACAAGCTCAGGACGATGCCCTGCGGCCATTCTTTCCACGAGCGGTGCATCTTCAGATCGCTGCGTGTTCACCATCTCTGCCCGGTCTGCGACCACAAACTGCCCACCGGCGAGGAGGCAGTCATGCTCGAAGCCTGCGCCAGAGCTGGAAGCGAACTGTTTCGGTTTATCAAGATTGCCGGATCGCAGATCGGCCTCAGCTTTGTGACCTGATTCTTTAGGAAAAAAATTCTACCCTACACCAGTTATTTCGCATGGGATGTAGGAATCCTACACCAGTTAATTTTCTCTACTTATTGTGAGGCATTATTTGTTATGTAACTGGTCAATTGTACATAGCAGGTTAATAATGCTGATTCTATTTCATGAACATTTTGAGCCAAGATTACCGATGGGAGGAAGATAACAAAACTATGATAAAAAGAATCCTATACAAAGGCGCTCAGACCACGAATTCACCGATGTTTAAGCAATAAGGGAACGAGGCCATTGAGCTTTCTTCCTTCATTTTTCTCCCCGACTCCTGGCCCTGTGTGGCGCGTGGCGCCACTTATGAGTTTGGGGCTTCTTCGAGCCTTCGGCTCCAACTTATGCATCCGAGATATGTACATTGGTGAAAGAGTATGGCTGACGCCGATAAAGGCCGCTCTTGCCATTCAATCTTTCACAAACTTCCTCACGCTTCAGCCCCCGCTCAAGCACCTTTTGTGTTTGTTTTGCCCAAGATTTTGCAAGAAGTCGGTGAATATGTGCTCATACCCTGGCATTTTCCCATATCCTGTGGAAAAAATATTAGACCGTACACGATGAAAATCTTTTACTGTCAGGAAATTGCCGTGCTTTAAAATTGTTGATAGTCGAGACCATGAAGTGCTAGATGTTCGCTGCAATTTTACATACAGGTTTTGCCCAGAATATTTGACCTAGCAAAACGGAAGCAAGTTATGCAGTACCATGTATGGTTGTCTCCATAGAATATGATCTGACAGCATCACTGAAACTACCTATCATCAAAATGCATTTCATGATTTACATGTCATTTTCCTAACCATAACATAATCTATTATGAAGTTACCTGTAAAGATTAAGAATAATCTGCACCTGGCCGAACAACATACAGTTAGCAAGACTCTACTCATACCCCAACCTGGAGAAGATATCCCTACTGGAACATGTTAAATTCGCATACACGGCCCGAGATGTGTTGGTTGATACACACTCCTTTCCCCCTCAGCTGGGATAAATTGTTTGGCCTAGCAAGTTCTTCATGAACACATTGATAGAAGAAAAGAAATGCAAAGCCATCTGACAGACAAAATAACTACACACCTGGGAAGTAGTTGATATCAATTATATAGTACCGGTCATTGGCTCCAAGCTCTCTAATCATATCTATATTAAACAATCTTAGACCCTGCAAATTATAAATGTCAGGTGAAGCAACGAACAGAACAGCTACACATGGTTAAGAACCAATGTTGGTCATACCAGCCGACCACGTAGCTCCCTGCTCAGTTTTTCTAGAAGTGGTCTTGGAGGAAGCTCTGTTCAGCAATGTAAACTGTTCATTTGGTGCAATAGAAATCTGTTGACCAACAGAGAAAATTACAAGGCAACTATTTTTGAATTGAACGATTTTCTCCTCAATTTTTATATTATAGTAATAGAAAATGTTCACTTCATTTTCTTCATCCCAAAGACAAATCCAAAAACTATGTGTACAAAATCAATTAAAACCGAACCAAAGATAAAGTTAAAATACTGCAGAAGACGCACCTGCAATACGAGGATCAAGGTCTGCATGGTCTGCACTAGCTGCAGCACATGAAACTCTTGGAAGTCGATAGATGCCAACATTGTTTAGTAAGTCATAGGTGTTGACATCAGGAACAGAAAACCTGCGGACAACCTGTATTGCGTCTCCAATGATGTACACCTTAAAGAGGATCCCGCCTGTAGAAGTAAGAGATTAGATGCCACACTTTACCAGTCCAGAAAGTGCCAGGATATTTCAAAAAAAAAAGACAGATAAAAGAAAGCAACAACAAAATCAGGGCCTACCATGATTCACAAATTCCTGGAGCACCAGAGGAGGATCAAGCATTGACAAGGACGCCCCGTCATATGCCAGAGATAGCTCATGAGATTTAGATGTCCCGTCAACAACCAATGGCTTGGCAACTGCAGCACAAAGAAGCGTGTTCCATCAGCAATTTCCACTTACTAGCTATTTCCACGCATTTTTTTAGAAAGGAGGGGCCCAGCCCCCAATTTTTCAATATAATCGAAAAACTGATAATACAGCTATTTCCACGCATAACAAACAAAAAATTCCATGTAACAAATTAAAACAGAGTAAGACAACTTTCCAGGAGCAGGATATTAAAGTACAGCTGGAAATATGTGATAATTCGAAATTGCAACTGAAAGGAGGTCATGACAGAATCAAATATGGACATTAGTTTGTCTATCTTCCCAACATGCACTCCCAGTCAATCCTCGTTTATACTTATTGAAGGTAGTGTGAACTGGGCAAGTTCCAAGACATGTTTCCACGTAACATACTAACATGCACATACAGTCAGGTAACACATACAGGATATAGCTCACCAGTCGTTCAGTACTGATTTAAGAATAACAGAACGAACTCATTTATCTAGCTAAGTTGATCAAATTTGTAAAGTGTCATGACAACTAAAGTCAACTATGTCTTCGGAGGACCAACAAATACGAATCAAGATTCAAGAATCATGCAACCTAGCGTATAAAACTAGAAGATTTAGAACAATAATAATGCCAGACCCTATCTAAGGTACCCTGCTCATAGAATAACACGAGATTAGCACAACAATCTTCCTATGGTCCTGCTCATGTAATACCCTATTGAGAGTAGCTAAAACAGCAATGATCCCGATACGCTGCAGTCTAATTTCAGTAACAGTAAAAAAATTACTCAACAGTGTATATACAACAACAGTGGCAGTTATAATATACTCATAGGCTTCTGCTAGAATCACGATGACTGCATGGAGAGTACTAACCACTAGCAATGTATACCGCGCTCCAAACATAAGCAGCAAAAGTGCAGTATCAGGTAACCAGATCGATTACAATAAAAAGGGTCCTGTGAAGCTTAAGCAAAGTGGGTGGATCTGACTAACTGAAACGGACCACTCACGGTATTTTTCAAAATCAATTCCGAAATTATTGATTTTTTAAGATTTGGATAAATTACCTAATGGCAAGGTTAGTCCAGCCATGGCAACTGCAGTTGGTATAGAGGACGGATCTTTCATAATGACCAGTTGGCGAGGAGTGCAAACTTCTTCTGCCATGGTTCAAAGGTAAAACTATAAACATTTATATATGATTATAAACATATTATGTGCTTCATAGAAGTAAGCTGAGAATGCACTTTCAGCAGCCTGGATGTCAAGATGCTACTTGTTCATGATGAATCAGAAACTACCACTGTCCAACAGAACATAATTTGTCACTGCACTCAACCAGCATTAAATATGTCAACAAGGAATTTTACCAAGAGTTTTGGCATTTTCAGTAGCTGAGTTAATTTATCATAAGTTTGATATTTACATAGCAACCTCAATTTGAAATTCTCATGGTTCACAAAGTAAGAAATATGTCAACAAGAAAATCTTGACTATTGAATGCAAAAGTCTATTCTTTTCTAGGACTGCGGTAACATGATAATTTGCTGAGAATATGATGTATCAATGTGCTTAATGATGAAATGAATGTAACTCAAAAAATATAAAACAGAGAAGCCTTTTTTTACAAAACGGGCAGCGACTCTGCAATTTCACTCCGAGAGGAAAATGAAAAACAAGGATTTATGTACAAAGGTAACCTTTACAGTTGTTATTTTTATGACTGGATTGTGTGCTTGTGTGAGCGAGAATGCTTCCACTATCTTATTGATACAATGCGCCTTCAGATCTAACAGTTTCACACCACAATGCTCACATGGGGTGAGAATGTGCAGCACTCACCCAAACAAGTTCAAATAGGTTTCCTTATTTTCATAGCACACATATCCATCATAAAGGTATCTGCAGTATTACCATAGAAACTGGACAGGTTCAAATCTGTTACTTCTTCAAGCATTGATTGTCGATTGTTCAGATGCTCGATGGCATTGGGTGGGTCGAGAACAGTGACTTCTGGATGCACTTCATGATAATCCTTCACAACATGAAGAATTTTAAATAATGAAAACAACAGAAAAAGGGAAATTCAGCTTTAGAAGCTAAAAGCAAAGTATTACAATCACAATAAGCTTTTCACAGCAAGCTGCACAAGACAGTTATGATATTTTTTTGCATTAGATAAATGAGTATACTAACTTTGATCACCACAGACATGATCAATATCAAATCTTACGACCGCCATTCCAAAATACATGACTTCCTAGAACCTGTGCAGTCAGAATTTTCTAAGTTTGACTCCTAAAATATGATAAATTATGGTAAGAATAAAATAATACCATAAGATTTCAAATTAATCATATTTTCATGATATGCTATTTTAATGATTGTCTAGTAACACATATAAAAGATGATGGTGACAGATGTTTGTTGGAGACTATCAATATCTAAAGTGTCATATTTCTGAACAGAGGGGCTATGACCACAGATTACCAGGACATGGCACCAACTATATTAGGGAAATTAGATAAATAAATGACGAGCTGTGCATATTGTATCAGTATGACAGTATGGTACACTCGTTCATTTGCAGAACTTAAGGTTTCAACATCTGTGGCCAAATATACCTCCAGAACCTGCTGCCACTCCTTGCTAGTTATCTACAGAAGTAAGCAAGGAATCTATCATGACATTTTTTGAAAGATTAAGCAGATGTCACTCTTTCAAGAATAAAAAGGTTCATAAATGCAACCATTGGAAAAAAAAAGTAAGCCATCTTAGTTCTGAGACATGCGTCCACACACTTTAAAAACAGATTTTAAAAGTATTTCACTAACCTTGTGCAAGATAATATCAAATGGGCCTTGTTCTGAGAGAGGACGAGTCTCGTCAATTGATATGAAACTAATTCCTTTCTTCCTGGCAAAGTCAAATGCACATTTTTAGTAACACATCAAGCAGCACTAAAACAATATTTGCAAGAACCATAGCAAACTAGTCAGCACACAGGGTAGTGACTACAAACTCGTAATACGTGAGTAGAAAAAATTCATTTAACAAGCTCTCGGTAAACTTTGAAAAAGAATTAGTGCATCACCAACTCAGCTTGAGGCTAACTTGTTTATAGGGTTACTCAATCAATAATGCAAACAAGAATGTTACAATGGTAGCTGCAAAAAGGAATGCTACAAGGGATAGGACCACATCACGTCAGAACATCTATATTTTTTTAGTTACTCAACAGTATGGTAGGGTACATACACAAATTAAATAAAATCAATAACTTCATATATACAATTTGATCAAGAAAAGCTCGTTCAATCTCGTGAAAAAATATTTTTCCTCGTAATTTTTTTCCTTTAGTTTCTCCCATGCCTTATTTATGTTTTTCTTACCAGAAATCAGGCCTTTACTTGTTCTTTAGCATGTGAACCAACTCACAAGGGTAAACTGCAATTGTTTCCCATCCAGAACATTTATTTTTTAGTTATTAAACAGTAAATGTAAATAAATTAAAAAATAGTAGCGGAACTACAAACATTTGTTCTTTCATACTCCGTACATGACAAACTTTATCATAATTTTGCATGATCTTACAGACCCACATGTTCTAACATGATGCACACCTAGGATTTGTTTGAGAATTTTCAAGATAAGCAAGTACACAAACCATACACTAAAGCAAGGGAAAAACGAGTCCTTGTTAGTTCCTGTTCCTTCTTATGTTTGTAGGCTGGGAAGCAACTAGCACATAATTGAATAAGTTTAGTTCTTCATTCAAATAATTAACAAGATAGTCAGCTAAAAGATTGTTTGTCAGTGATCCATGTTGGCATGTTGCCATCAAATCTAGCGACGCATTCACTAGATTAGAAACGATCCCAGAAAAGGCATTGCCATCAATAAGCTGTCTTAATCCATGTGACGTGCTTATCCATAGGAATATTCCAACTAGAATCCCAGATGCCAGGCAACAAGGATGAGCATGCTACAAAGCATTTTGCCAAGTGGGCTTAATAATAATACAATTATAGACTATGGATACCGCTCATGCAGTGCAACTGTCACCATGGGCTAGCTAATAGGGCATCTTCCGGTGCTATTGGAATTTCTAATGTAGACCCAGGATGCTTCACTTAGAAGCCAATCTCACTAGCCATTCCTGCCCGACTTTATACAATTATACCCCGGCAGATATATGATTCGATCACTGGTTAGAAGGTGCTACAGGGAATAGAATGGCATTCCATTCCTCTCCACTATATTGTGGAAATTATGATGGTTGGAACATCAATTGCTACTCTTTTATCGCCTCTGCCTGTTCAAGCAAAATACTGCCCATATTCAAAAACTAATCCAAGAAGAGCATTTTCCTCCAAGAGCAACACTGCTCAACACCTCTGGACCAGGAAAAAAAAATCTTATGTTTTTTCTTTTGTGAAATTACTCCCCACACAGCAAAGAAAAACCATGTAACATTACTCCTTTCTCTATAAATCTCCCACCACTTGACACCCCCATAAATCAATGGAGCCAATCTCCTTGAGCTGGGGTCCAAGCTTTTACCTCGCCAGCAAGAGCAGCTTGGGCTGGAGGAAGCTCTGCACCTTCTTCTTCGTGAGGGCGTACCCCACCACAAGCCTCGGCGCAGCCACCGCATCCGCCACCGCCGCTCCGTTGGGCGACGACGACGACAGAAGTTCCCGATCCATCGCCGCATCCGGCTCTTCGTCATCCGACACATCCCCGTGCAGCCTCATCCCCGCGAGCCCAATCCCGAACTCCCGCCGCAAACGGCCGGTGAACCCAAACTGATAGCAAAATTGCGAAGGGATGTCGAGCAGAGGCGATGCTTCGCGCGCGCGCGAGTTAGCTGGGATGTTAAGGGGCTTCAGCTAGAGGATTTGGGGGAAGAAAAATATTTGTCCGGAGCTTTTGTTAATGTCGAGACGAGTGGAAGAGGGAGGACGGACAGAGCGAGCAGGTATTTGTAGACGACGAATGGAGGAGAAGGTGAGTGTGTGATTCACGGTGACCATATTTGTACACGACCGTTTTACCTTCTCCGTACAACACGAATTGCTGCGCATGAAGTTATCCCGAGTAAGGGCAAGCCAAATTTTCACGTACATGTCAAAGGGCTAACTTAAGAACAAACTTATTTTGTTTTTTTTTTTCACGGATAGAAATGGCCATATCTTTTATTAGCGAAAAATTAAGAAAACACAAGTTCACATCCCTTGGACATACTAAGAGTACCAGTTTAGGGGTTAGGATTTCTAACTTAGGAATCAGACCTTAATATGGCTTTTTTTTTCGAGAGTACGCAATTGTGTACCTTAATTTTACTAGTAATTTGGCACGTGCAATGCACGTGTTAACAAATGCTAAAACAGTTTAACAGGCAAACAGTAGGGGAGCTGGCTACCGTGTGATTTTCATTAAAAGAAAAGCAAACAAAGTTACATATAAGTACAAGGAAACTGAGCTATGCAAAGGGAGATAGCCGGGGATTTGACGAAACCAAACAATTATAAGCTATTTGACCAGGAATAAAGTTGTTGCTTTTTATAGGAAGAGACACAATGCCCAATTATCTACAAATCTCTTATGGAGAGGATATGCCAGCAAGCCATGGAAGGAGCCCTATTCCATAAAATACAATTATCCCGTGCTTTCAAATATTCCATATAACACAAGTGGCTACTTGAAGAAAACATGGCCCCAGGAAGGCAGATTTGTGAAGATTTGATAAAATCAACTTTGGAAGACCAAGTGATGCCAACAAGTGCCCAACATCTTGTAGCAAAAGAACAATTAGAGAAGAGATGTTATCTTGTTTCTCAGATCCTCCTTGAACATATCTCACCGTTAATTCCAGAGATGAAATGTCAGTTTCTTATCTCCATATCTCTAGTGTTTAGCGTATCCACCAATAATAATCAGACAAACTCTTCCATTTCCAAAGGTTCTTGAAAAGAGGGTAACACAAGAATCCCACCAAACATAAGCTTATAAAAACCTGCAAAAGAATATCTCTCTGCTTGCAAACTGAAGATCCATTTGTCCTGCATAAGTCTGGCAGAGGTGTTTTAGGCAAGCTGAATGATAATGTCAACTACCTCGTGAAGTTCAATGAAAGCCAGAGCACATAGAGGTATGTAAAAAAAGCTGCTAATTCTTAAATTGATTGGGCAGAGAGAAGAGCACTGACAGATATGTTAGCAACAAGCCAACAGTTACTCACAACACCGTATCAACCATTTCTTTCCTACATGCTGGTGAGAGCCATGCTGCGGCCAACCCACTGAAGAATCAGTCTCATCCGCCCCTGAATTGCAGAGCATGGTGACCTGCTCAATGACATAGCTTGGTGAGAGGCATAGCAACTTACTTAGTATCTTTCTTCATCTTTCAGAAAACAAATCTTGAAACAATGACATTGGTTGCAGACCTTATTGCTGCATGCATTCCACAAGTAGACAGAATTCCCCAATCTGATTGCGAGAACATTGTCTGAAGATCAATCCACAAGGTTCAGGTAGAAGCCATCCTGCAATGGGGGCGCAACCAGTACCTAGAAGCAACAGCGGGAAATTTGCCGTACAATTTTCAGCAAAGAGCCTTAAAAGTTTGTCTGTGTAGGCAATGACAACAGACTCCTGGAACCACGTAACCGAGATTGTTCGAAAACTATGATGATGAAGGATAAATTGTGCAAGTGAACATCTGCATTATATCCAGATCATTGTACAAACATATTGTAATTGTAAAGTGTTAACCTGTATATATATATGTCCCAGTGACGCCCAATGGTCTCCACACAGCTTGATACATGCATCTTCTTCAGAGTACATATATTTCGAATTATCTGTAAGTTCATGCATCAGCAAGCTCCCATCCACATTTCTACTTTTTCTGTCAGTTGATTCAAGTGCAAATTATTCTAGGACCAACCAACACATTCAGAAAAAGTGGTAAATGACTCTAAATAATCTTGACTGCCAGAAATAGTAAGGAAATTAGATTAGACTTGAGTTGTACTTGTACCCAGACACTTGCCTCATCCAGGGCTCCGGCGAGGAAGAGGGAGATGGCGAGCAGCACGCTGTGAAGGAGCGAGGGAGAGAGTGCGGGGCCGGGGAAGGGAGCGTCATGCAGGGCGACAGCGAGAGCGGCGTGAGCAAGATGGCGGAAGGACACGCTACGGGGCCGAATCGTGCGTGCGTGCGAGACACAGAGGCAGCGTAGTCAGTGGCTTCCACTGGATGGATGGGGCGGAAACGCCAGCGGCCGCATCCAGAAAGAGTAGTCCGCAGATCCTGGCGTCTCCCTACCAGGTGCAGGCGGCGATGTGGACAGTGGCGGGCGGAGCGAGGCGCGGCGGCAGTTTGGGCGTGGTGCGGAGGAAACCGCGATGTGGGAGTGGGCCATGGGATAGACGTGATTAGCGGTGACATAGTTAGCACGGACTGACGGACATGTTTTACCGCTAAACACGGAAACAACGCGCACCGTGTGATCTGCTGCTTACGGTCAAGATCTCTTGGATCTGCCCCTCTGGCTCTTTTTATCACCACTACTATTAAAAGAGCGAGAGGGTGGCTGATCCAAGTGATCTGGGCTCTTCAATCACAATCCAACGACCCACAACCTCCCAATGATGAGCAGCTCATCATATTCACTCCCACGCCCGAAAAAAAGAAAAATCGGCCGGCTCGCGTGAGATCGTGGGCACGGTTAGGCTGTTAACATGATGCACGTCCCCGTCCATCGCTCCAACCAGAAAACCACCAGCCCGACTACACCAGCCCGACGTCCTTCTCTCCTCCCTACTCGCCGGAGCCCGACGAGACGCCACGCTTTTCGCCGGAGCACGAGACGAAAGCGACGACGCCGCGGCCAGCCGCGGCGGAGAAGGTTCCGTCACTGAGCCGGAGACGGGGTCGACGCGGCTGGCCAGTGGCCCCACGTAGCCGCCGACATGCCTCCACGCCGTGGCGCTGTTCCCACGTCGCCGTGTTCCAGGACGCCGCCGCCCGCCACCTCTGCGCCCTGCCAGTCGTGAGGACGCCGCCTCCAGTCACATGCACCTAGCTCGAAGGCGGACTGCTCCACCAAGGCTCCAAGGCGGCGGACTACTCCTCCAAGGCGGCCTGCTCCTGCACGACGGTCGCTGCACACGTCCCCGGCGCCACCGTCCTCTACGTCCCCGTGCTGCACTCACGTAGCCGTCCTGCCCGTAGCGAGGACGCCATCGCCCTGCACCTGCCAACCAACCGCACAACCCCCTGCCCTGTACGCATGCGAGCCCTGCATCCAAATCCATGTGTCCCTGCTCCGCAAGCAAGCACGCGAGTCCTGGACCTGCACGCCGCCGCCGCACTCCCCCGCCCGCCGCCGCCGCACTGCCCTGCACGCTGGCGCTGCATTGGGCGGGCGCTTGCAGGCGAGCCCGCTGACTTGCATGATGTGCTGCGCCCGGCGGCCGCCCTGACGTGCCTCGACGTCTTCCTGATCCTCCGTTTTCGACGACCTGGAGGTGCTTGATCAAATGCTACTTTGATCTTAATTGTTCAGTACATGCTGATGTCTTTTGTATGGAACGTCCAAATGTAGTTGAAGATACATTGACAACCGAGGAACAATGAACTGCAGATGAACGATGCAAAAGGGGCGGTACATAATTTCATCGCAGATGAACCTTGCAGATTTTGGTGAGTTTACTGCAGATTGTCGATTAAGTATTTTAAATTTCATTTGACTACTGAATGTTTATTTCCTCAATTAAGTATTTTTTTTCCCCAGTGCAGTTTACTGAATTGACAGTGGGTAGACAAAATCAGCTATATCAGTTGTTATAATTTGACTATAAATATGTCACCTTGGTTGTACACCAATTCATCTTGGCTTTGTGAATCTGACCAAATCTGGGAAGGTTTCTGAATTGATAGAATGGTTTAGGTGACTAACTCTTTTGACTAATCGTATGGTCCCCTTTTGTGCAGGTAGCATACAGAAGCCATCACTCTCATATTTTTTTGTAGATGACAGTGTATCACTCATGTTTTTGAACTCACACCGTTATTCTGCCACGACAAAAAATGACAACGATTAAGCGAAGGCGTGCACCTTATTACGTTGAATGGTGGTTGAGTTAGTGAAATTTGCTGCTAAGTTAATTCTCTGGTCGGTTCTTTTTTGGATGATGTTGGTTTGTGGGAGAACAGCTCCTTGAGTGATAAGAAGGTAACCATGGCTTGCAATCTTGCTGAGTGTTTATTAAACACTGACAAGATCAAGAGACTACTATTTATAATTATGATTTAGTTGTTGCATGAGGATGCTGATAGCGGGATGAATGACAACCCCTTATGTGATGGGTTGCAGCAAAGCTCTACAACATGATAAATGATTACTGATGGAGAATGAAATTGTTGCTTGATTAGGATCTGATTTAAGTTTTACTTTCAGAAGGATGTTCATACAAGGAGGAATGGCAATGATGGAACGGTTCATGAGAAAGAGGATGGTGTTCCATATTTAATGACATCTTATCTAAGCTCACCTTTGATGATAAGTCATATTAATCCACCCTGGTTGCAGAACATTGTGGGAAACTTAATATATCTAATAATATGGTAAGCTCATGTTATTTGCATGCTTTTTGTTTCTAGAAGTTTATGAATGTACATTTATACATGTTGAAGCAAATATATATTTATCTTGGCACACTGTCGCGTGTTTGTTGCAAACTTCACATGTAGCTCTTCTCCAGCTCTACTCTTCTTATTATTAGCCTATGGTTATCTCTTCACTTTCTGTTAACTAGTAATCGTGCCCGTGCAATGCACGTGTTAAATAACAAGATAATTCACATAAATATAACAAATAACACATATCATATCAGAGAGTATATTATCAAAATGAACAGACAGATGTAGTGTAAAATGTATTGTGGAGAGGATTTACAAATATTTGTTTCCATTGTAGAATCAATAGTCTGGTAAATAATCAGAACTCGTTTTGGAGAGTATTTGTGTAAACCAATGATTGTAACATGTTCAATACACTTCTATTTTTAGGTAAAATTAAATTATTCAACAATTCAAAGATGATGGTAAATTCCTTTTCTTAAGAGAAGTCTATTTATGCATCAAATCATAAAATCACCGGTTCTTAAGATACTACAGTTGAACAAAGATTGTAGGTCAAATAATATAGAGGTAACAAATAATTCACCATTACTAATTCTGACAGATGTATGACACTCATCGTACTCCTTTGTAATCTTGATCAAATATTACAAAAGGAAAAAAATATGTAAAATAAAACCTGAACATCTGTGAGCAAATGCACCGCAACAATTTGTTTTGCCAAAAACCATTGGTTAGGTATGCTAGAATACCACCAACGAAGATCTGTGTTGACTTGGGACTACTTATTGTTGCCATCGCTGTCTAGACAGTACATTTGAATATTCCTTTCAAGTCTGCCACTTCTGGTTGTGATTTTCAACTTAAGAATATCTCTAGCTAGCTGTACAGAATATAGGTATTACCGTTCTTCAGTCTACATCATGATCCTCCTCCAAGACCTTTGTTAAAAATTGGTGACAAATCTATATCCTCGACGCATCCTAGCACGCTTTGTCCTTCATGATCACAGAATCAGCTATAGCTTCCTTATGAAAACTTGTGGCGATTGGTTCTACAGAAACAAATGAGGTATATTTAGCAGACCATATCACTGCAGTTCCTAAAATAAAATAATCACTGAGATGAATACTACTTGCTCCAGCTCAAACAGACTTGAAAAACAAATGCAACAATCTCTTACTGATAAACTGCGTGCGGCCGCCGGCCGGGGCAGGTGCAGGAGACGTATATGGCGACCCGGTTGGCTGCGTTCTGGCTTCCGCCGTGCAAGGCTCCGGTCCAACGTTCCGGCATGGAGGTCGCCGCCTCGCTTGCCGGCGTGCAGGCCGGTGCCTCCTCATAATCGTTCTACTGAAAATTTAGTCTACATCATGATCCTCCTCCAAGACCTTTGTTAAAAATTGGTGACCAATTTTACCAATTTTTAACAAAGGTCTTGGAGGAGGATCATGATCTTAGTATTGTTTAAATCACTCACATGTATAGAATATTGCAGCATTTGGCCTAGAGCTGTACCTGGCAAATTGGGAGGACATTGCCAATATTTGCAGTAAAGGAAAATTTTGCAAGAGGTAGAAAACAATAGAAATAACTCTAGGAGGTAGAAAAGGAACATAAACAGTTAAGCAGCATGCTGTTAAATCTGAATTTTTTCTGAATAAAACGCTCCATAAGAGCAAGATAGTCATCAAGTTGTGCGAGCAAGATCGTCATCAATGAGCGTTAAATTGAACTCCATCCAATGATAGATATCTAAAAGATGTATCAGTTTTCAAATTAACACGCAAAACCATGTAATATATGTAAGATTAACTTTCATATGTAAGAATTATCAGTATCGGTCTAAAAAAAATTCATATGTAAGAATTATAAGTATCGGTGTCATTTCAAAGTCTAGTCATCCATTTTGTTTAAGTGAGAAACACAAACTACCACAACATGAATAAGTGGAGCAAATAATCAGTCTCACAATACCCATTGTGAAAAAAATGGTTGAGATGCATAAATGCAGGAAATAATCATTCTCAGAATAAGATGAAGCATGTTTCAAGTAGCCGAGTATTGTTTAGACCTTGTGGATCAGCAACATTTAACGAAGATGCTAAAAATAAATTCATGTAAGAAAAAATAACAATTATACGGTGTCCAATGTGGGCAATGCCAAAAATGAGAATGAAAAATACAAGCTCAAAGGAAAATGCAGGCTCCTCCTGTAATTCAAATGGTTCTATTTGACCCTAATATAAAAGAACATGTAAAATTCATAACAAGCTAAATGATCTTACATTTTTTCTGGTACTAATGATCTTACCTTTTTTCTGGTACTTGACAGTACCTACAACATCCCAGATCTTGGAGGCGAGTCTAGCGCCCCAAATTGCCAGCGTCTTGTCCATTTGTTTCCCATAAGGTTCAGTAGTTCTGCTCCTCCACAGCTACAATGCATAGATCAATGTCAAGGGCAAGGTACAATTATTCGAATACTTTTAGGATGGCTCAGCGAGGGATTGAGCAACTTCCCTAAATATTCAAACCCACAATGTAAAACCGAATAGAGATAAAAGGAACTAACCATCGCCCTCTTCTGGTCCTCCAAGCGCCGCCCCAGTCACACTGCAGGTAACGTGTACCATAAACTGCAAGTATTATGCATTTAATAATTTCACTTCTCAATATAGAATATAGGCAATTGTGTAAAATAGGAGGATATTAATACAGCTGAAAAGTCAAAACCAGGCAAACCAATATGAGACACAACAAAATGATCATTCATCTGAACAGAAAGTTGCCGACGTGCTGATGGACATAGAAGGCAATGTTTCAGCACCAAAAAATGTCATTTGAGTTGGCAAAAAATAATGTCACTTTAGCTATCAGTGTGAAAAGAGATATACTTGTTCACAAAAATTCTAATATCAAAATCTAGACTGGTATATTGGTTACCCTTTATAGCATAAAAACAAAGAAGAAGGAAATACAAGGCCTACAGAAGTGAAGCGCCAAATGTTCATAGTTAAGAGAATATTTTCATTGTCGGAGAGAATTCTTCTCTGTCCATTTAATCATTAAGTCAATCGATTTTTCCTGCATGATTTCCACATTTAGTTCTTCCACAAAGATCAAATTCCATCTAAATTTAAACAGATTCAAAACACATAGCTAATGTTAGCCTAGAATCACAGAAAGAGTGTGTTATTCGCTATTATACTTACACATTTCATCCATACGACAGCGCATGTGTTAAACCGGTCCTCTCCATCTGAAATACAAGAACAGTCAGTAAGATGCAGCCACGAATTCACTCTGTCTGAGGACGCATTAACTCAAAAGATGGTTCACCATGAATCCACGAATATGGTCCCATCTATACAATTTGATCAACCTAAGAATGTGCACTTAAGCAGACTAATCATGAACAAAATCGAATAGAATTAGCTGACCTTGCTCTGTCCATGATCTTCAGATACAGAAGATGAAGGAGACGGCTGTGGGCGTCACTAAAAACAGATCGCCAAGGACGCAGAGGAGGAGTCAACGTCTAGACGTGTGCCTCCGGCGGCGGCGCTCGAAGGACCAGCAGAACGATTATGGAGTGGCGGCTCACGCGCGTCCCGGGTAGGCCTGCTTTGAATGGCGCGCTCGGATGAATGGCGGGTTGGAGGCGATGTGTGGGCTGTGAAATTCGTCGAGGATGGGGCACGTCTGGAGGAACGAAGGCATGGGGGGCGCGGGTGCGGCTCCGGTCGGCGGTGGTCAGACAATTTGGGAGTCGAAGAATTGCGTAGGCGCTCCTCCGATGGGTGGCGATTAGGAGCACGGGGAAGACCTGGAAGTTACCAGGGTCAAGTGAAGCGGCGCTGGCTCTCCTCTAGCCCGCTCCTCTCCATCGACGGCCACCCCGGCTGCCACCCGGCGCCGGCGGCCACCTCCCCCTTCCACCTCCTCGGCCGGCGACCGCCTGCGCATGGCCCGCGTGCTGCGCTGGCAGCAGCGGTCAACTTCGAGCCCTCCATCCGTGGAGATTGAGGGGCGGCGGCGGTGGAGAGAGAGGAGAGTCCGGCCTTCGGCGAAGGAGATTGAGGGGCGGCGGTGGTGGAAAGAGAGGAGCGTCCGGCTGCCGGCGAAGGAGGATTGAGGGGCGGCGTCGGTGGAGAGAGAGGAGAGTGGGGGTCGTGGGGTGGGGAGCGTCGACCGGTTACCTTTTTTTTTTGTGCGGTAAAGGCAAAAGCACAACATACAACATTCGGATAATCTGAGACGTTGATTCGGGGTTGATGGACGGATCAGATCCTCCGGATCTGACAGACTGTGTCTTTTAATATTAGTGGAGATTTGAATACCCAACAACATCACAGTGAGTAAACTTTTAATCACATACAGAGGTTTATTAGACGATTTAATATGTGGAGCATATGTGAAATGGACCGCTGGTGTGTATTTCTCCGTCGGTTTAGATTTTCTTATGTGGGATTAGTGGGGTTGGCGTCTAGATTGATGTTGGAAATAAATGGATTCCAAACAGAACATCGTCATTGTCCTGGTATGTCTATTGTATTAAAAAAATGTTAGTGTTGATTTGTGGGGGATTAAGTTAACAAACTATGTAGTCTTTTAGATGTTCAAGATTCGGGTGATCTTTTATCACAATGAAATTTAAGGGAAGTGTATATTATGTGTGACATATATTTATCGGAAAATATGTCTTTTTTCTACAGAACGTGCATTGCACGTGCACTATTACTATCATGAAAAGATTTCAGAGCTTCCGATGTAAGTATGTAAGATAACCAGGAGAATGAATTATGTTCGATGATCTTCCTTGAACTTACAAGTTGTTCAAAAAAATCATTTGAATATTTACTTGTAGACAAAATAGAGAGTGAAGCAATTGGTTTTCCAGCCGTAAAATAATATCTGACTTATCCCTTATGGTGTCTTGGTTCTTGTTTGCAATCTCCCTTTTCTAAAAAGTCGTTGGAAGAGCCGGCCGGATCGACAAAGTCATCATCTAAGGAGGGTTCTTCAGCCTTAGAAATTGCGGCAGTAAGGATGGCTCAAAGAAATTATCTAACGACAGTATGTGGCATGGCTAATTCCGCCTGCGGCAGTATTATAGCCCTAACTTCTATGTATATCTGCGCCATAAACATATTGTCATTGTAATTGTAAATTGTAATTTAGAGTAGCTTGACCCACTTCTGAAGAAACATACTCGCATTTGTAGTGTGAGATGTCTGTTTTTGCTTCTTTTTTTCTAGCACCTGTTATAATTTTTTTATGTCTTGAAAACTGTAGCCTTATCCTCATCAAGCTTAAAGAAGAAGAAAAATATACCCATCAACTTTATTTTATTGTTTTTTGTTGGTTTTTAAGGAAAATAATTTTTACAGTTACATATGGTGAGAAGACACACATAATAAGATTGATGATGTCATATATGTTTATCTGTGAAAGAGCTAGACTTATGGGAGGAGTCCTACGAAAACAAACTTATGGATGTACGTGTCCCTTCCTTCATTAATCTCCCCTCTCATTAGCATATTGCGAATATTTAAGCAAGTTAACTCCATACTATTATGCTTAATTTGGTCAACACGTGTGTTACACGTGCACGATTACTAGTATTGGTAAAGATAGAAGGCAGAGATTTGAATACAAGAAACTGACAGTCCGTTGCGCACAAGTTCTTTTATTAGCGAAAAATTAAGAAAACACAAGTTCACATCCCTTGGACATACTAAGGGCGTGTTCGGTTTCAGAACCGGGTGGAATGGAATGGAACGGTTCTATTCCGATAGAGGATTCTCGTGTTCGGTTGTGCCATGGAACGGAACCAGGTCGTTCCCCAAAATCGAATATTCGGCCAAGATTCGGAATACACCCGTCCGGCCGAATCGGCCGGACGAGGTGGAACGGGTCGCTAACCACGCGCTCCTCTCGCTAACCGCTCCTCTCTCGTTCCTGTCTTCTTCGCATCCCGCGTGCGCCGCCACACATCCAGGCGACCCCAGGCGAGCGCCGGCGGTGGCGACCCAGGCACGGCCACGGCCCGGAACGGCGGCGCCACGGCCAGGCATGACACGGCTGCGCGACGGCCAGGCCGCCCGGCTCAAACTCGGCCATGGCCGCCATGGCCGACGCCCGAGAGCGGCGCGCCGAGCACCCCTGCGCCCCCCTCATCCCAACCTCGCCTCCACCCGATCCACCGCCTCCATGCGCGGCGGCGCGCGTGCGTTCCCCCACCGGCGCGGTGCGGTAGCAGCTCCAATAGCACGGCGGCGACGGCTCCGATTTGGCCTCTTTTCTCTCCTGATTTTGCAAAGTTGGAAGAATATGTGTTGAAAAGAATAAAAAAAAATCAATCTGGGTGCGATCCGTGAGGATGAGGAAGAAGAATAGCTAATCCTATATTAGTGCTAGATGTGTGCTTAATTAATATTGAAAACCTATTTTTCTCTAAAAAAAATTGTTGAGATAACAGATTATGTGTCGATTCCATTCCACCTCATTTTGTCCAACCGAACACCGGAATGGAATGGAACCGTGACATTCTATTTTAGTGAAATGGAACTATTTCATTCCATTCCACCCGGTTCTGAAACCGAACACACCCTAAGAGCACTAGTTTAGGGGTTAGGATTCCTAACTTAGGAATCAGACCTTAATATGGCTTTTGCTTTTTTTCGAGAGTACGCAATTGTGTACCTTAATTTTATAGAAGGCAGAGATTTGAATACAAGAAACTGACAGTCCATTGCGCAATTGTGTACCTTAATTTTATAGAAGGCAGACATTTGAATACAAGAAACTGACAGTCCATTGCGCACAACACTGTCAAGCAACACAACTCCACACCGGCTAGTCCGAAGACAGCCCCGTACACAACAATCAACAAGAAGAAAAGCCTATCCTAAACTGAGCAGTAGAACCGCGTCTCAACCGATGTCGTCACCTCCGGGGAAGAACGTCTTCCTCTTGACTTTCCTTATCAACGCACCATCCTAAAGTAGGTGGATGGCGGGACTCGGTCCATCTCAAGAAAAGGCGTCGTCTTGGACACGAAAACGATGGTGTGCAAAGCGCCCCTACAAACAAGTCAGGATAGCAGCGAGCACCGGAGGAATGCAACAAAGGACCTCCAAACCATGTCTTCAAACGCGATACTCCCAACAGAGGGACGACGTTGAGGACGCCGCCATCACGTTGATCCAACTCCGGACCTAGGCTTTCGCCTGAAGACATCAACAAAGCCAGGGTGAGAGAGTGTCGACCTCGGCGACGCCTCCAAGGAGGGAAACGACACCCATGGGCGCTGTCATCGCCGGCACCGATCGAAGACGGGCGAGACTTTCGTCTATAACATCAAACACCTACTCCTCACCGCCGGAATGGGGCAACCGTACCCGTTGCTCGCACCGCCGTCGCCACAACATATCTATGTCGTCGAAGAAGCGTCATGGTTCAGCCGCGACCCGCACGAACGAGAACAGCCCAATCCCCGCATCATTCTCCCTTCTTCCACTTCCAGCCTGGCCGAAGGCCCGCCGCGCCACTGTTGTCGTACTCCAGGACGAGCTGCGTGCAGCCGGAGCCCCCAAACCCAGAACGGGCCCGGTTGGGCCCAGATCTGGGCCGCGCCGCAGCCGCCCGCGCTGTTCCTCTGCCGCAGGGGCGCCGCCTCCAGTAACCAACGACGGGAGACCACCGCAGCGCCGCCAGACGACCTCCTTGGCCGAGGAAGACCTCCAGCGCAAGGATCCACGCCGACGTTCTCCAGGGCCATGACCTCCGCCTAGCTCCACGCTGCTCCGCCTCCTCACCTCCCGCTCGTCGTGCGCCACCACTGACTCCACCACCGTGCGCCTTCCGGTGACGTCCTCCTCCGCGCGGTGTCAGCCCGTCGGGGCGCGCTCTCTTCTCCCCACCGTCTTTGGTGACCGGGTGCCGCCACCACCGCCGGCTCTGGCGGCGGCGGTGGCCTGGGAGGCGTGGGTCAAGGTGGGCTTCGCTCAGCTAGAGTTTGACCCCCCCCCCCCCCCTCCACACACACACGGTCGCCCGCGCGGGAGAGGAAAGAATATAGAGAGATGGTTTCCGCTTTTGCTCTCTTTCAAGAGTGGTCTTTTTGTTGATCCTGGTGCATATGCATCCTTTATTTAAATATTTTGGACGTATTTTGAATTGTTAAAGAAAATACGCATATATCTTAATATGCTATGTGTTTACAAAGTCGTTTCACAAAAATAATTGTGTCTTGTGTTAAAAGACAAAATTTCACGAAAAACCGACCATTTTTCATGTCTTGTGTAAAAAGACAAAACTTGCACATTTTTTGACTTGTGAACACACACAATGTGAAAATATATATGCGACATTTGACTTAAAAAAATTCCGTTATTTTAAAATATGTTTTTCAAATACCGGATGCATATACACTCGAAGGAAAGTGGATTTCCTATTCAGGCATGGAGACCTACAAAACTAGTGGCTGTAAGGGAAATCTGCTTTGGCTTGTTGGCAAAAGTCACATTTCAAAATGTCAAAAAAAAAGTCACATTTCAAAATGTCAAAATAATTCAAGAAAAACTGCTATACACAAGGACATTTTGTGTATGCACACAAAATTTTGGGAAAAAAAACATTTTCATGGTCTGTGAAAAAAAGATAAATTTTGGTGTTACAAAATGATTTTTCACGATACATTTTTTGTCTTTTTATGCTGGCCACAAAAAATATCTTTTTCGTGAAACTTTTTATACGGACATAGAATGTCTTGATTTATACCCGAAGATTTTGTTTGAAATTTTTAACATTTTGAAATATGTTTAAAATATATTTTTCATAGGGTGCATCTAGATCTTATGAGTTAAAACATCGTGTCTCAACAGGTGCACCATAATTTTGCACCTCTATTTCATCCGAAGATCTTGATAATAGAAGTAGAGAGAGGAGATTTTGTACTCCCAAGATCCCTTGATCCTGCTGGTTTAAAAAAATCGAAAAAATAATTATGAGTTTCCAAAAATATGGAAAAATCAGGGATATAGCCAAACGTGTATTCAACAAACGTGCGAAAAATCACATTCAAATATTTTATATTCTGGGCTACACAAAAATGATAAAAGTACACGGTATTTGAAGGTAAAATTTGGCACGTTCAGTGAATACACTATTAGCTACCTGCAGGATTGTTTTCAATTTTTTTTAAACTTATAAATAATTTTTCCCATTTTTTTAAACTGGCAGGATCACTGTATCTCGGGAGCACAAAACACTTTTTCCGTTTAGCTCTATCCTTTTTTAATAGTATATAAATGTCACTCAAAGTTTGTTTTACACATGTGACACGGTATTCCCTCCCATGCCGGCCCTCGCTTCATTTGGACCACACATCTGGCGCCTAAAAGAGCGTGGTTAGGACGCGTGGTAGAGAGGAAAAAACACGTTTCGCTCAGTCAGGTATTCCAGCACAGCGCTCTGTAACCGCGTTGCTCCTGTCAATCTGCGACACAGTGGTCGGTGAGTTCGATCCTCTCTGGTGGAGCTGAGAGGTTATTTTAAGACTGGTCGGCGTGCACGCAAACAGACGAATCGGCCATTAATTTAACAGCTCAGCTAATAGCATTCTTTCCTGCAAACGAGCATCCAAATTGGCTACGATTTTCTCAAGACCTTCTAACCTTTCGAAATCTTTGATTAACATCCAAGTGCTCATTATTGTACCTCTCTTGAGTATATCTCTTAAATCAAAATTTGCAGTCAATTTTTTCCAGTAATGGCAACTTTCCAAACTGAAATTTCGGCCTCAGTAAGTCGGCGAGCCTGAGATTTACTAAATTTCAGCGTTGAATGAAGTTTGCATACATAGAAAGTGATAATGTGTGGCCACTAATCCAAGTTCTGATGGTCCAGATATTCCACAGATACGAAAGAGATTTAAGAGAGCCCTTGATGAAATTTCAGTAGTATGGGCACTACAGGTACAGGTACAGGTAACCACAAACGGAGGACTGGCTCAATGAACCAATGATGCTTTCAGGCATAAAACTAATGTAACTTTCAGTCTGTACAGATTGCACGTTGCAAGAAGCTAAGTAAAAATGTCTGAGAAATGAAGAATTACATCTAGCTTTGTGTTGGTTAATGGAAGATAACCGTTGTCCCTCTGTTTATGACACTGACAGCGATTCCTGGCAAAACTACAGCGACATGAGAAATGAAGAACTCTCTGTTTGGTACTCAACACACGCACACTGTTCTGTTCTATGGAGTCAGCCGAATGAGCTACCCACCAGCACCCAACTACGACGACAACAAAAGCAGCAGATAAGAACACCCTGCACTATCCATCAATATCCTCGGAGTTTCTTGGCCACTGTTGTCAACACCCTGTCACCGATGAAGGCGCGCAAGAAACGGATGAACTGATCCTTCTTCATGTGCCCTTTCTGCAAGACAAAAGGAAATGTCGTTGAGTATACCTGGTGTGCTCATAATATGGGAGAAATTACTACTACTCCTAGTAACTAGGCATACCACACAATGTAATCAAATGCAGCAGCTGTGACCATCAGGCAGAGAATATCAATTTACCTTGAAGCGATTGTAAGTCCCTGCAATGTCTGCAGCTTGGGGGTTGGCACGAACCGCTGAATCTCCGCAAGAAGGGTCGGAAACATGTCACGAGACGCTGGTGAGGGCTTCTTCAGCTCCGAGGTTGCTCCTGATGATCCTGAAATCCATGTTTCCAACGAACCAAATGAGATCCAAGAACTGCTAACAACTGCAGCATCAATTCAGAACTTCAGACTGGGCGCTCACTAACCTTGCAGCTGCTGCACGCTGGGGCACTTGAAGCTGACGACGTACTCTGGGAGGATTCTTGTGTTCATGTCTGTGCTCCACACAATGTACCACTTTGGATTCTGCATGTTGTCGACAGCGCTGTCGTATTCTTCACTGCTGGGGTGGAGCTGGGAGGACCCGGCTGGGATGGTTTCTGGTCGACCCATCAGCACACGGCATAGCACGATATGTGCCTCGCCGTTCTCATCTGGCTGTGCTAGCATCGCACTGGAAAATAAAGATTTCGTACCCGTTAGTTTTCTGATGAACTGCTTTACTGGACATTCAGAATATATTCAGAACATGCTTAGTTCTGCTCATGCGTAGTCAGATTAATGCATTATTGAATTGTTATAAATGCTACAGCTGATGGCAGCTTGTTTTCCCCCTTTCTACAGCATTTTATCAACTGTTCCAAGATTTACAAACCAAAAGGCTAAACAAACATGAATTAGATTTGACTGTATGGATATAAACAAGGAGAGTATACAAGAGCAAACAGAACAAAGATTTTCTTCAAGCTTTTTCATGATTTATAAACCAGAAGTCTAGATAGAACAGGAATATTTCTCAAAAGATATGGAAGTATCGATGCAATTCGCAACTGTTCCCCAACTGGTGACTGTGTTTGATAACTTTGCGAAGTTATATTCGTGTAAACCATCGATCAAAACCCCAAATTCAGAAGTTCGAACTCACCTGGCATAAGGGGACTGAGGCGGCGAGAGATGAACGCCGTCGCCGTGCGCGTGAGAGCCAAGAACCTCGCTGTTGGTCTTCCCGAATCCGTGCTCCACCGCCGCGGCCAAGTCCGCCGACGGTGCGCCGTACCACGCGAACTTGGCATTGCCGCCGCCAGCGCCGCGCGCAGCGGCAAGGAGCTGCCCCTGCATCTGGAACGCCCTGGACCGGGGGCCCTGCGCGACCTTGTGCACGGCCGTGATGGCCACGCCGCCGGCACCCACCCTGGGCGCAATCCCGCTGAGGAACAGCTTCTTGACGACCTGGTAGAACTTGTCCGCCTCGTCCAGCCTCGCCGCTCTCCCCCACGGCCGGCGCGCCGCCTTGCTGACCCTGCCGGAGTCCACCGTGTCGCTGCTGCTCTCGCCGGACCCCTCCTCCACCACGCCCGAAGACGCCCCGTCCTCGAGCTGCTCGGGCTCGCCCCTCTTCCGCTTCCTGCCGCCGTTCGGGACGGGGAAGAAGCAGGCCCCGCGGTCGTCGATCCACCCCATCGGTGCCTCCTCGGCGGTGGCCGCGTCGATGCGCGTCATCCGCAGGAAGTCGAACAGGAAGGCCCTGCCCCCGTACGCGGCCTCGGCAACGACCCGTCCGGCCAGGAACGCTTGTCGTAGGGGCGCGGCGGCCTCGCCGGCGACGTCGGCCCACGCGCCGCCCTCGAAGCAGAGGAACCTGACCGGCGCGCCGCTCCGCCGGAACTCCCGCCAGCCACGAAGGAGCGTGGACGGGGCGGGCCGCTGGATCGCCTGCTTGACATCGCCGGAGAAGTCCATCGATTCCGATCTGTGTGTGTCTCCGGGAGCGCTGCCTGCCTACGCAACCGTCTTGTCCGTCGGTGGCGAGAGAGGACGGGCTAAGTGGAGTCGGGGCCGGAGGCGCGGCGGGAATATATAGGTTGAGGAGGAGCGGAGTGGGGCGGCGGGTCGGTCTCGTGAGCCGCACGTCGGCGAGTACGGACGTCGGTTTGGGTTGTGTTGCCGGCCGCAGGGGAAGAGAAGATGGGCGCGTGGTGCTGGTTTTTAACTTAGTTTTGGCTTGCTTGCCTCGTCTGGACTGTTTCTTTCTGGGCTTTTTTTTCTCTTTTCTTGGAATGGCGGTTTCGCCCCTGCGGAGGTGACTTGGTGGGGAAGTCTAGATATGTCCAGTTTAGCCCATAACCGTTTCCTAATCGTTACTTGCCCATGTTGCCTTTCTTCAACTACTACTTGCTTAATTTGGAAGAATAGTGTGGTGTCCCAAGCAAATATATGAAAGCAATGCACAGGTTTGCTAACAAAGGATATTGCAAAGTTTTGCCACGTCATCAGATAATAAATTGTGAATTTTTCCATCTAGACCACTATGTGCCCGTAATTATCCGAGGCGGTTAACTATTTAACGTTCGGCGTCAGGGGAGGCGGATAGCCGGGGCGACAACTCCGGGCGGTGGTGTTTTGTCAAGGCAACAGCCTTGATCCCCATGCAGGGCGACCCTATGGGGCAGGGCAGTGGCCTTGCGTGATTTTGGGTGGTCACCTGGTGCTGTGTGGACAAGAATTCGTCGACTCATCTGGATCGCCTTTAGGAAATGTGAAGGTCGATCTGGTTGCTACGCCGGAGCGGAGGCCCTAGATTTGGTGCGACGTTCGTGGTCTGCGGGCGGTCGTTTTGGTAGCGGGGGTACGAGACGGTTGGGTCGTGCGGCTTTGTGTCTCGTGGGCGGCTTTGGTGCTGAGTGGTGTAAGTCAGGGCGGGGCCTCGGAACTGGTAGCGTGGGTTTGTGGCGTTTGGTGGGCTAGCATCGTGTGGATGACGGGACTACTCGCTTGTACGGTTTTTGTGCAATGTTTTTCTCGTAATCAGGGCAATGTATAGTTTGATGGTTTATGGACCCGTTTTACTTATAAACTGGGTTAACTCTCTTCTATATCTAATCGTGTGGTGGATATCGACCACATTAAGCTAAAAAACTATTTGACATTCGTACAAGACAAATAGGTTTTTTTTCTAAAATTGATAGAAGATCTTTCTCAAAAGGCTACGAACATAGAATTGACCGCAAAAAAATTTACTCCATGTAAAAATTTCTTCAGGTTATGACGTGGCGTCCTTTCTGGTGAAGTCTCGTGAAGGCGACACTTTGTTCGTTCGGGTCGCTGTAACACAGTTTTCTTGTGCGAAGCTGCCTTATTAGGAAGGCGGCCGTACCGAATTTGCCCTTTGCCCCGTTGCTTGCGTACCAGGTTGTTCTTACCACGTACGAAACGGCGCGTTGCTTTGCTTTCACTCCTGCAGCAACTCTTCACTACCAGTTTTTTCGCTCTTTCTTGGCGCTTAAGATCCACGACGTTCACGCCGCGCGCTTTGTTCTTGACAAGCAAGTATAGCAGCCACCCGCCCTGGGCCCCACAAGCCAGCCCATCGATCGGAGCCTATTAAAACGCTGACCTTCCGCGGCGTGGCGTTGACCGGCCAATACAAATTAAAACGCTGACCTTCCGCGGCGTGGCGTTGACCGGCTGGGTCATATCTCTGTGCCCGTGTGCCATGTGCTGTCTCGTTCGTACAGTAGTATCTGGTGGTGTGTTTGGATGGTGGACTTGTTGGAATTGGCGACGAACGCTTCCACCATTAAACTAGTCCCGTGGCCGTCACGTTATTTTGAGCCAGGCAAGCCAAACAAACGTAGCGTGATGCCTTACCGAAGCACGTGGCCAACTTGCAGCCAGCCCCGGTGTTTGCTTTCCTTTTCCCTTCTCCCTGCTCTGCTCCTGGGACCAGTTCTGGAAATGTCAGCTGGTTTACTCGAAAACAGAGGATCGATCGGGTCGAGCATGTTCTTTTATTTTCCGTGTGAAATCCTGCAGCTTAATTAGGGCTCAAGTTTGCACATGAGTTGTCTATTGCAAATATCTGCATCTTGTTAGGTCCTAGCTTTTCTCCAATCGATAGATCATGTATGCATCGGTGTGTGTGATAAACAGAGAGGGAGAGAGGGGAGATTGGAGTACCTTCTCCATGGGTCGACGAGCTCGAGCCCGAGGCCATGGTAGCCGAGGCAGTGGTGGCGTGACGGCGGTGGAGCTTCCTGTCGCTGGGCGCTAACCCTAGATCGGAGAGGGGAATGTCGGTGGGGTTTGGCTGCGCACGATCAACCTCGTGAGCTGTGCAGGCCGGCCCCCCACCCTTTATATAGCGCTGCGACAAGGGCCCACCGACAATTAAGGTCGGGCGCCCCCGATCAGGGCGCGATCACAGGGATCGTGGAGCCGTTGGACTCCACGGTTGGAGATCAATATCTAACATTCTCCCCCTTGATCTCAACTTTTACTTTTAACCTTTTTATCTTTTACTTTACTCGTCTCATCACCGATTAGTACATAGAGCATGTTTCATCGTCACAGCTCAATTGCCGATAGAATCAGACAGCCACCATATACTTTTCAGTTTTGAAACAATAAACTATTACTTTTGGGCCTCTGTGATCCAGTGATCATAGGCTTTCCATTAATCCCATGCCGGCTATGTGTTTCTGGAACACATCGGGTGGTAAGCCTTTCGTTAGCGGATCCGCAAGCATTTCCTTTGTCCTTATATGCTCGAGACTTATAGTTTGATCCTGGATCTTATCTTTCACAACATAATACTTTATATCTATTGCCTTTGTTGCATTACTCGACTTGTTGTTGTGAGCATAGAATACTGCGGGCTGGTTGTCACAGTACATCTTTAGTGGTTTGTCAATACAATCTACCACTTTCAAGTCGGGTATAAATTTCTTTAACCATATCGCCTGTCCCGTGGCCTCATAACATGCTATAAACTCTGCATACATCGTGGATGCAGCAACTAATGACTGTTTGGAGCTTTTCCACGAAATAGCCCCTCCTGCGAGAGTGAACACGTACCCTGACGTGGACTTCCTATCATCTTTGTCTCCCGCAAAATCTGCGTCTGAATACCCTCTTAGTTCTAGGGAATCAGATCTTCTATATGTTAGCATGAGGTCTTTTGCGCCTTGTACATAACGCAATGCTTTCTTTACCATGTTCCAGTGTTCATGGCCTGGATTTTCTTGATATCTACCGAGTACCCCGGTGATAAAAGCTAAGTCAGGGCGAGTGCACACTTGTGCATACTGTAAGCTTCCAACAGCCGAAGCATATGGTACTGCTTTCATTCGATCGATCTCATATTGACTTTTGGGACATGAAATTTCCCAAAACTATCGCCCTTGACTATCGGAGCAGGTGATGCGCTACTTTTATGCATATTATATTTCTTTAGAACCTTTTCTAAATATGCCTTTTGTGATAGTCCTAGCACTCCATTCTTTCTATCCCGGTGAATTTCTATACCCAAAACATATGAAGCTTCACCAAGATCTTTCATATCAAAATTTGAGGACAAGTATTTCTTTGTTTCTAGCAGTAGACTGACATCATTGCTTGCAAGCAAGATATCATCCACGTACAGAATTAGGAAAATATATTTCCACTTTTAAACTTTGCATAAATGCAGTTGTCCTCAACATTCTCTTTAAAACCAAAACTTTTAATTGTATTATTGAACTTTAAATACCACTGTCTAGAGGCTTGCTTTAACCCATAAATGGATTTCTTTAGGCGGCATCCCATATGTTCCTTCCCCTCCATGAAAAAACCGTGGGTTGTTTCATGTAAACATTTTCTTCTAAATCTCCATTTAGAAATGCCGTCTTTACATCCATTTGATGCAACTCTAAATCAAAATGCGCAACTAGTGCCATGATGATTCTGAAAGAATCCTTACATGAGACCGGAGAAAATGTCTCATTGTAATCTACCCCTTCTCTTTGCGTAAAGCCTTTTGCCACAAGTCGCGCTTTATACTTTTCTACGTTCCCATTGGAGTCATACTTTGTTTTGTAGACCCATTTGCAGCCTACTGTTTTGGCTCCTTTAGGAATTTCCTCTAAATCCCAAACATTGTTAGAACTCATCGATTTCATCTCGTCTTCCATGGCTTCCAGCCACTTCGAAGAGTGAACGCTTCTCATGGCTTCTTCATATGAAGTGGGATCTTCTTCCATATGAACTGTTTCTGTATTATAAACTCTATAATCACTAGAAATAGCTGATTTCCTAGCTCTTTTAGACCTTCTAAGTCTCATTCTCTGGCACATCATGTGTCTCAACGTGCGACTCTTCTTCTAAATGTGGCTGTCGTCGCTCCCTTTCATGCTCAACAACGGGTTGAGTCGGTCCTGACGGACAGGTTCCGAATCTTGCCTCGTTGTGGTCACGGGTGGAGTTACAACAGGTGCTTGCACCACAACCTCTGGGATTATCGGTGCAGGTACAACAGGTAGGGCGAAAAATGGCTCATGGATCATCGGAAAAGGTGCAC
Source organism: Poa pratensis (assembly GCA_947311845.1). Taxonomy (NCBI): domain Eukaryota; kingdom Viridiplantae; phylum Streptophyta; class Magnoliopsida; order Poales; family Poaceae; genus Poa; species Poa pratensis. The sequence continues at coordinate 22,170,586 of CAMZMU010000064.1, forward strand.
ACACCCTCTTCTCCTCAAGATCAATTTTCCGGCCTACCATGCTCCCCCTCATCATTTCGTCCTCCAAGAAGACCGCGTGTCTCGTTTCTACAAACTTTGTGTATCTGTCTGCACAGTAGAAACGATAACCTTTTGATCTATCAGGATAGCCAATGAAATGGCAAGTTACTGTTTTGGGGTCTAACTTTGCAATGTGTGGATTAAAAACTTTTGCCTCAGCTGGGCTCCCCCAGACTTTTAAGTGGCGTAGAGAAGGAACTTTCCCTGTCCACAACTCGTACGGTGTTTTGGGCACCGACTTACTTGGTACTCTGTTGAGAATGTGAATGGCGGTTTTTAACGCCTCCATCCATAATCCCAATGGCAGTGTGGAATAACTCATCATACTGCGCACCATATCCATAAGAGTACGGTTACGCCTTTCAGCTACTCCATTTTGCTGTGGTTCGCCCGGCATAGAATACTGGGCGACTATTCCATTTTCCTGTAAAAACCTTGCAAAAGGTCCAGGTACTTGACCATATGGAGTGTGCCGACCATAGTACTCCCCCCCACGGTCGGACCTGACTATTTTAATTCTTTTATCATGTTGATTTTCAACTTCAGCTTTGAATATTTTAAATTTATCCAATGCTTCAGATCTTTCTTTAATTGGATAAATATAACCATATCGGGAGTAATCATCTGTGAACGTTATGAACGAGTCATAACCATCCACACTTTTCACCGGAAATGGTCCACATATATCAGTGTGAATAATTTCTAGTGTCGCGTGCTTCGGTTTGCACCCTTTTTAATTTGTTTTACGTATTTTCCTTTTATGCAATCTATGCATTGTTCATATCTGAGAACTCTAACGGAGGAAGAATATCATTTTTAACGAGGTTTCTATTCTTCCCCTCGAAATATGGCCTAATCGACAGTGCCATAACTTCGACGAGTCATGAGTTCGCTTTCTTTTCTTTTGTTCTTTGTTCGACAAGGAATTTGTTCATTCACATTACTCACAGAATGCACTTTTTCACGCAAGGATAACAAATAAAGCTTATCATGAAGTAAAGCAATACCCACACAAGCATCTTTAAACCATATGGCACACTTGCCATGACCGAAATAACATTCATAACTGTCTTTATCCAAGCACGATACACTTATTAAGTTTCTGTGAATCGAAGGAACAAATAAAACATCTCTAAGCATAATATTGAAACCATCAGCTAGCTCTAAGGAGACGTCGCCAACAGCTTCAACTTCTGCTTGAACTCCATTTGCGACTTCAATGTGTCTTTCGCTTCTTTGCATACTCCTTGTCGAATGGAATCCCTGTAAAGAATTTGCAACATGAACGTTGCACCTGAGTCAATCCACCAAGTAGATTTTGAAAACTGTGTATACAGGGATTCATTTACAAAAGAAACTGTGTCTGTACCTTTCTTGGCCATTATCATCTTGAGCCAATCTGGGCAATCTTGCTTGAAATGCCCTTTCTTCTTGCAGTGGTGGCATGTATCTTTGTCCACTTGCTGAAACTGCTGGGACCTTTGCCATGTGGCTTATACTGATGAGGACCTTTGCCATATGGCTTAGAAGGGGAACCGTTGTAGTTCCTGTTCTTGTTGTCCTTCACAAAGTTCAAGGAGCCCCCATTCTGGGACTTCAGCCTTTCCTCTTCTTGCGACAGCATGGCAATGGTCTTTTCAATGTCCCATTTTTCAGGCGACACATTGTAGTTGATGATGAAATTTTCAAATTGTGGTGGCAGTGAAGCCATCACCAAGTGAACTATGAGTGCAGGCTTGAGCTCCAGATCAGCCTCCATGGACTTAAGCTTAGCAGCCATGTTGCTCATTCTGAGAATGTGCTCCCTTATTCCATGTGAACCTCCATGATACTTTTCTGTCACCAGCTGTTTGAGCAGCTGGGTAGCATATCTTTGAAGAACCAGTAAACTGGCTCTTTATCTTTTGGAGATACTCTCCCACAGAGGTACACTCTTCAATTGAGCCCACAATAGCGTTCTCAACTGTGTTCTTTATGAATGCCATGCACTTTTTGTTGGCGTTCACCCACTTTTGGTTCTCTAGGGTGTAACCCATCTCTACTGGACCATAGTCCAGCTGCTTTTTCTGCCAAGCAGAATCATCATCATCTGTTGCTCTCACTGGCTCTGCTGGCTTGACTGGCTGTGGAGTACTCACAACCCAGTCGACCTCAGCGCAGACAAAAGCCAGCTCGACTTTCTTCCACCACTCAGCGTAGTTGTCACCCCTGAGCGTCGGAACGTCCTTGAGGCAACTCATCAGGTGAAAACTTCCTGAAACCACAAGGATATAAGATAAAAAAACAATTGCATGTAATAATCCAACGTTGGTATAAATTAAAACATACAACCGTTTGTGCAATTAAAACTATATTACCGTTGGGCAATAAAAGAAATAAATGCACCTTTAAGACAGATCATAATCATGTTATTAACAACGTTGGTCATTTAACAACAAAATCATAATCATCATTAAAATCACTTTATCATGCTTTCAATTCTCACTTTAAATCATAATAATGCTATTAATAACGTTGGTCAAATAATAGCAGAATCATAATCAGCATTAATATCATTTTAATCATGCTTTAATTTTCACTTTATTGCTCTTATGCAATTTCTTTTAACTATTTGCAGCGGAAACTTTACAAAATGAATAAAAATTCATAAACTTTTATACTTTTAACAAGTATTCACTTTTCTTTCTTCTGTTTTCTAAACAAAATTTTCGTTGGATAAAATTGAATAGAAAAAAAACAGAATGAAAGAATAACTAAAACATGCTTCTATAAAAAATAACAGAAAAAACTATTCTGTGTGAAAAAACTTTCGGCCCATGGCCCTTTTGCTATCTGTCGCGCGGTGCAGCTCTTAACAGCGGCCCACGGCCCGTCCGGCAGCACTAACTGCCGCACGCGGAGACGCGGAACACGGCCCACAGCGGCCCATGGCCTGCTTCTTTCGGCCCATCGGCCCGTGTTCAGGCTAGTGTTAGCGGCCGGTCGATCCTGGTCGTCCGATGCGATCGGACGGTCCTCCGCGCGTCACGCTGGATCAAAACCAGCCGATGCGGCCGGGCCCAAAGAAACCCTAGGTCACTTTCCCCTTTCTGTCTCTTTCCCGCATGGAGACGGCGGCGACGCGATGCGCGAATCCGGCCGCCGGAGACGGCCGCGCCGTCCGGCGAAGACGGCCGCGCCTAGCGCGTCCTTCTCCTCCCTTTTCTCGGCGACGGAGAGAAATGGCCGCGCAGCACAAGGCCACGGCGGGCTCCTCCCGTTCCTCCTCCCTCTCTCACCGTCGCCATCCCCTTTGCCGGTCGCGCCTCCTCTTTTCTTTTGATTAGGGTTAGGGTTTGGGTTCTTTTCTTTTTCTTTTCGAGATCTTTTCTTTGCCCCGCGAGGGGTGTGTTCTTCGTCCAGATGCCCCACTCGGGTGCGCATCTGGATCAAGAGGAACTAGCGCGTCCTTGCGGCGGCGCAACTTCGCCGGTGAGCACGAGGCTTTTCCGGTATTTTTCTTTTGCGAGTTTCTTTTCTTTTCCAATTTCTACCGAAATTAAACTAGGAACAAAAACGTGCTCTGATACCATTGTTAGGTCCTAGCTTTTCTCCAATCGATAGATCATGTGTGCATCGGTGTGTGTGTGTGTGATAAACAGAGAGGGAGAGAGGGAGATTGGAGTACCTTCTCCATGGGCCGACGAGCTCGAGCCCGAGGCCATGGTAGCCGAGGCAGTGGTGGCGTGACGGCGGTGGAGCTTCCTGTCGCTGGGCGCTAACCCTAGATCGGAGAGGGGAATGTCGGTGGGGTTTGGCTGCGCACGGTCAACCTCGTGAGCTGTGCAGGCCGGCCCCCCACCCTTTATATAGCACTGCGATAGGGGCCCACCGACAATTAAGGTCGGGCGCCCACGATCAGGGCGCGATCACAGGGATCGTGGAGCCGTTGGACTCCACGGTTGGAGATCAATATCTAACACATTTGTCTCCATCATAGGTTGTCATAGGTTGGTTCCCCCTCCTCTGACCGGCCTCACCGACGTCGGGAGGGTGGAGAACCCGATCTATTAGTGGAGTTTTCAATAAAATTAGTATTTCTCAATAGATTAGGCTGGGGCTTTGGTAGTCGTCTTCTTCTTCGATGGAGATGGTTTCGTCTACAATAAGTAATCTTCGACCATTCGTTCGAAGACGAGATCTCCTTCCCTGCGTCAATGGTGGTGTTGAAAGATTATATTTGTCTATGTATGGTTCATCAGATCTTGTTTCGCCAGATCGATTTTGGATGTTTTCTCATGATTGTCGCGAGGAGGATTGTCCTCCCAATATTTGTCCCAGCTACAACGTCCTCGACAATGGTGATTCATTGTCTCGGCTCCCAATGACGTCAGCCATGTTGTTCGGTTGCTTTTCCCTGAAATATCAGTGCTGATACTATTGCCAATGTTGGTTGATTACATTTATGGTTGTGTGCGTGCACAAAATCTTGGCATTGCGTCTCAAAATTAGAATTATGGGAGAACCTTCATTGGTATTCATAGGTTTGTGGTTTTGTATCTTTGCTATTGTTTTACGGCTGCTTTCGAAAAAGTACAGGATTATGTCCTGGAAAAAGAAAGGGTTTGAAGATCTCGAAGATTTGTTCGTCTCTTTTAGTCTTTATTTTGTAATTGATTTAGTCAACTAATGTATCTGTACCATGTACTATTTGCTACTATAATATATGTGGCATTGATTGTCAAAAAAAGTAGCATCATCTCCCCCTTTAAAAAAAAGTATTACCATCATGGCATCATCTATCATAGCATATGAATTTGCTTGATCACTACAAAACATCAAATTAATTTTAAAGTAAGACACAATTTGTGAATTCCTTGCGGAAATCCATAGTTGAAAATATGGGTAAAGCATGGTCAAAGTGGGTGTTTGTTTGGGTCTTCAAGGTACTCCTATTGTTTTAGATTTTGGACAATTTTTTTTGCTCACAACCATGTTTCCGAAATCGTCTAAATATTCAAAAGAAACCCAGATAAGCAAGTAATTCACAAAATATTATTTACTTGTCTAACCATCATTTAATTTTTGACCTATAGAAAAAAAAACCACGTCATTTGAATTTGTAGTAAAAAGTTACATAGGTTTGAAATTATAGTTTTTAGAGGGTTGCGCCCCAGCCTACGACGCTACCCTATTGAGGGTAGCAGCCTAGCCTATGGTGCTACCCAAAGGCAAGTCCAACAGGGGGCTTTAACAGGCTTGAGCCTGCCCTCCCAAATGTAAAAAAAAAAAATACTACTAGTCATTAGGCCCATTAGCAGCTGAGCAGACTTCCAGGGTTCCAGGTTCTAGCCCAACACGAACGCATCGTATCGAACAGCCAGCAGCGCATCTCTTCCATCCCCATTCCCCAGCACGGCAGCACGCAACACAAGCAGAGCGGCCATGACCGGCGAGGCGGCGAGCCGGCGACAGAGGAGCCATGGCACCGACGCCTCGAAGGAGGGGCTGGGGGGCCGGCGGAGTGCCGCACGCCCGCACGGGCGCACCAACAGAAGGCGACGCGTGGACGGCGGATGCACCCAGCCGCGGACGGCGAACCCTAGCAGCCAAATCCGGCGAGAAGTTTGGGCGCATCCAAATCGTGAGCATCCTTAGCTATCTCTCTGTAATTTATCTATGTGTACTAGCTGTCTAGCTCCAGCTCCAGTTAATTTATCTATGTGTAATATATTTTCAGATTTGTTAAAATGAAGAGAAAGCATGGCAGCATCCTTAGCTATTATACACCTAGTTCTATTGGTAGCACTGAACCTGAACCTGAGCATGTTGCAATCAATGACAGCCTCCCTTTTCATACTGCACCTCAACCTGAACATGAAGAAGCTGAACCTGAACTTCAACCTCAACCTGAACATAAAGAAGCTGAACCTGAACATGAAGCTGAAACTCAACCTCAACATGATCCTGATCCCCAAATTGTTGAGAGCAATGCCACCACATTTGATGAGAGTATAAACCAACCAAGTCAGCTTATTCAAGAATTTCATCCTAGTCAAATTATTCATGATCCAGGACTTAGAATACCAATAGATGATTATGCCCCCGAAATTAGAAGTGATGTGAGAAGAGCTTATTTGTTGAATGGGTGAAACAAGGCTGTAGGGCATAAATTCAAGAAGACACTAGATGGCACTATTTCGAGATCATTTCAGGCACACTGGTTGGATAAGTTTGATTGGTTGGAATACAGTGTGGAAAAGGAGGCTGTTTTTTGCATCTATTGCTATCTTTTCAAGAAACCATCACATGCCTGTAGATTGGGAAATGATGTGTTTACAAAAGATGGTTACACTCGATGGAAAACAGGTTTGGATAATTTTAAAAAAGCATGTTGGGGGTCTATCTAGTCGCCACAACACTGCTAGGGATGATTGTGATGATTTCAACAATCAACGAGCAAGTGTGGCTACCAAATTTCGTGTGTACAACAAGGAGTCTGAGATATTATATAAAATCCGTCTAACTGCATCATTAGATTGTGCAAGGTATCTCATAGCACAAGGGGAGGCTTTTCGTGGGCATGATGAATCCTCCACTTCCATCAACAAGGGCAATTTCTTGGAGTTATTAGACTGCTACAAGAACAAGAAGGATGATGTGAAGGAGGCATTTGATAAGGGGCAAGGAAATGCTTCCAAAAGGACCTTGCTGCATGTTGTGCAATAGAGGTGACCAAGGTTATTAAGGATGCCATTGGAGATAAGAAGTTCTCAATTCTTATTGATGAGGCTAGAGATTGCTCAATAAAGAAGCAAATGGCAGTGATTGTGAGGTAATGCATACCATGTTTTGTCTTGTTTTATAGTACTGTACTAATATTGTTTACTTGTTGTTTACTAATATGGTTAATTTCTTGATGCATGTAGATTTGTAGATGATCATGGGTTGCTACAAGAGAGATTTCTTATGATTAAGCACATCACAGATTGTACATTTGCTGGAATTAAAGAAGCTTTCCTTGCTGTGTTGGATTATCATGGTTTGCCAATTTGTAGGCTACGTGGACAGGGCTATGATGGGGCTTCTAATATGAGAGGAGAATTCAATGGTTTGCAAAAATTGGTTAGAGATGAAGCTCCGTATGCATTCTATGTTCATTGCTTTGCTCACCAGTTGCAGTTGGTGGTTGTCACAGTTGCTCAATGTAGTCCTGCTATTGCTAATTTCTTCAACAGTATTCCCTTGATAGTGACTCAAGTTGGTTCATCTTGCAAGAGAAAAGATGCATTACTTGCAAAACACCAGGATGAATTGTTAGAGTTGTTGGAGAATGGGATGATTTCAGCTGGAACCGGGCTGCATAAAGAGTCTAGCATAACAAGACCAGGAGACACTCGGTGGGGCTCACACTTGAGAACCTTGCTTCGCATATTCACAATGTGGAAGGCTGTGGTAGGTGTTCTAGGAATTATAGTGATTGATGCTCGGGAACACACATGTCAAGGTGGGGCTTTTGGTTTGCTTATTAAGATGCAATGCTTCGAATATGTGTTCATCATATTGCTCTTAATAAACATGTTAAACACCACAAATCAGCTCTCACTAGCTTTGCAAAGGAAGAATCAGAATATTGTTGAAGCCATGCATCTTGTCTTGGATGTGAAAGAAAGTTTGCAAGGGATGAGGGACAATGGGTTGGATTCTTTATTCAGCCAAGCCAAGAGCTTTTGTGAGACACATGAGATTGAAGTGCCAAATATGGATGATCATGTTGGAGCTTTGGGTCAAACTGTTCGCACCACCAAGAACACAACGACTCGACTCCACTATTACAAGGTTAGCATATTCAATGTTGCCATTGATGCAACTCTCGCTGAAATGAATCATCGATTCAATGAAGTTTCCACCGAGTTACTTGATTGTATGGCCTGTCTTAGTCCAGCAAACAACTTCTCCAAATTCAATGTTGACAAACTTATTCGGCGTGCTGAAATTTATGCTGAGGACTTCACAGAAGCTGACAGGTTGTTGCTAAGAACTGACCTCCTAAGATTTCTTATGAACATTAGGAGAAGTGAAGAATTTAATGGATGTCAAAATCTGTCCAAACTTGCTGAGTTGATAGTTCAAACAACAAAACACACATCTTTCCCATTGGTGTATCGTCTCATTGAGTTGGCTCTCATTCTTCCTGTGGCAACGGCATCAGTTGAACGCATATTTTCAGCAATGAAGATTATTAAAACATATTTGCGCAATAAGGTGTCCGATGAATGGCTAAATGATCTAATGGCGTGCTACTGTGAGAAAGAGATATTCAGAAGCATTCATGATGATCAGATCATTATACAGTTCCAGAAATTGAGGGATCGTAGAGGACATCTGCCGCGCGAGCATGATGTGATTTCTTATAGGTACATGTCTGTTTACTAGTTTTATTAGATTCTATACTTTTAACTTGAAAATTTGTATGCTAGAATTATCTTACAAATATTGGCCTATTTTGTGGTATTGTATGCTTTTAACTTGAAAATTTGTGGTATTTTATCTTACATAATTTTATGTCTTGTATATTGGCTTATTTTCGTCGTTTAGTAGTCGTTTAGTTAGTCATCGTCAAATTTGAGCCCGCCCTGCAAAAAATTCCTGGACTCGCCGTTGGTGCTACCCTCTGATTTAGGATTTTCGCGACAACTTGGGGCCGGATGTTGCCACATTGACAGAGACATAGCACTCCAGTATAAGACGCTAGCACGTGGAGGGTAGCGTTGCCGAGACAAAAAAAAAGTAACGCCTCGTCGATTAGATTCGAAATTATTTTTATAATAGGTTCATTTTATGTTAAAATTTTGTTGCATGGTCAGTTTTGTGGATTTTCACGCATTGCGCTGCGTCGTAGCCTCGTAGGGTTCTCCTACAGGTTCAGTCACAAAGTTCTCTTTGTGTTTTCCCCTCCCAAATCCCAATGCTTTTCTTCTGGCTGGTACGTGTAAATAAACCCATCGAACATCGGCAGCCGGATCGATTCCCTGTGAATATTTTCCCAGTGAACTTTTTTATACTCCTATATAATCCTGCCTGATATTCCGGCAATCGAGATTTGTTCCTTGTGACTTCTGACGCTACTGGAGTCCTCTTGACGCTGTCGTTTCAGAAAAGGTTCCTCTTTGACTCGAGATTTGTTTCCAATCACTATCTACAGCAATGATAGTTGTCGATGCGTCAGCTACCCTGTCACGTATGCATGGTCCAAATCGGGGTCTGAAAACAAGCTGAATTCTTCGATCTACGGGATTAAGGTCGGCCGTCGGCGACCATATCTAACATGCATGTTGACCAATTATAATACTTATTCTTAATCGGTTGGCTTGCAGTTACTACTTGAGCAATTATATAGTCTAACCAACTTTGTTTATTGCTTGATTGCAGCCATGTAGACGACGTGAAGGCGGCTGCGTGGCACAAACTTAGGGCCTAAGCTAGCCAATCTGAAGGCTGAAGTGGCCAGGTCGGCTCGCTCTCAGCACCAAATATATATGACGCCCCGGATTTATTCTCTTGATCGACGACGCATTCGGATAGCGACATGAAGAGACGAGAGAGCGACACATTACAACATAAGGTCATCCATATGTAGGTTAGCTTCACGATCACCTAGCTCGTATCTGTTTTCTCGTCAGAATATGCGAGTTCGACGGAGAGCTGCCGCCGGGCTTTATCTTCTTTTTTTTTAACTAATCCATGGCAGATGCTGCGAGGGCCATGTATCCAGTAGTCCAGAACCATATGCTCAGGTTCGGTTTGGGTTCCAACCAAATCTTTTGCTTCCTTCGCTCCCTTTGCTTTGGCTCAAAGCAAAGAACAACGGCCTGCATCTCTCAAACAGAAAAAATGAGCTGTGGAGTTTTCCTCACAGGCCCCTTTAGTTTTAAAAATTTGATGGTTCCCATCTATCAACATAGCCTTCCCATTGTACGGGGTACGGTTGTGCAGTACATGATATTCCAGTGGAAGCGGAGGTGCTTATTGTGAAGAGCAAACAAAAGGCAGATTCAGAGGAGCAGGATTAAAGACAGGAGAAAATAAATGCCAGGTCCACTTTCTTTTGGTTTTGTGAGATGGAAGGGCCTCCTCGCAAGGTCAGAATTCCACCTATTTGACCCTTTTGACGCATTCCTTCCTTTCCGGGGGTTCTTTAGAACTACAGCCTTTCTCATATTTGTCTAGTCTGCACTCTGCAGCGGGAAATCAACCTATGCTGTGTCACCAAGCAAAGCACACTTCACTAGTACCACGTCCTTAATTGAATCTCCACTAGACCCCTTTTATTGCCCCGTAACCCTAAAAACCGCCAACCACGTTAAAAACATGCAAACAAGTCGCTCCAACAGATTCTCCCTATCCCATAATTCGTAGATAATTTAGAGAATGCATTACAGTCAAAAATAAATAGAGGATGCAAGACTTACAATTTTTCTATAGTCTACTTGCATTAATTTCTTAGGAGAAATTTCCCAATCTCATGAATTTTTTTCTTTATTTTATGACAAATGTCATGCAACAAATCCTTCAGCATAGATCATGGGGTTTACGACAATTTCAATTTCTATAGCATACGACATGAAAGACATCTCTAAAAAAAATCTCCTATTCATATTTTTCAAAAAAAAATCTACGAACAAAATGTAACCGAATTGATTTGGAGTTGAAATAAAAATGAAAAATGAACCAGCACTATGCATGTCGTGTTTAAAAAATGTAATATGGAGAAGACAAAAGTATATCTGATCACAAATATTCAATATTTTCGTCATTTGGCTTTGCATTTTTCTTTATGCCACATGGATTTCCCTTAGGAAAGCGAAGGATAGAAGACACCGAATTGCGAGAAATTTACTTTGCCACATTGGAGCATATGCTCCTGCCACCGGGATTTTTTTTTTGAAATGCCGAAATACTCCAAACAAAATTTAGCACGTACATCTCGACATTCTTTGTGTGCAGCCAAATCTCGCAGAAAACCGGCTTTTTGTGACTTGTGTAAAAATATAAAAATATATCTCGTGTAAAGACATTTTAGCACCGAATTTTATCTTTTTATACACGACACAAAAATATCGGTTCTCCGGACAACCACTTTATGAGCATATAGATTGTCAAAATGTATGCACAATTTTGTTGTCAGAATGTCTGACACTTAAAAAATATGTTGAAAACGCATTTCAAAATGCGAGGGCATATGCTTCCGGATGTCAAATTGCCTCTCCCCCGAATTGTAAAGTTTACAGGCTTATAATATCTTATTCGGCATACTCAAGGAAAATCGAATGGACACTTTATATGGAATGGGCACGAGATGGAGATTGTTTATTGTTGTTGGGCACGTCTAGACAGCAATCGGATGCTCATTAGTCTAACCAAGCAATCGCCTAAGAAAAGAAAAGCCACCAACATAATGTGAACACGTGCATTTAATTCCATGTTGAAAAAACTCAAAAAGCCATAATGTGAGGACCCCGGATTAGTTATCCGAGATACTCGTTATGTTTCCAACAACAATCACATGATCAGTTTGTTGTTGCACATAACTCGGATCGGCATCACAGTTTACATCCATTACAACACCGGATAAAAGTCTTACAATAATTTGGTCATATAGACCAAATTCTTACATAGGTGCCTTCCTGGGCAGAATACCATCCTTCAGCGGAAGCATACAACGTCGATGGCCTATTAGCGTTCCTTAGTTCCCACAAGCAACTGACTAATGAAGAATCCTTAGTTCGCGTCATCGGTACCATAATTCTCCTCATCGATATGCTCCTCGAAACCTGGCTAAGACAATAGACAGGGACGAAACCAATATGAGTACAATTTGAATTGTACTCGCAAACTACCCCGACATGAACAAGCACTAGTTAAATAAGACTTTTATTTTTAGAAAGACATCTCTATATCTTTGTTGAAAAAGAAAAGGATGGACTTTTGTTTAAATAAAACTTTGTTTTGAAACCTCTATATCTTTGTTGAAAAAGGTAAGAATTATCTTTTAAAGCTTTTCCCGAAAATATAACTTTGTTGAAAAAGGTAAGAAGAATTTTAGAACTTATGGAGGTGAGTGCGGAGAGCTTGGGGAGTGGGATGGCGGCGCAGGCACGGCTCGAGGAAGTTCAGAATGGTGTCGGCGAACTCTGCGGCTCCCTCGGACGCAATCCTTCGCCGGCGAGCTCCGGGGTGGCTTCCTGTGCATGGAAAAGCAAGGGGAAGGGCGGAGAGGTTCGTGCGTCGACAGAGTAGAGAAACAGAGAGAAAGAGAGAGAGGGCAGAGGGAAAATAGAGAGAGCAGAGAGCGGCAGCATGGCCGCGTCGTCGTCAACCTTCGGCTGTGGTCGGGCGAGAACGTGCTCGACCACGGCAGAGGCGTGGCGATGGCGCTGCAGCCCTCCTGGCAGTGAACGAGAGAGGGTGGAGCAAGGGAGAGCAGAGGGGAGGGCAGTGGTGAGGTGTGGCAAGCGGTGAGGGTCGGGGGGCGGCTTAAATAGAGGTGGAGGTCCGATCCATGGCGGTCTGGGTTCACGGAGGCGAGAGAGAGCTAGCAAGCTCGCCATAGGCGGGTTGGGTGACGCGGCAGTGTTACAGGAACGAGCACGAGGGTTTTGGATGGGAGGTGTGGTCGAGAAGGCTCACGTCCGTGTGGTGTCCTCGGCGTGCCCGCAGGTGTTCGATGATGATTGTCGTCATTGTGGGCCAGGGGCAGTGACGCGAGCATGTCTGTGGGGGGCACGGGGAGGCTGAGGAGTGGCTGCATCGAGCTGTGCTTGCTGGGGTGCCGTGGTGGCGAAGAATGCCGTCGGCGTCCACGACATGGCGAGCAGGTGATGGGCGAGCTGGAGTAGGGGCAGGGGGAGTGCATCCGCGTGCGTGGCTTTGACCAGTCGGCAGAGGGGGAACAGAGGATCACTGTGGCGCGCTCAGGGGCTGTGGCACGGCCTCCTTCTCCTTGCCCACTTGCGGCATGGGAACGAGAGGGGAGAGACGAGAGAGAGATGGTGCCAAACTCCAACAGAACGCGTCCAAAATGCTGGCACTTGTGTGGCTGCGGTGCAGGGGTGAGAGAGAGAGAGAGAGAGCTCCGAATTTGAAGAATTTCGGTTGAATTCGAGATGAATTTGAGAAGCTAAGGTTCCTGCCCTCAAGGTGTTCGACTGAATGCCCGAACCAAATTTTAATTTTAATTTTTGAAATCTTTGCTGATAATTAGCTTTAGATTGATTTACTAAGCATTGTAGATTTTTCCTAGATTTTTTATGTAATAATAAAATAGGGTTTTTGAATATCCTTTGAGTTAAAAGAATAAAATAAGATTTCATAATTTAAATAAAAGTTATGTGGTTACTATATGATTTGGAGAAGGGAGGGGTATGAGAATGAGATAGTCATCTTTTTACCTCATCCATGGAATTATTTTCATAAAGAAAATATTTGCTTGAAAGAAATAGAAAGTATGGTAGATAGAATAATATATTAAGATCATTTCTTTTAACTTATGATCCTAATTCAATTTGTTGAGTAATTTTAGGAGTTTTGCTTTATTTAAGTCACATACCAAATTGTTGTCAAGTGTGTTTTAATTTATTGCTCTAGCACACTTGATTAATTATACACACAACCAACAACACAACAAGATCAAGACCACACCAATCAAACCACAAGAATTTAATCTTACCATAGTTTCCATAATTAACAATACCATCTTGTGAAAAAGGGATCACCCTCAATTATGACAAGATGATGTTTAAGAAGTATCTCAACTCATAATTTAGTAGTTTTCAAAAGGTTTGATAAAGCAAATATGTGGGGTTATATATTTCCCACTAGTGTTCTTTTAAAAAGGAGTGGAACTAGGAGTTTATAAAATAGGGATGGTAAATACATGCAACATAACCATGTTGAAATATTAGGTAGGAGATAGCATATAGATCTCCATATTTTTGGAAACACACAATTTTGGGAAATACTTTTATTTTCTCAACTAATGGTTATTTTGGTTGTTGCTAAACCAAAGTATTATTGAAATGGAATTTGGCCAAAATAAGAGTGGAAAAGATTTATGGATTATAACTCAACTGTCATGACATGATCACCAAAGTTTAATATATTTTTACTTAGGTTAGGTTCTTAGGTTAATATTTACTAGTCAACCAACTTCAACAACAAGTCACACAAGGTCAAACAGAGCAATAGAAGGGAAAACACAATCATTGGTAAAGTATTTCAAAAAGTTTTTGTTGGCTCTGAATTTTGGGTCTTGTAAAACTAAGTTTTTCTTAGTTCCAAAATTTGGGATGTCACAGATCCTTCCCCCTTAAAATAAATCTCGTCCTCGAGATTTGCTAGATGGGGTAACAGGGGAGTACGGGGGCACGGGTTTTGGGCTGGCTATACTTCTGAGGTAGTTGCTTCTTCAGTAAGGTCGCCATGTGAGATCTTGACAAATTGATGTTGCGAGGTCTTTCCTTGTTGATAGTCTTCTTTGATGAGCTCAGATCCTTGATGATAGGGTTGACTTAACGGTCGACGCTGATGGAGAGTCTTGGTTTGTTGTTTCCAGATACTACAAGGCTAAGGCGCAAGGAACTAATTATTAACACCTTCTGGTATACGTAGCGCACGTCTTCCCCCCTTAAAAAGGGATTTTTGAACGGTCATGTTGAAGGTTGCATCTGGGGTTGACTTGGAGGCATCGTTCTTCTTGGGTAGCTTGACGATCTTCGTCTTGGGCGTCACTCCTCGGTGCTTGGGGTTGGTGCATATATCACATCCTGATATTGTCACCTTACGAGGGTCGCAGGTGGGGACGCGTTGTTTTCAGGATGCGTCGAGCCTGTGTACTCGACTCTCTCCGGTTTCTAGTTAGAAGAAGGATGTTATAAACTTCTAAGTGCGTCTGGACTTGCTTGGTGGTTGTTGTTGTCAACAACAGGTGCTTTCATCGTTTGATTCTTCTGGGTATTCCGTTGGTTGGTTGTCTTCCTTCTTGTCCTTCTTCAGTTGAGTAAAGGAGGAACTTCATTGTTGACTCCCTTGGTTCTTGAGCTTCATGGAGATTTGGTAAGAATTTTAAGAGGTACAGTCTAGGGTATCGAGCTTCCAGATGAGTCTAAAAGTCAGTTCGAGTGTCCTGAGGTAGGTGGTTTGGGGTGTGGATCGATGATCAAAAGTCACGGCTTAATGGACCTTAGAAAAAGTTAGTGAAGAACCTTCGCACCAGTTGTTTTCCAAACGGGTACCTTTGTCTTTTCTTGTTTCGATTAGTTGAGCCGGGTTGAGCTAAGATTGTTGTTCGGCAGATGACGTCGATGGCGTCCATTTCCTGGGGTAACTCCATGTTGACGATCTTTAAAGTTGGTTTCCTTCGGGTTTGTTGGTGGCGATCTCCCTTGGATGAGTCTTGTGCTTGAGGCCTCATATAATCTTCAGAAAACCAGTGGTAGGCTAGGGTTCGCATCCGTTTTTCCCAAGTTCGCGGTGATAGGTAGGCGTTAGTCGAGGTTTTTCTCTGGTTTTCTTCATGATTATCGCGTATGTCAAAATCAGTAAAGTTAGCTCACGGGATTAAAATGCCACGAACTGCCCGTCAAGCGAATGGGTACATGATCCCTTTGAAACCCATCATTACCGTTGGTCTCTGAGCTCGAATCTTCATAGCAACTCTTATACACTCCTTGAGTTCCTCTAGTTACCAATCCTAGATGAGTCTCCTTATGTCCTCGTTTCTCGTGCAGCCTTGAATTATAAGTTAGTACTATCACGGTTACTTGGGGTCAAGTGTCATTCTTAAGTTAGATACGATCTGTTAGTGTAGTGTTCTGGTAGTTAATATTATGGGGTAAGGCTCGTGTTAGACATGTTAGCATCTCTCTTCTTTAAGAGTCTAAAAGGGATTTTATTAAAAGTGAAGGATCTTACATTGAATCCAAATACTGCTCACTAAATAGGATCCATACTTCTTCTAGGAGTCCGCCTAGGAGTCACCATGGCTCGAGGTGCCTGACTGAAACTCTGTGGGGTGGGGAGCACTTCTAAGAGACTTCTTCCTGAGAAAGGTTCTTCCAGATCGTAGGCACAACTTGTGATATGTTTCTAAGGGTGGTGTTGGCTCCTTGTGGTTTCTACCCTTCCGGCGCTTCGAATTCCGACATGGGCTAGATGCTCTGGTGGACGTCTTTCTCGGGCGTGGATGGCGTCTTGAGCAATCTTTTCCTGGGCATCCTTTACTGCGTCTACTTTGAACTCCATATGACACTTAGCCGGAACATGATCATTTCCTTCGCATAGGTAGCAAGTGACCCTAGCGGTTGGGCACTTGCCAAGTGGATGCGCATTGAAATAGTGTGGGCAGCTGCCGGGGCATTGACTTGCCTGATGTCCACCCCTTCCGCACTGACTACAAGCCTTTCCTTGTGGTGGTCTTCTCTTTATGGTGTACCTAAGGGGGCACTTCCAGCTCTGATGTCCGCGTTCCCTACAAGTGTAACACCAGCGTTTTTCTATGGCCTTGGCGTCCAGTCCTCTGACTTCGATGATGTCTTCACTAATTTTCTTGGGCAGATCTCTAGGCGTATGGGACTCCTCCCTTTCAGAGGGTGTCGAGTGGGTTTCGGGGTGGCTTCGATTTGATGGAGCGAAGGACTTTGTGTTGCTTCAAAACCGGGACCGATGTAGGTGTGCTCCCGTGACATTTCCATCTAGGGAACTGGGGTTGCCGAAATCGAGTTAAACAAATCTTGTAGAGGTAGTTAAAACAAAATTTAAGAGTGCGGCAAGACTACCGCGGTCAGGATACCTGATTACTTTACTCAGTAAATACTAGGGGTTTGTTGAGAGGGCGCGACTTGCGAAACACACAGGAGAAGCAACACACAAGCAGAGAACTCACAAACAAACAACACACAAAGTACATTTAGTACCAATGGACGCCTAATACTCGTGGTAATCGGGTAGTACCACCAAAGTCCCTATTATATGTTTTTCCTATGGGCCTTGGTGAAACAGGGCTGTTGAAGTCTTCATTTTGTCGCCTTAGGCTTCAGCTTGGGGAAATTGAGGTCGTCGAAGTCGCAACTTGAGTAGAATTGTTGATGTTGAGTTGAGGTCTTCGGAGGTCTCTTGCTTCATTGATACTGACGATCTTGGTATTTGCAGATGAATCACCTTGATGTTAAATGTTGAGTATTTGAGATGGAAACTCTTCTTCTGGGTACTAGCTAATTAGGTCTCATTTGGGTTCCTCGTCAAGTATATACGTAGGTTTTGAACGGGTAAGAGGGAGTAGAGCAATCCTTGGAAAATCTTGAAATAGAGGGGTATGGTTTAGATCTAGAAGTTCTTGAGAAGGTGCGAAGAGTGAAGCTAGATGGAAAATAAATTTTTGGTAGTAATATATTTTTAACAAAATATTTTCTTCCTAACTAACGTCCATGCTAACTAAGGTCTCCTATAGTCAGGATGACTCTGATACCAAGTCTGTGAGGACCCCGGATTAGCTATCCGAGATACTCGTTATGTTTCCAGCAACAATCCCATGATCAGTTTGTTGTTGCACATAACTCGACTCGGCATCACAGTTTACATCCATTACAACACCGGATACAAGTCTTACAATAATTTGGTCATATAGACCGAATTCTTACATAGGTGCCTTCCTGGGCAGAATACCATCCTTCAGCGGAAGCATACAACGTCGATGGCCTACTAGCGTTCCTTAGTTCCCGCAGGCAACTGACTAATGAAGAATCCTTAGTTCGCGTCATCGGTACCATAATTCTCCTCATCGATATGCTCCTCGAAACCTGGCTAAGACAATAGCCAGGGACGAAACCAATATGAGTACAATTTGCATTGTACTCGCAAACTACCCCGACATGAACAAGCACTAGGTAAATAAGACGTTTAATTTTAGAAAGACATCTCTATATCTTTGTTGAAAAAGAAAGGATAGACTTTTGTTTAAATAAAACTTTGTTTTGAAATCTCTATATCTTTGTTGAAAAAGGTAAGAATTATCTTTTAAAGCTTTTCCCGAAAATATAACTTTGTTGAAAAAGGTAAGAAGAATTTTAGAACTTTTTCCCATAAAACTGTCTTGGTAAGAAGTCTCTTTTAAAACTTTTTCCCGAAAATATATCTTTGCGGAAAAAGGAAAGAAGTCTCTTTTAAAACTTTTTCCCGAAAATATATCTTTGTTGAAAAAGGAAAGAAGTCTCTTTTAAAACTTTTTCCCGAAAATCATCACCAGGTTTATTTCCCAAAACTCCTCCTTTTTCGACCATAGCCCTTCATGGTCTTTTAATCCCAACAACTTCATACTGGCCCTTTGGTATAGTTGCATAAAACATTTTCCACTTTTAAAACACACAACTTTGCACTCCTTGACCATAGCCCTTCATGGTCTTCCTCTTTTCCAGCAACCTCATGCCGACCCTTTGGCATAGTTGCATATATAAACCATCTCCATTTTCATTTCAAATCTCAAAACTTTGCAAAACTTGCACATAGGTCGAAGTAGGGCCTTCCAACTGTCCATGACCGAGGACTCGGCTAATCGAATAGTTTTACACTCTGCTGAGGTAGCACGCTTTCCCCACATCCATCCGGTAACTCATCGTGTCAGCCACGTTCTGCCATACAAGGTGTACGCGAGTTGAGTCACCGACCATAGCCCTTCCTTTGCTCATGCTAGTATCGGACCCTGCCCGTATGACACTTTCCATCGACACTCAGTCCAGCCCTTCGGAACCTAAGTGTGAGGACTCATAGTTATGCCCGGTGGTGTATAGGGGACGGCCTTCTATCCTCCACCAATGTGCGAGGACCCGGGTCAGGGGGTAGGTCACCGAACCATCCCCTCATGGAACGGAGTCATCTCCGTTGTTGAGGCATCCCATACTAATATGAGCAAATTATATGACTACACCCCTTCCCATATGTAGGTAAATGTGGTCGCACAGGGTATCGGCTGGTCGACGTAAGTACAAAGACACAATGTGCATTTTTCATAAAACCACCATTCTCCATTTCTCCACTTCAACACCGACATCTGGGCATTCCATATCCATACAAGTATTTTCAAAGGAGTTTTGAGTAAACAATATTTTTTTCCCATCCTATAGTTTGAAAAAGAATTTCCATCTGATACCTCCATATAGGGTGTCAAAATTATATACTTGTATTTAAAAAAAAAGGTTTTCAAAATCATAGCTTTAGTAGCAAACATCACATAAATCACTTATGCTCTTTATAAGTAAAACATGTGAACCAAAATAGATGTATATAGATGCAAGCTCTAGCTTGCCTGGCTCAACAAAGTACCCTTGGTCTTGTTCTCCTTGTTCGACAATTCTCCCTTCCTCGTTAATCCCGGCAACACTCTCGTCTAATCGTCGTAAAACAAACAAGACACACAATTACCACACCATTCGACCAAGCAACACTAACACTCAAGCTGAACTCAGACAAACATCTAATGTTCTACAGAAGTCAAAACAATGGAGTTTAGTTTAATTTAAATTATTATTAATTTTATACACTTTTATTAATTTCAAAAACTAGTTACTCACGATTTAATTTATCATTTAATCTCTGATGCTCACAAAATTATGCCCTTTTAGGGTTAACTAGATATGATTAAATCTGAACTAAAAAAGTTGGTTTCAAATCATTTGGGTAAGCAAATTATTAATTAATGATGTTTTAATACTGAGATCAACTTTACATGTTTTAGCTACTGATTAAATTTGGTTGTTTATAAGGTTAAGCCCTTTTAGGGTAGATAGTTCTGTCCAAGTGTGATCTAACAAAAATAGTCCTAACTCATTTGGGTTAAGCATTAATCATTTAAAATTGTTTTAGTCCCGAAGGTGACAAGGATATACATCCCGGGTACCCTACCATAAGGGTACCTGGTGCACGTGTCGACTAAAGGCCCAACTATCAAGAGCCTACATGAAGCCCATGACGAAAGGCCCAACAAGATAGAGTACCTTCCAAGATTAGACATAGGCATAGTCGGTTTAGACTTTCCTTACATGTAAACAGGGTCGGTTGCGAACTCCCGAGACCCAGCCTATTATATAAAGGCTGGGAGGGACGCCGATCCTGCACACGCAATACTCGAACCACCAAAACCCTAGCGAGATCGACATCTCGCCAGGACCCCATTGTAGCTCGCATATACACACCAGATCAATACCAGACAGGCAGGAAGTAGGGTGTTACTCTCCGGAGGCCTGAACCTGGGTAAATCCCTGCTTTTGCTTGTCAGCCGACGAAACTACCAGCTCTACCACGTTCTCTCCCTCGTAATCTCAACCCTAGGTCCTTGACCATGGGATTTGATGAGTTAACCCCTCGTCAATTGGCGCCGTCTGTGGGAAAGAATAGTGCTGGACTCACGGTTTCTTTGGTTCCATCGGAAAACGGCGACTCGCCGATCGCATCTACAAACGGCAACTCGCCGGCTGCATCAACAAACCAGAACTCGCTGACTCGGGCGGCACACGGCAACTCGCCGACTCACTCGACAAACGGCAGTATGCCAACTTCACCTGCAAAAAGCACATCAGATCCTTTGATGAACTTCAAGCCACACTCGCCAGAATTCCAGGAGACGTTTGCTGATCTCGAGTCAGGTTTGGGTTTAACCGTTGGTTCGTTCAATTTTTTCGTAAACAAGCTTGGTATGCAGGACTTGACAGATTCACGCCAACTCACGACGTCCGCACCCGAGGCTCCGTCGATTGCGGCTCCTTCGACTGCGGGTCCATCAGCTGCGTCCATACCATTGTCGATCCTCCAAGCCTGCTCGTCTGCAACAACCACGTCGACTCGAGTGATCAACGAGTTCATTGCGAAAGAACTCCAAGGTGAGGAGGCTGAATCAGCATATCGCACAAATGATCCCGAGCCCAATCTTCACTCGAGGATAGCTTCGACTGCGAGATCTCCCTCAGCAACTTCGATGAACCCGAAACTCATATCGACAACCACGTCAACTCCGAGATCTGCACCAACAACAACCTCAACTCCGAGATCCATAACGACTTCGCCGACACCGAGATGAGCATAGGCGATGAACACGTCAAAGGTGAGCTTCGCCCAGATGGGCTGTTCGACTGGCATACTGACCCTGATATGAGTCTCGATGAAGACGTCGAGTCCACGACGGGACTCGAAAACACATACACATACCCCCGGGTGATACCCCAGCAGGTCTACGTTGCCTTCGCCGCGGAATCATCTGATATCACGGCCAGTCGCAGGCCTACAGAATTCCCGTGCATAGTTACTATGCTGGATGGAGTTACAACTCTCACAATTACTGCTGAGATGGCAGCAAAAGCAGATAAAGTCATCAAGGAGTACAAAATGATGCCCGTGGACGCAACACGAGAGGAGATGTTGACCTTCTAGTACTTCAACTGGCAGGAATCACTTCGACTGCAGCAGGTCAGAGCAACACTCGAAGAACGTAAAAAGTAAGCTAGCTTGTCGAGTGCACGAGAAGACAGCTCTCCATGAGCTCCACCGGGCGAGCAGACGCAAGACCCAGATCAAGGCTGTCACGCCTCGCGGAAGACGAGAGGGAAGCGCTCACCCACAACTTAGGCCACTCTTTCATGACATTTAACGAAGAAGGAGTACCAGTACCCAAAACAGCTGCGGGTGCCCTTTTTACTGCTGCAGCATACCTAGAGGCAATCAAGCCTCCGGCGGACGACCCCAATGCAAAACTACATCGCCAACAAATCAAATCACTCGCCTTAGCGGCAAAGGCCATACGCCAAATCCCACAAACTCCAGGAGGGAGTCGAGACCGTGCCATAGTAAACCCACGTCCTGAACAACATAATCGCAGTGGTCGCGTCACCACTCGAAGGAAAGGAGCGGCTCACGTCGGCACAGGTCCAGGAGCAGATCACGCAGATCTTACAGTAGCGACTCGTACTCTGATCAGGAGCCTGAGCCATGCGGAGCTCTGTGCTTCACTCGGCGCGTTCGTGAGACACGGATGCCCAAAGGGTTCAAACTCACATCTGAACAGCCCAAATACACGGGTCGACAGGAACCTTCAGGATGGCTGGTAGACTATAGACTGGCTGTCTCGTGCCAGCGAGGCACGAATACCACAGCCATGCAATACATACGACTCATGCTTGAAGGCACAGCCTGCGACTGTCTCAAGCCTCTACCTCCATCAACATACGACTCGTGGGATCACTTCCGCGCAGACTTCATCAAAAACTTCAAGCCTCTATGTGAGCGACCATAAACGTTCGAAGAACTGAGAGCCTGCATTCAACGGTCGGACGAAACGCTGAGGTCATACATCCGATGGTGGACTGAGATACGCAACTCAGTTGGAGTAATTTCAGAAGATATGGCCATGGATGCTTTCATCATGGGCCTCGCCAGGCGAGATTTCAATGAAGCACTTGGTCCCCAAAATCCAACCTCTGTGGCCAACCTCCTAAAGATCGCGACCGAGTGGGCAGACGGAGAAGACATGGCGCGCACCACACGCGGGTCCTCACCCCGTGACAATCATGATAGCAGCAGTCGAAATCGCAGGGACTCGTACAGAGACGATCGGAGGCGCAAACGTTCAAAACGTCATTACGATGACGACAGACCCGAATTCATGGCGGCTGGATTCTCCACACCCCGCAACGACCAAGACAGAAGCGACCGACGGTCAGAAGATCGACGAGACAGTCGAGATGATCGACGGGACAGACGAGATGATCGCCGAGGCAGTCGAGACCGTGACCAATGCAGCGACCGCTACAAGAAGAAAGATTGGCGCAAGTCGCGCTCAGGCGCACAAAACGAGCGATCATTCGATGACAAGATGGATGATGATTACAGATTACACCTGAACAAGGGGAAGACGGAAAACTGCGCTCCAATCACTCGATGAGAAACTGCAGAGAATTCGAACAACTAGCATCTGACTACGTGCAACTCAGAAAGGCAACAGCCGCACACGCACCCACACCTGCACCTGTGCCTCAGCCAAACAATGTGCCCGTTCTGATGGCACCACCTCCACTACCATAGCCTGCCGCATGCAGAAATATCGCGGGTGCCATACAACCCGTACCTCGGGTGGACGAACCTCAGTACCCTCCACCCCAAGGGCAGATGTACATGATACAGAAATGTCGCCCTTCCAACAGGGAGCAAAAACTTCGCACATGACAAGTAAATATGGCGGTCATGTCACCTCCTGCCATAACTGAATTCTTGAAGGAATCCGAGGCTGCAATAAGCTTCAGCAGAGAGAACCACCCACCGTCGGTGGTTCGTCCAGGGCACTGTGCTCTGGTACTCGACGCCCAAATTGGAGGTTACACCATGTCCAAGGTCTTCATGGATGGTGGCAGCGACATAAACATCATCTTCACGGATACGCTCCGCAAAATGAACAGGTCAGTCAAAAACCTGCCAAAATCCTCAAATACCTTCCACGGTATCATCCCAGGCAAAGCAATAAGCCCAGAAGGCACCATACAACTCGACGTTACGTTTGGAGACAAAAACCACTTCAGGACATAGTCGATTGAGTTCGAAGTCGTCGACTGGAAGTCACAATACCACGCCATACTTGGACGCCCGACGTTCGCTCGATTCATGATGGTCCCACACTAAGCATACCTCCAGCTGAAAATGCCTGGACCAAAAGGAGTAATCACAGTCAAAGGAAACTTCCAAAAGTCCGATTCTTGTGACCGAGAGTTTAGCAAAATCTCTGAGATGTTTGACATGGGAGCAACACTCACCGATCTAGCGGTCTCCAATGGTCGAACACTTATGCCGGAACACAAGAAGGTGCACAAACTCGCTCCCCCATGGGAAGGACCCTTTATCATCACCGAGATCATTGGTGGTGGAGCATACAGACTGAAGCACGTGAAGACAGGCGAACTCTCACACAATCATTGGAACGTTGCGCAGCTGCGCCGTTTCTATGCTTAGATTGCTCAGTCGCACAATATAATAGGCACATATGTCGGATGGCTGCAGGTTTCAGACGTGCTCTTTTCCTTACCTGGGTACCTACGGGGACTGGAAGGTTTTTAGTGTGGCGGCATGCAGCTTAATATTCAAAGTGGAATATAATCAATATTTCTCCTATCTTTCTGTTTACTATTCGCATAACTCATATCTTAGCTGCACCCGAGCACTCGGGGGCTGCGCTATCAAAATCACGAGCTTTCGCTCCCGTAAAAGCAAACAACCCAGACGCACCTGAATACTCAGGGGCTGGGTCATAAAAAAGGTGGTGCAAACAAACAGCCCAGCCTCACCCGAGTACTCGGGCTGGGTCCTAAAACAAAAACTCATAAACATCACTCTCAGCCGCACCCGAGGACTCGGGGGCTGGACAATCATAAGTTTACAATAAATTACTTCATACACCCCACTCAACAGGCTCGGGGGCTGCGGAGATACGAATATTTAGTTCATAATACTTACACGTATTACATTTACACTCGGGGCTGCCCCTCTGTACACAAGTACACGCGCAACAGTTCCTATTCTTCCGGTTCATCCTTGATGGGCACAGCAGGGCCAAGAAGTTGATCGTGGCAACGCTCGACTAGCAACCTCGCGCATAAGTTTGTGCCATCAAGATTCGCTTGGGACAGAGTCCAACCAACAGCGGGTGGTGGAAGCACCAAGTTGAGTCGTCGGCTACGCACATATGCCATCGCTGCATTTGCACCTAGCACAAGTTTCTGAGTAATCACCTCTTGGATAGGACCTGACAGTCAAAAAAGTCCAACCAGGGCGTGGATTCCATGCGGCTGTGGCCCTGTGGGAAACAGGATCTCGTTGAGGCGACTAAATGCCCCCCTGCATATTTCGAGTAGCTGTGCGCTTCGCCACGCTCGATCCTTTAGAGTTGCGAGTGTGCGCGCTCGGAACCTATCAAGCCAACAATGCTGACGACCAGTTATCGGGTTGCCAGTGGCATTATCCAGACGTTCTTCAACGCGAGCTTGCTCTGCTTGGAAGTCAGAGACAAAACCTGCACAAATAACAAATCAAGTCACTCGCAATAAGAGTATCCAAACAATCCATAATCAGAGAAAGGATTGTACTCACACTCGAGTTGCCTGTTTACAAGGTCCATCTCGCCAAGCACATAATCTTCTCGTTCTGTGGCTGGAGCTGGTCTCATTCTCACTGTGTCCAGCTCGCGCTGGCCACTCTTTAGCTCTTGCTCCAGTGTCACGACTCGAGCTTTCATATAACGCATTACTTTGGCATCATTCGCCACTTGAGCTCGAGATCGGGTGAAAGCACGAGGCCGCGACGAACCAGCTGAAGTAGTGGCTGCCCATGGCTGTTCCAAAATCATAAAAATCTCATGTCAGATATGGGAGATTCATCGCAAAGCTCAGACGAGTAACAGTACATAGCCTTACAGGCGAAAACACAACAAGGAACCAAATCCATACAAGTGTAGCAAAAATGTACGCATACTCACGTTATCATAAAGCATAATTACACAACATAAGTAAGGGTTCGGCTACCCTATCTCTCGGACACAGACTCCAACCTAGCCCTACACTCGCGAGTGGCAACCTCCGCCGCTCGGCACTCCATAGTGGCTATGAAGATGTTGGCCAGTAAAGGCTGGCTCGCTAACGGCCTTTAAAGACATAGGCTTCCCACCGGGCTTTCGAGGGAAGTCAGACATGGCCGCTTCAAAGTCACCCTTTATTCCATGACCCAAAATGAGCTTGAGGGTGGACTCCGAGCCGCGTACCGTGAGAGCGCGAGCAAAGCTCGCCATGGTCGAGGTCCCCGGTCCAAGCACGTCAGCGAAGCCATCAGCAGTCGATGGCACCTCCTTCATTGGAAGCACGTTCTGGTGCACGGCGCCGAGGGTGCTGGCAGACTTGGCAAGAGTGTCATTCGCCTGGACAAATGTAGCGCCGAGGTCACTTATAACCTGGTCGAGTGATAACTCATCATTGACCATGTCAATAGGTGCTGGCACACCAATCGCCTCTGCAACAAATACCAGAAAGAGCAAATATTAGTACATAATACCCAACGGGTATACGAGAAGCATGCAAAGAGATAGTTACTCACCTCTCACATTCTGCGCAAGGCCAGCCAGTCGCTCAGCATACTCTTTCTCGCGTGCGGCGGTAGAGTGCTTGACGGCAGCTGCAGCTTTCTTCGACTCGGCAGCTTGAGTGGTAAGAACTTCTTCTAGCTCCTTCACTCGGGTCTCAGCCGATTTCTTGTCACCTGAATACGATGGCAAGGCATAATTCAAAAACCAGTACAACAACAAAAACTTTCAAGTGCAAAGGCAAAATACACTTACGAGTGAGTTGCTCCAAGTTAGCGCGTAGACTGTCCCTCTCCTGCTCCATCTGGACAAAATCTTTGCCCGATTCTACCAGGTTGAGGTAGTAAGACTACAAGCACATGAAACCAGCATAAGTTATACATAACAAGTACCGTATGCGCACTCGGCAAAAAAAACTTACGTGTTCGGTCCAAGGCGCAGGCTTCGCGGCAGATGTCCCGACCTCCGGAGTTGCAGCACTCGTAGCCTTGGCCGTTTCAATGGCAGTAGCAGTGGCTACTGATTGAATGATCTCAGGAGCAACAGGAGAGACGTCCGGGTGCTCAGGGGTCGAAATTTTGTCGGCTGGAGGAGTCAGAGGATGCACAGTCTCAGCACTGCGAGTGACAGAAGAAATACAACATAAGCAAAAATATCAACCAGCAAAAAACCTTAGTACAAAAAGCTCAGGAGCAAACCTGTGCTCTTCTTCCTCCTCACTATCGAGGTTGTCAAAATTTGGGCCTCCAAAAAGCAGCTCCTCACCCGACTTGGGAGGAGGAGCTGAGCTCAACGGGCTCACATCCAAAGGAGCAGCTTTGGCAGAAGGTGAGGAGCCCGAGTCTCCGTCATCCTTCACATCCGACTCCTTCACGGGTGAACTCATAGAAGAGGACATCCCTTTGACCACGCGACGACGCTTGTGAAGGGGGTTCTCGACCTTATGACCGAGCACGGGTGGGTCCTCAAACTGCATCTCGTTTGTTCCCTCTTCTTCGACTTCTTCTGTAGGCGAAGTGGTGGCCAATGGAAGAGGCGAGTCATCAATTCCCTTTGCTCGCACCTCCTGCACCTCTGTCTCCGCAGTCGGGCCGTTCTCTGGGAGAGGAGGAAGAGACGAAGCAGTCGAATGGCCCTGCATACCAAACACAGCAGTTGAAAGTTACAAAGATGCACAACAAAATAGCAAAGCGAGGAGATAATAAATTCGATCGTTCACTAACCTCCTCCAAAGTTTTTCAGCCCCATAAGGAACGACAGGGCAGTCGACGTTGCAGGGGTCGCTTGACCTGAGGCTGGTGATGGATCGCACATGCGTCACCAGCTCATTCTTCGACAGCTCCTCCGTGCTCATTCGACTGGAGTCGAGCACACCTTCATAAGCCCACATCGGGTGGGCTCGGGCTCGGAGCAGCCAGACTCTCATCTTCACAAAGGTGGCAATCAAGTGCACACCAGTTATGCTGCCAAGCAGTTCGTCAATCTTGGCCAAAAGGGGCTCCGCCTCTGCCTCCTCCGCACTCGTCAGTTGATGGTCCCAGGCATTTGTCCTCACAATAGACTTGGCAGTCGAAAACTCTGGGACTCCTTCCTGGTCTATGCGGACGTAGAACCATTTCTTCCTCCAACCTTGCGCCGAGTCAACTGGCTTCAGGGCGAAGTAGCGTGTGTCGCTGCGTACTTGAATCCCACAGCCGCCAACAGAATAGGTGCGGCCGCCTCTGTTGTTCGGCCGGACGAGGAAGATTGACTTCCATAAAGCCCAGCTAGGGGACACCTCCAAGAAGCACTCGCACAAAACCATGAAACGGGCAATGTGCAATATGCTATTCGGGGTGAAATCATGGATTTGCACCCCGTAGGCATACATCAAATCGTGAACAAAGTCGTGGAGGGGAAACGCAAATCCCCAAGGCAAAAACTCCGCAAAGTAAACTCGCTCATTGGCGCGAGGTTCAGGGCGAGGTTCAGGGAGTACCTCCTTGGGCGATGACGCGCGGACGAACAGCTGGTCTGCGGGTGGCAGCATCCCGCGTATCCTTGATGGTGGATTTCACCCAATCTCCATCGCCTTTCTTCAGGTCGGCGGCGGATGCAGATGCGCTCGCCGCGCTTTTCTTGCCCTTCAAAGTAGCCGCGTCGGTCGCGGGAGCGGCGGCGGCAGCAAGCTTCCTCTTTGGCGCCATGGTGGTGGTGGCTAAAGAGGGAAGAGAGAGCGTGGGCGCACGAACAATGGAGGAGCGTGAGGAAGAAGATGAAGCAGGGTCGGCGCGTAGAGCAAATGGCAAGTAAGAATTATCCCAGCGCTGCCCGACCTATTTACCACCAAGCAAGTCAATCCTAACCGTTCAAATCGCAATCGTGCGGTCCGCAGCCGATCCTATCGTACACGTGGCAAGCGCGGAGGGCAACCGTCATCGGCTACTCCGCCCACTACACACGCAAAAAGAGGAGCCATCATCTCGTCTCTGTAAAAAGTGGGCCAGAGCGTTCAAATCCAGTCCAAACGGCACCATCGTTCGGTCAGCGCTGCACAATGGACCCACATACGTGTCACGTCCTATCCATCACAGCATAACGCACGCCACCGCGTGTCACGCAACGCAGTCGCCAAAAACAAAACGTCATCCCTGACGTCATTATAAGCGCTCTGTCTAGAAAAACATTCGAGTCCGTCACAATGCAAACCGGTCACTCGAATGCCTTGCTTGGTTCGGGGGTGAAAAAGCAACATTAAGGCAAATTGGTCACTCGACCATTCCTTTGACTGAAACATATTACTCCCATCGGGAGCGTATCAAAAATTTCTTCGATTAAGAATATATGGGATAAAAAGATTTCAGATTATCCTCCATTGCAAGTAATAAAACACAATCTCGGGGGCTACTCCCATCGGGAGCGCTATCGTGCACCCGATAGAATAACGACAAAGTATCAGTCGACAAAAGGCTCGACTCAGTTCATATACAAAATCGTACTCGAAACATTCCTGAGTTGTGTTCGCCGCAAATACCTCGGATGCTGCATGCATAGTTCAAAGGTAAGACCCGCCGGACTTTCGAGCTGGGCTAAGGACCGTTCCAGCAACGTTAATCCTTAAAACTTTCTGTGTCAGCAGACATGATGAAAAATCCCGACGGACGTGTTGGGCAAATTTCAAAGTTATACTACTGATCGATTCAGTAAGACCTCTGCGGCCTAGTCGAGTCTGACCAGTTTGTTCCAAATTCGAGTCCGGGGACTCGAGTTTGATTGAAATCTAGTAAGGTTTTACCCGAATGTGTAGTTAACCGATCCCGATCCGGTGAGTGTACCGGGTGTAACATCCCAAAAATTTGGAATGTTTTAAAAATCACTAAAAATTGAAACTCTTGTTTTGAATGAAACAAGTACTCGAAACTGAATTGGAATCCCATATATTACCTTCAATTTCTTAATAAACCCTATTTACAAATTGTTTTAAATTATTTAAGCATACTCTATTTTCAAAAATTGGTTTTATCCATTCTTATGATTTTGAAATGGTTATGGTAACTCCTTTTCAAAAAATATAATTGTGGTATTTTATTTTTAATTTTATAAAGTTCATATTATAAATGGGTTTATATAATTAAAGTGATTTATCAAACCCCTTCAAATAAAATGTCTTGTGACCAAAATTATTTTAATAGATTTATCAAAATGATATTTCTCTTATTAATTATCCTTGGATTTGAAATCTTTGTTCAAAAGGGATTTATAAAAACATATTGTTGAAAATGATATAAAGGTACAAATAAACCTTTATGCATTATTTTGAATTTTAAAATTTTGAAAATATTTAGAAAAGGATGTTTGAAAGTTTTAAAAGAAAGGTTTTGATTTTACAAATTTTTAGAAATTGGTTTGAATCAATTTGAATTTGTAAAACAAAAGTTTTAAAAGAAATAAGAAAAACAGAAAAAGAAAACAAAAGAGAAGAACAAAAAAAAGAGATTAGCCGGGCCAGCCCGAGCAGGCCCAACGCTTACCTGATGTGCGAGCGACGCATAGCGGCCCAGCCCCGTACGTGTCCCCGCTCTCGCTGACAGGTGGGACCCACCTGTCAGGGTCATCGTCTCCAACCGCCGCAATGCCCACGACGTCCACAACCTCGCCCACTTCTTCCACTCGCCCTGCTCTCCCTCATGCGCCCCCGGCCGAGACAACACCCCCACTAAATATCCCACGCCCTCCTCTCCATTAGCCCTCTCCTCCCCCTTCGCCTCGTCGCCTCGGTTTTATTTTAAAACGTTTAAAACTTTGTTAAATAGACAGAAAACAATATAAACTTAGAAAATTCATAACTTTTAAACCGTAAGTCCAAATTGAACAAACTTTATATCGTTGGAAAGCTATGAACTTGTAGTTTATTTTGGCATCATTAGTTTTGCTTGTTGCATAGGTTAAATAATGTCAAATTGCAGAGAGGCCTCTCAGCCATTTAAATCATAACCGAATTTTTAAAATATTTTTGAAGTGTAACCTTTTGCAAAATGCAATAAATAACCTCCTCTGTCCAGAGAGACTAACACCCTATTTTCTTGACTAACAAATTACAAGGGCATCAATTTTTTCTTTCTTGTAAACCCTCTAGTGGTTCAAATTTGTTTTCAATAATAATTAATGCATTAAAATTTTGCTCATGTCATCATACATTCTACATCAACCAGAGGACTAAATAAATTGTTTAGTCATTTTAACATTGTGGTTTGCATTCATGCATGCATATCATGTTTTTCCTTGTTTGTGCATGTGTTGATTGGTGTATTTGTTTTGCTTGTGCTATGTTTAGATTGTTCGGAGTGCATTGCGTATTGTGAGGAGTGTGACTACAACTCTTCATTTGGCCAAGGCAAGTGACACCCATAAAAGTCCTACTATTTTTACTATTCTGCATTTAGTGCTTTCAGTAGTATGCATGATAGGTTTATTTTTGGGTATTATATTATGCTATGCTATAAATCCTATGTAGTGTGTAGACACCCCTCATACCCTGTAGTTAGAAGCCATTAAACTTGGTAGACTTGCTTAGCTATGCAATGGATGAAAGTTTTACCAGTAGTTGAGTAAGGATAAAAATTCTACTATGTTTAATGAAACACCTGGGTGGACATGGTATTGCGTGGTGGTTGATAATTGAGTGGCTTCTCAGGGCCATGTTCATGGTGGTTATCACCTAAGGTAGTTTCTACTATACTTGGGGCCATGGTATGTGGTGGTTATCACCTGAGGTAGTACACTTGTGGAATGCCACCCAGGAACAAAGAGGTTCAAAGTCACTCCATGTTTGGGTTAGCATCCAGTGCAACCACTAGCTAATATGAGCTCTGGCTAGATTAAGTATGTTGTATGAAACCGGCCTGGCGGACAGGAAGATGATTCTTGGAACGGGTCCGTTAGAAAGGGGGGTTACTTATGAAAGATCTCGTCTCAATCTTCTTCTTTCCCTCGCACTAAATGAGTGCCTAGGAAGTTTGGGTTGATTGGGTCTAGTGGGGAAAGTGCACATACTCTCGAGACTTCACAAACTAAGATCTTAGCCATGTCCCTAGTCACGGACATTTTGAGCAGCTGGACAAGGAACTGATGGAGATACCTCATCATGCCAATTTCTTAAATAAAAATTTGAAGGGTGAACATGGGAAGGAGGTTCACTGATTTCTAGCAGTGGTACCGAATTGTTTTCAAAAATGGGAAAATGTCTTTTCAAAATATAGGACAAAATCAGCTTTTTGCAAATTAGCCAAAACTCCACTCGGCCAAATATTCATGTAGAAAATAGGTTGTCATTTATATCCACATAGGTGTCATTTGCCAACACAATTCAATTGTGCTGACCTAGTGATTTTGGGCTGTAACTCACCGTTGCAGGTTCGTCAGACGAAGAGTGAGGTTTCGTTAGGGTTTCGAGTCTACAACCAACATGTTTGCCTGTGGCACATGAAGATGATGAGGCTCACTGTGTATAATGTTTTCCGCTGCTGAACTTCGAATAATGCTAGCCTTGGGCTATGCAAGTTGTAATGGATATTGTAAGTCTAGATCAGGCGATGTAATGTAGTATTTGACGCATTTGCATGATATTTCATCTTGTACTGTGGTGCTAGCTAATCGATCCAGGGACTAGCACATAAACACAGAGATCTCAACCCTTTAGTAAAAGGTGAGGTCACTACACCGGGCCTACTAAGCTATTATCCCTTGATTATCATAAGCAAAAACCAAAGTCGATGAAATACTCGACATAGCCAACATGTGCTATTCATACAGGAATTCCAGTTATAAACACAAGTACAAAGAATATGATGCGCACTTACGAACGAGTCCGTGCCCGATTCTTCGAGTCAGACAAGTACTCGGGGGCTACTGACAAGGATATATATCCTGGGTACCCTACCATGAGGGTACCTGGTGCACGTGTCGACTAAAGGCCCAACTAGCAAGAGCCTACATGAAGCCCATGACGAAAGGCCCAACAAGATGGAGTACCTTCCAAGATTAGACATAGGCATAGTCGGTTTAGACTTTCCTTACATGTAAACAGGGTCGGTTGCGAACTCCAGAGACCCAGCTTATTATATAAAGGCTGGGAGGGCCGCCGATCCTAGACACGCACTCGAACCACCAAAACCCTAGCGAGATTGACATCTCGCCAGGACCCCATTGTAGCTCGCATATACACACCAGATCAATACCAGACAAGCAGGAAGTAGGGTGTTACTCTCCGGAGGCCTGAACCAGGTAAATCCCTGCTTTTGCTTGTCAGCCTACGAAACTACCAGCTCTACCACGTTCTCTTCCTCGTAATCTCAACCCTAGGTCCTTTACCATGGGATTTGATGAGTTAACCCCTCGTCAAAAGGGTTAACAAACTTTAATCTAATGCTAATTATTTACTGTTGCTTACTTAATTCTACAAAAATTAGGGGAGCTAGGTAATCACAGTATTAACTTAACAAAAGTTGATTTGCATTATTTGAATTAACATAGTAACAGAAACAAACAAGTTTATAAAATAAACTTTATGTACTATTTAATTTATCATGCAATTTCTATTCATTTCCAAGAGATGTGGCCAGTGCCGTTGGTTAAACATTTTGATTAGCCTTTCAGAGGATTTTAGTTCATAATTATTGGAGTTACAGATCTCAAGTTATGGAATTTCAAACATGCATACAGATTTAAAAAGTTTTTGTTAAATCCTTAATTCGAAAAGGGAAAAAAATAGAAACGAACCGAGAGGGTTCCAGCCCAATGGGCTTGGCCCAACTTATTTTTTTCCCGCGCGCAGAAAAGATGAAATGCCTGACGGGTGGGACCTGCCCGTCAGTGGCTGGTTCTAATCGAACGGGTACATGGCCTTTGGATCGAGATCCGACGGCTGAGAGAGAGAGCGCGCCGGCGGCGACCTCAAAGTGGCGGCGCCGCCATGGTCAGATACGGTGGTGAGGACGCGGTGCTCACCTAGGGGCTTCTGGGGATGGCAGAGAGGGTGGAGGTGAGTACGGAGAGCTTGGGGAGTGGGATGGCGGCGCAGGCGCGGCTCGAGGAAGTTCAGAATGGTGTCGGCGAACGCCGGGGTGGCTTCCTATGCATGGAAAAGCAAGGGGAGAGGGCGGTGAGGTTCGTGCGTCGACAGAGTAGAGAAACAGAGAGAAAGAAGAGAGAGGGCAGAGGGAAAACAGAGAGAGCAGAGAGCGGCAGCGTGGCTGCGTCGTCGTCAACCTTCGGCTATGGTCGGGCGAGAACGTGCTCCACCACGGCAGAGGCGTGGCGATGGCGCTGCAGCCCTCCTAGCAGTGAACGAGAGAGGGTGGAGCAAGGGAGAGCAGAGGGGAGGGCAGTGGTGAGGTGTGGCGAGCGGTGAGGGTCGGGGGGCGGCTTAAATAGAGGTGGAGGTCCGGTCCATGGCGGTCTGGGTTCACGGAGGCGAGAGAGAGCTAGCAAGCTCGCCATAGGCGGGCTGGGTGACGTGGCAGTATTACAGGAACGAGCACGAGGGTTTTGGAGGGGAGGTGTGGTCGAGAAGGCTCACGTCCGCGTGGTGTCCTCGGCGTGCCCGCAGGTGTTCGATGACGATTGTCGTCATCGTGGGCTAGGGGCAGTGACGCGAGCGTGTCTGTGGGGGCACGGGGAGGCTGAGGAGTGGCTGCATCGAGCTGTGCTTGCTGGGGTGCCGTGGTGGCGAAGAATGCCGTCGGCGTCCACGACATGGCGAGCAGGTGATGGGCGAGCTGGAGTAGGGGCAGGGGGAGTGCATCCGCGTGCGTGGCTTTGACCAGTCGGCAGAGGGGGAACAGAGGATCACTGTGGCGCGCTCAGGGGCTGTGGCACGGCCTCCTTCTCCTTGCCCACTTGCGGCATGGGAACGAGAGGGGAGAGACGAGAGAGAGATGGTGCCAAACTCCAACAGAACGCGTCCAAAATGTTGGCACTTGTGTGGCTGCGGTGCAGGGGTAAGAGAGAGAGGGAGAGAGCTCCGAATTTGAAGAATTTCGGTTGAATTCGAGATGAATTTGAGAAGCTAAGGTTCCTGCCCTCAAGGTGTTCGACTGAATGCCCGAACCAAATTTTAATTTTAATTTTTGAAATCTTTGCTGATAATTAGCTTTAGATTGATTTACTAAGCATTGTAGATTTTTCCTAGATTTTTTATGTAATAATAAAATAGGGTTTTTGAATATCCTTTGAGTTAAAAGAATAAAATAAGATTTCATAATTTAAATAAAAGTTATGTGGTTACTATATGATTTGGAGAAGGGAGGGGTATGAGAATGAGATAGTCATCTTTTTACCTCATCCATGGAATTATTTTCATAAAGAAAATATTTGCTTGAAAGAAATAGAAAGTTAGGTAGATAGAATAATATATTAAGATCATTTCTTTTAACTTATGATCCTAATTCAATTTGTTGAGTAATTTTAGGAGTTTTGCTTTATTTAAGTCACATACCAAATTGTTGTCAAGTGTGTTTTAATTTATTGCTCTAGCACACTTGATTAATTATACACACAACCAACAACACAACAAGATCAAGACCACACCAATCAAACCACAAGAATTTAATCTTACCATAGTTTCCATAATTAACAATACCATCTTGTGAAAAGGCATCACCCTCAATTATGACAAGATGATGTTTAAGAAGTATCTCAACTCATAATTTAGTAGTTTTCAAAAGGTTTGATAAAGAAAATATGTGGGGTTATATATTTCCCACTAGTGTTCTTTTAAAAAGGAGTGGAACTAGGAGTTTATAAAATAGGGACGGTAAATACATGCAACATAACCATGTTGAAATATTAGGTAGGAGATAGCATATAGATCTCCATATTTTTTGGAAACACACAATTTTAGGAAATACTTTTATTTTCTCAACTAATGGTTATTTTGGTTGTTGCTAAACCAAAGTATTATTGAAATGGAATTTGGCCAAAATAAGAGTGGAAAAGATTTATGGATTATAACTCAATTGTCATGACATGATCACCAAAGTTTAATATATTTTTACTTAGGTTAGGTTCTTAGGTTAATATTTACTAGTCAACCAACTTCAACAACAAGTCACACAAGGTCAAACAGAGCAATAGAAGGGAAAACACAATCATTGGTAAAGTATTTCAAAAAGTTTTTGTTGGCTCTGAATTTTGGGTCTTGTAAAACTAAGTTTTTCTTAGTTCCAAAATTTGGGATGTGACACATAACTTTCAAACCGTGAGTCAAAATTATGATTGGTTTTCACCGCTGGGTCTCTCGCGACATTCTCATCGAAACTAGACCCCATCTGTATATGTTTCGACAAACTTTTTTTCCGAACGGCAACTTCAGTACTACGCGCAGCAACTTTAGTACTAACACCAGCAACTTTGTACTATTAGTTGCCAACCATGAGTTGCATTTGGTTTCTGAGTTAGGAAACTTAGTAACAATAGACGACAACTTCATAGTATTATAAAGGAACAACAACCAACAACTTAGTATCAACGATATTAAACTTCACAACATCAGTATGCAAATTTAGAATCCATCCCTTCAGGGATTGCAACTAGCGCAGTCATAGGTGCCGCACTCCTTTAATAAGTTGTTGCCGGTGGTGTTTCACTTGCAATCATCCCCTACTGGGTTGCAACTGGAGAAGACACGGTTGCTACACTCCTTATAGGTTGTGTTTCACTTGTAGCCATTCCCCGCCGGTTTGCAACTGGACCAGTCACAGTTGTTGTACTCCTTAAATAAGTTGTTGTTGGTGGAGTTTCAGTTGCAATCATTCCCTACCGGGTTGTGCACCAGATAGAGTTACAACACTCCTTAAATAAAGTTTTTTTTAGTACTAAGAGTTGCAACTAAACACTACCAACAGCAACTCATCATACGAATGAAACAACTATGTTTGCTCCAAATGTAACATGTGACTAATTCTAAAGTTGCTCACTGGTGTCACGAAGTTGCATATCGTTAATGATAAGTTGCTTATTCTTTTGTTTTAAAACCATAAGTTACCTAATTCAGTAACCAAATTGCTTACGATATTACAAAGTATGGTAGGTAAATGGTAGTGGAAAGTTGCTGGTCCAGTACCAAAAGTTGCTGCTCTTGGTTACTAAAGTTGCTTCTCAAAAAAAAGTTTGTCGAAACACATATAAATGGGATCTAGTTTTAAAGAGCTCGTCATGAGAAGCCTAACGGTGAAAACGGATTGTACATTGGGCTCACGGTTTAAGAGTTATTATTTTTTTAAAGCAAACAAAAAAGTAGCTAGCCACGGTGAAAATCCCGCCACCCATGCATGTGCACCATACTGGATGTCGCTGTCTGCTGTCGGAATGGAGCAGCTTCCGAGTATTGATCACGCGCATCTGACGGACCATAAACGAGTGCTTTTGTGTGACAAATAGCACCCGTGCACTTTTTAGCAATTGGGTTGTTTATATGCTATGGAAACCATTTGGTGGGAGGCTGCT
Organism: Poa pratensis; assembly: GCA_947311845.1. Classification (NCBI taxonomy): domain Eukaryota; kingdom Viridiplantae; phylum Streptophyta; class Magnoliopsida; order Poales; family Poaceae; genus Poa; species Poa pratensis. Next base: position 22,207,763 of record CAMZMU010000064.1, read on the forward strand.
ATTTGCTGCTAAAAGTCCCCTTGCTGCCTTGCACCGATGAGCTTACGTAGCAGAAGGATCAAATTCCCTTTCCACTTGGAGGCTGCATCATGCATGATTAGGTGCTAGTCAAGAATAAATATATGAAACTCGATTAGCACATCAGCTTACCCTGTCTTTTGTTCTTAGTAGTCTTTTAGAGGTGCTTTAAAGTTGGACAAAAGAAGAAAAAAAATAGAATCTTCATCTTCACGAAGCATTAGCCCCAAAGGAAAGAATCAACGAACCATCTTAAAGGGTCCCGCGGAGTATAAAGGAAAGAACAATGCAACTGTGAAAATTCTCTCCTTAACCAGCTAAATACCTGGGCATCTTTCTAAAGTACATGGTCTCGAGTATATTCTTCTACCCATCTGAGTGTTCTAGGGACATAGAGTGTATGTTGCAAATCATTGCTACAAAAATATTCATAATGTAAACACGGTATGAAAATGATCTCGGAGAGCTTGTCGACGGTCGGGCTGAGGATTTGAGCAGATCAGGAGATGTTACCTCATGTCAGCTATGTGTTAAGTGATTTGCTGTAAGCAAACGTTCACTTCAATACCTTCAATTACGTACGGCAATGTGCACTGAACTCCTGAACTTTAAATACAGAATCATTCCACCCCTCTTTTAGCCTCTTATACCATATTGTTGTCATCTCTCAAGCATTGTACTAAACTCGCAAGGTTTTTTACCTCTCTTTACATTGTCTTATGTTAAAGTAAGACGGAAGTAGGTGGCAATCTGAGGCCATGGGACCTCAGAATTAGTCTGACGGGTAAGGAATCTCATGACATTTCCATAAAAGAGTGGTGTAACATAAGCAAAATTACGAGTAAGATAATTCAAACTCGGGTGAGTGCGAAGACATCAGTCTCTTCCATTAGTAGATGATGCCTTTGTCTAGATTCCCTATCACCCCCATGGTTTTTTAAAGACCATGGATATCAGGTCAAATAAACCATAATTTTTATTGTATGGCCTCGGCAGTACCTCACGCATTGGGTTCATGTCTTCCCTAGTAAAAATTTGCAAGATGTGTATCTTTGGTAATATATGATCTTCCTTATCAGGTTAAGCTTGTGGACATGATCCTCCTATGGTAGGTGGGATGCCAAAGAAATGTATTGAATTTGAGAGCTCCAATCGTTGTCCATGTATCCATAGTAGCACGCCTCTTGTTGAAATAAGTGTACATGGAGTTAGGGGAGAACTTTTAGTATGCGTTAAAATTAATAATACATATTATCATACTTTATATCCATGATTTATTTAATGTTTCTTGAATAATATTATTTGTGTTGATTGTCAAGTATGTGACTTGTTTGTAAAACTCTATTCCTAAATGATTATTCGAAAGTAGCCCCTAGTCAGAATTCACATAACAACACATATGAATATTAGATAGCACGTGTGGTACTTGGTAACTATGTTTCTCACGTCATTGAGATGTAGAACCAATAATGTGAACAAATGTTTGAGAGCATGGATGTTGGATTTGATAGAGCCACTCCTTGAAACATATTGGGAATTATTTTAGTTGTCTTAGTACATTGTGTATGCTATGCCCTTAGATCTTAAGTAGTCGCATCTACTTGACGTATAGTGACTCACGAGAGAGAAGCAATTTACAAGGCAGAGAGATGAGGCGCCTCAAGACGAGTAATTTTCCTTTTACTAATGTCTTAGAGTTGGTTCGACGTCAAAGATCATTCGTATCAAGTCAATTTCTTTGTGTGCAAGGGAAGATCTAGGGAGGGATCCAAAAATAAAAAATAATTTCTACAATACACTTAAAACTAGTTCTTCTAAGAACCTAAGTCTTATTTGAGAATGATTGGAATTATGATCGTATTAGACAAAGCTATACGAGTCGTAGCGTGAATTTGCAACAACAAAAATAACCCAATGTATTGAATTGGTGTACATATATTTTACATATAAAATGTGGTACTCTATTTCCGGGGAAGGGAGACTCTTGCTTAGAAATAGGCTGAGCAATGGAGAAACATGGTTTAGACAAAAGTATATTTCAGAAAATATAAATGTGTCATATGGGGCTCGAGGGTTATAGTTGTATGTCTTCTTGCTTCATACTCATTTTCTCAAATAGTTTGCCGGTTGGGCGCTCTATGTTCAACATCATTGGCACAACCAAGTAAAAGTTGGGTCAAAAATTTCTCATAAATATTTTCGTTCTCGTCGTCTAGAAAATTTTAAGCGCAAAAAATGATTTCGTCTTCATTAGGGTCTAACCAAATATATACAGTTGTAGGAAAAAGTTCAAGTAGAGAATTCCCATGGTAAGTCATTGGGCAAAGAGAAAAGGCTATCCTCTTTTCCATCAATGGATCATGGATGGACAACTTCATGTAATTCAGAGCTATCAAAGAAAAAAACTGCATGTAATTCAGGCCTCCATTGGGCATTTTTTCTCTCATCGTGTACAGTTTTATTAAATTATGAATGTATGTAGTATAAATAGCCTACTGTTTCTCGGTAGTTTAGATAGTTTGTGTAACACATGTACGCATGAAGCACGGTTTTAGAAGAGTTTTAATATTATGTATGGACTGTGTACGAAAAGATGGCCAGGTAGCTTTCATAGCTCAGTTGGTTAGAGCACCCGTTTAGTAAGCGGGAGGTCTTGAGTTCAACTCTCAATGAAAGCAATTTTTTATCTCAACGTGTTTACTTTTTTTAACCACCGCCGAGTGAATAGCCCATACAGCAATCGCTATACCCGTTGCGACTTGTGAAGCAGGCAGTTCTTCAGCAACGGCTAGCCACTGACTGGAGCTCTGCAACTGCAATGATGGAGCACCGGAAAGGCACCCGTCCTGCTAACTGGACGGCGCGGAGCTCATCGGAGCCAGATCTGCAGCCACTTTGCACACGCTTGGACACAAGGCGTCGCCACTGAGTGCTAGGCAACGAGCGGGTCACGATTTCTCAAAGTAATTGCAGAGATATTGGATCCTGCACTGATCGAAAGAGGCGAAATGTGAGCCTCTGACGGATGCCTCGACGCTAGCTCCACAGTCGCTGCCATCATTGCAGGTAAGAAAGAGGTGTGGCCATCCACAAGAACTGAAGATCCGTCGGTGACATGGAGCTGAGACGAGGCGTTGCGTATCCACTAACTGAAGATGATTTTGTCTTAAACTGGAACTGAGAGAGTTAGAGAATTGCAGGCTTGCAGCTTTGTCAAACAAGACGATTGCTGTGTACTCTATCATATTCTAGCATATATGCTGATACCAAAGGATCAATGAAAGGCAGCTGGGTATGGACTGCCTCAGCTTTCGCACAATGCAAGATCCAGGCCACATTATCACATCCACAAACCAAATATATTCAGCAACTACAACAAACAATGCAAGAAACCAACCACGTTACCTTACCAGGGCCTTAATTTTTCGATAAAGACTCAGGGCCTTAATTAAGCGACACACATGAAGACCCATGTACGAATTCTAGTGTGTTGCGCATCCAAGCTGGGCATGGAGAAGAGGAGAAATCCAAAGAATTTAACCACGTTAGCCAGTCAACCACCGCAAGCAAACCTGAAGTTCCAAAAACATAAACTGAATAACGTCTAGACTTCAGAATCAACCACACCGAGGCCATTCAAAAGCCCCTCAAAATTACCTTAAAATACAACCAACTCTAGTGCTCTCTAGTCTCCAAATAACAAAAAAACTAGAAACAAAAATGTTAAGACTTCAGAGAATTCCGCAAAGATATCCCCGCACAAGTACAATAAACTACACTGTAGAAAAACAACCTTGCAAAATTCACCAAGAACAGAGCAGGCCGAGCGGCCGGCACCAAGAATGCCGTAGATCCGTGCGGCGTGCTTCTGCCTACAACCTTAACCTTCTGCTCCTCTCGTTGCCAGTGGTAGGAAAGTGCATGCTTGCCTGGCTCCAGCCTGTCTGCCGTCGGTGGTGGCGCGGTGGCGCCGCCCTCCTGCGCCTACATTGGACGAGATGACCTCTCGGGGGAGGCTATGGAAGCGCGTGGAGGAGGGGAAGTTTGGTCATCTGAGATGCCGGTCGCCGCATTCGCCATTGCGAAGCGGCGAGGAGCGGAGGTGAGGACAGAGTAACAGACAGAGAGGCGGAAACGAAGGAAACGTTTGGCTTGCTTTATTATCTCAAGGCGTGTGGGAACCTGGACTTTGCATGTGACCGTCTGGATGTGTGTGTGGGGCTTGTGGGCCGCTGAATACGTACAGACCTGGTCTATGGACCGATTTCATTTTTATCAATCATTTTGATTTCTTCATCCAACCATCAAGGAATTCCTATCTTTTCAGAGAGAGTAAAATACACCTAAGGTCATTGTAGTATTTGTCGGTGAAATTTGGTTTCAGTATTCCTGCCCACATACCTTTACGAATGTATGCTTTTGTTAAAAAAACGCTCTAAATCCCCTTTCACGGGCCGAGGCTAATCATAAGTCCTCTCCCACAAGGTTGATCCTCAATTCACATCCGCCATCACAGCTCCATTCGGTCACGCCGATTGTAACGTTGATTTGTCCATGGCGCCTCGTTGCTATGTCCACAGTCATCTCGTAGGCGACAATGAACCGGGCTACAAGGGGGCATGGGCTACAACTCATTAAGGGCACGAAATTTGCATATTTGAAATATTTTATAAAAACATCTGATCAAATATTAAGAAAAAATTGAAATTGCTCAACTGAAAGTGGATGTACTCTATCTTTGTACATCCACGCATTTTCGGGAGGCTAATAAAAACTTCTTTAAAATATTATTCAATGGTGCAAACCTATAACCCATATACTATTGTCGATTCATAATTTGATGGCCAAAATTTCAGATGGAGGGAGTGCCAAGAAAAGGGTGATGATCTCAAATTGCCCTTCTAAAAGGATCAACCTTGGACGGGCTGCTCGCTGAGTTGCATACATACTTCCCTCTCTTTTAAGAACACATTTCATTTGTGATATCATACACAACAATGGCCCTTTGGACCTTGGAGTTAAGGTGGGTCCCAAGATTCCCTTCCTTTTTTAGATATATTTAGTGTATTTTTCGATACGGTGAGGCGTCGACATGCTGAAGTCAGAATAAGATTCTCTCTGCGGCCGGCGGATATCCTAGAATTCGGTTGATGGTCATGTGTGTTGTTGTGATTGCAGGTATGGCCCTTCTAATTTACGTTTCTGATTGTCGGAGACGGTTGTTAATATGAGAATATAATATAACATGAAGATGACTTTTGTTATAGAATCACTTGTCAAGAAGACTTGGTGTAAATGAAAAATAACATAAAGCATAAGAAGAAAAAACAGTGGCTTTGGTGAACCATGTGCATGGAGATTCCACTTGTGCTGGTGCGGGTGTTCTTGGGCCCGTGTTGAGGAGGGAGAGAGGTGCGTATGGGCTGTTGTGGCTGTGGCTATCGGAGGGACCATATCAGGTTTGGTTCCTGTTCGTGGGGCTGCACAAAGGATATTCCCACTTCCATGTCTTTGTCTTGGTGCGTTTTTCGTACTCATCACACAAGATTTAAACCCGGAGCTCCCCAGACGCATAGCTCCTTTTCCTCTCACACAAGATTACCCTGAGCTACCAAAATGTACAGCTCCGGACTCACCATACTTGTAACCAGAGCTCTTCTCGCAAAGGGAAAGTGCAACGTAGGCATGTAACGGAGAACTTTCCAATGGAGCGTTGATCGAATGGAATGGAGCCAAGCCGCAAAGCGCCCCCACGGCCATGATAGACGGCAGCCGGGTGACCGACGAATCTCTGGAACGCGAGCTCCAACAACACAGGCCCTGAACCTGAAGCTGTTAGAATATTGGGCTCATTAGTGGGCAGCTCATATAAGCAATTCTGCAAATCTCAAATTGGCTCATGTGCATGGCAGAATTTTGGAGGTACATGTACGTGACTAAAGTTTAGTCTCATACTGCTAGCTTAAAAAGAGCTGCACCACTTTATATAGTCGAGTGTTCTATCACTTAGTGTGCTGACTGAGAATAGAAGGCTCTCTCGTGCGCACTCATCCTCCTCCTCCGCCGCCGTCCGTCACGACACGCCGCGGGTTGCGGGTTGCGGGTTGCGGGAATGAGCCGATGCCTATATTTTTGCAGTTCAGGAAAATGAGTCGTGTTGAGTCGTGTACAGCTTAGCCAATTCGGATCGCTACCGAATCGTATATATTGCTATGCACTACCGTGCGCCGTCACCACCCCGAACCAATCTAGGTTTTGCCAATCTCGTGCCTTGCGCCGCCGCCGTAGTCTACTCCATCCCGTGCGCCGGCGTGCACCGGCGAACGGGACAGCAGGTCTCCGGAACCACTTGTCCTTGTGATCCTGTACGGGAGAGGGCGAATAAGGTTTTTGGGAAGCGCTCCGCGCGACTGCTTTCAAGTTCTTCATCACGGCTCGCCTCCCTGGACGATCGCCGGATCCGCGGGCGGCTCGTCTCCAACGCCGTCTTCTTCGAGCTGTTGCTGATACCGAAGCCGCTCAAGCTGCTGCCGTCGCTGCTTCAACGACTGCTTCATCTACAACTGTTCGGTACGTGCGACATAAACCGAACTGTTTTACTATGGATGTGTTGACGTATGTCTTGCTGCTGTTCATGTTAATTAGTACATCTACTATATTTGTGTTTGACATGTTAGTAGCTGTGGTTGTCATGCTTTTTATTCTGAAATTAATCATAAAAATTATGCCTAATATTACAACAAAAGCATGCACCATGAATGCTCCTGGCTCCAGATCGGCCGGACCAGATCCGCTCTCAGCACCATGACCTGGTTCTGGCCATACGCTCCCCTGCTGTAGAAACCAGAGCGAGCACGCGACGACGCGCTCCGCCTCCCGATCTCCTCCCGATCTCACGCAAAACCAGGCGATGCAGCAGCTTGCTTGGCAGAGGGCATCCTCGGGCAGAGCACACGGCCTTGAATGAATGAACGGTATGGTCTGGACAGGACACGGTCTGCTGCCGTTTCCTGGGTTGGCCACACCGGCACGGCGGGCAGATTGAGCGGATCCATGCTCTGCGGCGCCACTCCAGCGATGGCGACCCGTCCATGGCGCAGAGTAATGCCTCGACTTCTGCCTCGGCCCGCGGGCTACGATGTGATGCCTCGCCTCATCACCAGCGGAGACCTGCCTGCTGCTACGCCTGCTCGGTGACGGTGGGTGCTCGTGTATTGCGTTGCTTGCTTCCCGCGGTCCCTGCGATGTTTGTTGCCAAGGACCAGGTGACAGGTGTGCTATCACTTCCCCGTGCAATGTGTGCTTGCACCTCTTCGGCCATGGAATGATATGGATCATCGGGAATTTGGCAGAAAAATCATGTTCCATGCGGTGCCTAACAAGTGAAAGGACATTTTCCTATGGGCGTTGGCCAACCAAGTATAGTGCACAGCGCGTTTGCTATGAGATGTTGCTGCCGACCATCCCCTTTTTCCCTTTCTCTAAATTGAACATCTCGACTGACAGTGAAAGCTAGTACTGCAAGCTGGCCTAGACTGAACTTGCAAGTCTACAAGTTTTGAGGATTTTTTTAATTCATGAAAGGAAAGTTTAATGGCTTTTTTCATTCACAAATGGAAATTTTAAAGTTTTTTACATGTTTTTTCTTTGTTTTGTACAAGGAAGAGATAAATACTATGTTTTTTTCTCGAGGCAAAGAGATAAATAGTACTAGGTTTCATCGGGCCTTGTGTTATTGGCCCATTATGCAGCCAGACCTGTTGAAGATGGTTGTGCGTGCACGGAAAGAACTTGGTACCCGGGCCGAGCCGGCAAAATCCGGTGCCCTATTCGAAAATCTAAAATGCCCCCTATCTCACTATAAAATTATTAAACAGTTATAACGTACTCCCGGTTAAACATCATATATATTCAACTCCCGGTGGCATACTGTTTATTTGAACATCATTATCATTTTAGTGTTATTTGAAATGAAAATATTTAATGATATTTTCATAATCAATCTTTCCCAACAATTTGCTCTTAAGTCCTATTGTTGCCAAATCGTTAAGTCATTGTTGTCTCATCCTAGTACGAGCATATAACACTTCACTAGATTCGGTTTAGAAAAGCTTCATACCTTGGTTTCAACGGTCACATGAATGATCAACAAAACTATGTATGCAATGCTTGCATTCGGAAAATAATTCTATTGGAATGAAATATTTAAAAACTTCAACTCAACATACAGATTACTAGCATCAATGTCAGATTTTCCATCTTTTTCTAGGGCAATCTCAAGATTATCACAAGAAAAGATGTCAAGCTATTATTATCCAATGAGCGCAGTGTCTCAAAAGGTAAATAAGAAACCAAAAATTTAGTAACTCTCGTACTTTTTTTTAAACAAGGCAAAAGACTTGCCATTTTTATTAATTAAGCAGAAGAGAGTTGGTCAGTTTATTAGAGGAAAACCGGCCGAAAACCAGTACAGACACCCTTGCTGGCGGTCATGGAACACGACCGCCGCAAGGGCACACACGGCCACCCTGGTTACCAAGCACGCACTCCACTGAAGGCGAGGATCGTCGTCGATGGTGCCCACCAGCGTCATCGTCATCACTGCTCTCAAAGCCAACGGCTGCAACCGTGCCAGCAGGGCACGACACCCTGGTCGTCGCCCTGTCGCCAAGGGACGAGCGCGCTGCAGAGCCGCCGCCCTGTGGTCGCCTCGCCCGAAGCCCAGGGCGGGCCCAGATCGGGCCCGCAAAGCAGCCGCAGATCTGGCCCGCACGAGCTCACCCGCCGCCGGCAGGCCGCACCACCACGCCGCCACACCGCTGCACCATCTCGCCAGTCTCGCCATGCCGCACCGAACTCCAGCGAGCGTCGCCTCCCCGCTCGTAGAGGACGTCGCCAAGGAGCCGCCACCATCACAGCCCTTGCCTTTGGCGCAGGGCAGCGCCGCCGCCGGCGGCCGGCTACGGCGGTGAGAGGAGCTCGCGAGCGTGGTCTACTGGCGCATGATTTGGTCGCCTGTGGAGTCGCTCGAGCGGAGCGACCCGTCAAGCAGTTTTTTGGTTTTCACTCGTATAGATTGGCCTGATCAACCCGTATTGTTCAAATCTTCTTCTGAGTGAGGAAATTGTTTGATCAACAAGAGGTATAAAATTGTTGATTCCAAAATGATTCCTTTGCACACTGACGTGGTGTTAACACATCAAATCCCATGGTTCGGTACCTAGGGTTGAGATTAAGGGGGAGAGACGTGGTAGCGTTGGTAGTACCGTCGGCTGACAAGCAAGGTTTACCCAGGTTCAGGCCCCCGGAGGGTAACACCCTACTTCCTGCTTGTCTGGTTATTGATATATGAGGTGTACAATGGTGTCTCGGTGAGATGACAATCTCGCAAGGGCTTTGGTGGTATGAGGATTGTGTACCCTAGATCGGCGGCCCTCCGAGCCTTTATATAGGAGGCTGGGTCTCGGGGATTCGCAACCGACTAGGTTTACAGGTAAGGTAGGTTTCTACCGACTTAAAGTTTACTAATCTTGGGGCGTACGCCATCTTCATGAGCTCCCTTCGTGGGCCTTGATCGTTGATTGCTGGCTGGCCTATCCGTGGGCCTTAGCTTGTACGTGCACTAGGTGTACTCATGGTGGGGCACCTGAAGGGTAGGCCCCCATCAGTAGCCCCCGAGTGCTTGGTCCACTCGAAGAATCGGGCAGGGACTCCTCAGTAAGTGCACGTCTTGATTATCTTGCTTTGTAGAGTACCTGCTGGTCTGATTATGCATAATTTTGTTAGTTATTTGCTCAATAGGTATATGTAAGCCAAGAATATCTCGATTGTGCATGCCGAGTCGGTATATACGTCGACTGATGCTTATTTTGCTTTGAGATCGAGCTTGCCCCGAAGGTGCATGCAGGGTCAGAACATTCGTCGACTGATGCTTTGCTATTTTGCCTAGGGATTATGACATAGTAGGCCTGGTACACTCGACGGATCGGGACCAGTTAACTGCACTTCTGGGCAAAACCTTACTAGCCTACTTCAAGCTCGAGTCCCCGGACTCGAACCCGGAACAAGCTGGTCAGGTCCGACTCAAGCCGTGGAGGTCTTACAGAGTTGGCCTGCAGCATAACTTTGCTACCTAACGCGTTCGCTAGGATTTTCTTCATGTCTGTTGACACGGAAAGTTACAGGGCTTACGCTATGGGAAGCGGACCCTGGCCCGACTCGACGGATCGGTGGGTCTTACCTTTACACTGTGCGTGCACCATCCGAGGTATATATGCGGCGGACACAATCTCGGGGATTTGTGACCGATATTTGCATGCGGCTCAGCAGCCAAGTCGAGTAAGGTTCGATCTGAGTCGAGTAAGCTTCGACTGATGGTTTTGGACAACTTAATGTTTCTGAGTTTTGTTTTATCAGTTGCGCGACAGCGCTCCCGATGGGAGTAGCCCCCGAGATTGTGCTTAATTGCTTGCAGTTGAGGATAATCTCAAAACTTTTGAAACCTTTTGCTGCAGTCAATAAAATTTTGAATCGCTCCCGATGGGAGTTATATGACTTAGTCGACGAATAGGTCGAGTGACCAGTTTTACGTAGTTGTTTTGTTATTTTTCGGAGTCGATCCTTGAAGGAACTCGACTGCATTTTGAACGATATCCTTGTGATGACGTCAGGGATGACGTGTTTGGCGACTGCGCCATCTGACACGCGGTGGCACGCTTGTGACGCGATAGATGGGACGTGACACATGGGTCCCACCTAGCAGTGTTGACCAAGGGGGCGCCGTTTGGACTGGAATTGACCGCTCGGGCGCGGTTTTCACGGCGACGTGATGATAACTTCCTGGATTCTCGTGCGTAGTGGTCAAAGTGGCCGGCGATGGTTTCCCTCCATGGCTGCCACGTGTAGGGCTAGATATGAGTTGTGGCGCACGATCTCCCATCAACGGTGGGGATTGGATGCCTGTGTGAATAAGTGTGGGGCCGGCGGGGTAAAGTAATTGTACTTGCCATTCTCCCCGCCGCCTCTGCCTTCTTCTTCCTTGCGCTTCCACCATAGTCTCGTTCTCAAGCTCGCGCATCGTGTTTTGCCACCATGTCGAAAGTGGTGGGCCGGAGGGGGAAGGGCGTCGCGAATGCCTCTGCTGGTAGCGCCGCTGGCACAGCGCCGTCGGCACCTTGAAGAAGGAGAAGGGCACGTGGACGAAGTCCACGGTGAGCAAGCGGATGCTCAGCGCGCTGAGGGGCAATGGGCTCCTACCGGCGGACGGGAAGAAGATCCGCATCCCCGGAGCCGGGTAATTCCGCGGCCTCTCCCTAACAAAAGGGGTTGCTTCGTGGATTTTGTGAACAGGGGATTCTCCTTCCCTGTTCATGACTTCCTGCGTGCACTGATGCACGTTTATGGGGTGCAACTGCACGATTTTACCCCAAACGACATTTCACACCTTGCCTACTACTTTGTTCTGTGCGAGTGCTTTTTGGGCATCGCACCCCATTAGGGCTTGTTTCGGCGGATTTTCAACGTCAAGCGCCAGCATAGCGTCAAGGGCCCTGGCGGATTTGGTGTACAGACTCGACCAGATATCGAGTACTTCAAGATCAAGTTCGTCGAGTCGATCCAAGGGTGGCGTCAGAAGTGGTTTTACATCAAGGATGAGACCACAGGCGACCAGGCTTGCGGGTTGCCATCCTTCAATGCCGACGCCGCAGCGTTGAAGAGGCCATCCTGGAACGCGTCGTTGTCTGAAGCCGAAAACGCCGAGGCCGACAAGCTGTTTGAGAAGGTGCTCGGGCTACAGACCAACATCGGGTTGGAGGTGACCGGCATCCATCTGCTAGCCACTTTTTGAAGAGAAGTGTGACGCCACTCCAAGCTCGAGTCCACGGCATGTGGGCGTACGCGGGCGTGGCTAACCTGACTCGCGCGCACACGGAAGAGTTGTCCTCCAGTGAGGTGAAGAAGACGGTGAGATCACTCACCATACTCAGCGCGGACGAGCCCTGCGACATCCAGCCGCCGGTTTCACCTTATTGAGCCAGCAATCCTCTACCTGAGGTACTATTTGCTGTTATTTTTTGGCCAAATCTATATGTACTTTATGCTTTAAATGCTCCTGATGGATTCTGTGCAGGGTCATGAGGTCTTCGAGTCCATGCCTTCGCTGCCAGAAAATGGCCATGTGCCGAACAACGAACCCCTCGCAACGGACTCGGATGATGACATGACGTCTCTCGTCACGGCCAACACACCCGAGGCGGAAGAGGGCGAGTCTGAGGACCACACGACTGATGGCGTGTGAAAGCGCCAGCGTGAGGTGGAGGAAGACATGGCTGACTTCGAGGAGAAGGTGGATGATGGGCAGCAAGGCGCGGCAGGGTCGATGGCGGATCCAATAGTAGCGGCTCCGCTATGCTCGTTGCCACCACTTTTTGTCAAGAGGCCTCGCACCAACATCGGCTACCTGGACCCCAGCAGATTTGTGGATCTTGCTGACGAGTATGTTTTTTGCAGTACCATTGCTCGGAATTGTTGTAGAGCTTCTGGTCTCTATGTTCTTAAGAATTTTGTGTCGACTGTAGCGAGCCTTCGGATGACGATCTTCCACCTCCCCCACCAGTGGACAAGAGCAGCGCCGCCTCAACGGCTCATGCCCACCCAGAGGAGACGTTGATGGGCAATGAAACTGCTTCTGTGGTGCCACTAGGACCTGACCCCGGCCGACAAGGATGAACCCGTGGCCGCAGGCGCCAACGCCTCAACTTCTGCTTCCATGGATCACGTGAGTGTCCCTTTTTTGCTATTTTGCTTTTTATCGGGTGCGCGACAGCGCTCCCGATGGGAGTAGCCCCCGAGGCTATGTACAACTGCTTGTAGTTGTTCATAGGCTCAAAATAGCAGGTAAGGCTGATTTCTTTGCTTCTTTGCATGTAACATTTTATGCGCCAGCTGGTGAAGGCTGGCTCCCAGTACATCCATATGGAGACGGAAGTTGCCGCTCTTCAACCGCGGCTGGAGGATGCCAAGAGTGAGTTGCTTTGTTAGATAGTGAATTTTACAGGGTGTACCTTTTACTGGGTGCTCATGAAGATGGTTTATCTTTTGTAGAATCCGCTTCTGCTGCCGAGCAAGAAAGAACAACGATGTTCTTCGGATTGCTGATCTGGAGAAGAGTCTGAAGGCTGCCAAGGAGAGGGAGGGTCGGACGATTGATCGACTCGCTTCCTGCAGTAGCTCCCTGACTGGTATGAGAATTTTGTGCATGGTGTTTAGTTGGGTGACGAGTTTTTTGCATGACATTGTTTGCGTCCCGACAGGTGTAATGGATGTCCTTCTGCCTCCGGCAAGCAAAGCGTTGGCGGCTCACTCGAGGAGAGCGTGGCTGCAACGGAGACTGCCAGCAGGAGGGTTGTGCAGATGCTGACGAAAGCAGCGAGTGCCTTGGCTGTTCTTCATGGCGGCTTCTGCCCCGAGGACGAGCTACCGTCGACTTTTGATGAGTTGGTGGAGATCTTCAATCCAGAGGATGCTGCCATCGCCAAGTTCAGTCGCGAGCAAATGGTATGTGGTGCCCAGACTACTTTTCTCATGTTGCTCGCGCATGGCTTCGAAGGAGATTTCGACAAGGCGACATCGACGTTCCCTAGAGGACCCGACGGCAAGACTGCGACACTGGGCAGATGGATGGAGATGGCTCGCAAGTATGCTCAGTAGCTTGTGGCGACTGTGGAGGATAGGGCTGCGAAAGTCTAGGCGAGGAAAGCGTCGTCCAAGAAGTCGATGACCAGCGAGTACTCTTATAGTAGTTTGTTGCTTTTTCTTTGTACGCCTTTTGCTTCTAGTTGTAAAATGAACCCGCTATTTTCGGGCTTCAAACTGAGCATGGGGTTTTAGTTGATGGATGCATACAGTGATTCTGATATCCTTTGATTTTGACTAACTGAGGGGCGCAACCCCCGAGTCTTGTTGTGTTCTTATGCCTTGGGTTACTCTTGTAGCATGGAGCACCCGGTGCGTCGACAGGCCCTTCTTCCAAAAACGCTGCTCCCCCGTCGAACACTCGAGTAAGAATGTGTTGGAGATATACCCTAGAGACAATAATAATTTAGTTATTATTTATCTCCAAGTTTATTATTAATGTTTATATCTTTATGCTATAACTGTATTGGGCACTTGAATAGCAATTCCAACGTGTTCAGAGGAAAACCTCCAATACAGGTGTAAAGATACGAACAAGTAAAAGTGTTCCTGATCTTGTCTCTAAGACTAGCCTATCTTGTTACCTGATGATCATGTTTTTCTGATCATGGACTTAGTGTAAGTTATGTAACTATAGGAGTTTGTTATCGGAATGATAATAGTACTGAACCGACCCACTGTATGATCTTGCTATGAGACTAATCGTCAACGATGAAGATAGCAATTGATCATATGTTTTGTTTTCATTAGCTATATTCCTATGCCCTGAGAATATCTGGTGACCGCTTATTCGACACTCATGCTTTGATTGTTACCTAACGTCTTGCCGTAACTGGGACCATAACGGTGACTTTTGGGTGTAAACTAGAGTAATGTATTGGAACAGAGATTATTCAAGAATGGCACTTACTCCTTGATACGTCTCAAACGTATCTATAATTTCTGATGTTCCATGTTGATATTATACCAATTGTTACATGTTTATATGCACTTCATAGCATTTTTATGCATTTTTTGGGACTAACCTATTAACAAGATGCCACAGTGCCGTCAACCCTAGCTCGGGAGGGTTCAGAAGCTCTTCCCGGCACTCTGCCGGAGAGGGGAATCATCACCGGAGGGCTCTACATCACCATGCCTGCCTCCGGAGTGATGCGTGAGTAGTTCATCCTTGGACTACGGGTCCATAGCAGTAGCTAGATGGTTGTCTCTCCACTTTATGCTATCATGTTTAGATCTTATGAGCTGCCTATCGTGATCAAGATCATCTTATTGTAATGCTACATGTTGTGTTTGCTGGGATCCGATGAATATTGAATACTATGTCAAGTTGATTATCAATCTATCTTATATGTTATTTATGATCTTGCATGCTTTCCGTTACTAGTAGATGATTTGGCCAAGTAGATGCTTGTAACTCCAAGAGTGAGTATTTATGCTAGATAGTGGGTTCATGCCTCCGGTAATCTGGAGAGAGTGGCAATAACTTCTAAGATTGTGGATGTGCTGTTGCCACTAGGGATAAAATAACCGATGCTTAGCTTAAGGGTGCGCCGTTAGGTCTAATGCATTTGTTTACATTACGCACATTACTTAATGTGATTATCCGTTGCTTGCAACTTAATACCAACGGGGAACTCGGATGACAACCTGGAGGTGGATTATTAGTCATAAACGCTGTTGGATAACGGTCTATGTATTTTGTCGTAATGCCCACATGAATATCAAAGTAATCATCATGTCATATATATGCATTGTCATGCGCTCAAAGTAATCATCATGTCATATATATGCTGTTGAAGTAACAAGCTCCTTGACACAAGTAGAAAAGGAAATTGCAGAAAGTAAAAATGTGCTCCCTAATGTCTTATATGATAATGCTCTTGATGATGGTCCTATATTGCCTAATGATATTTGTTATACTACTATTGTCAAAAGTGGGTTTAATGACCCCACTGTTTTTGAGCTTAATAAAAATTATGTGTTTGTAGATCATGAAAAGCATGCTTTATGTGATAGTTATATTGTTGAGTTTGTTCATGATGCTACTGAAAGTTATTATGAGAGAGGAAAATATGGTTGTAAAAGTTTTCAAGTACTAAAACACCTCTCTTTATGTTGAAAGTTTTGAAGTTGATTTGTTTCATCTTTCTATGCTAGTTGCTTTATGCTTCAATAATTTATTTTGTTACAAGATTCCTTTGCATAGGAAGTGGGTTAGACTTAAATGTGTTTGATATTTGCCTCTTGATGCTCTCTTTTGTTTTTCAACTCTTATTCTTATGACAGCATCATTAAAATCTTCTAGCCTAGCTAAAAGGCATTAAAGAAAGCGCTTTTGGGAGGCAACCCATTATCTTTTCAGTTTTTGTCAAGGAGTTGTTTACTTCTGTAACAATTCCTTTGTATCTTTATTTTATCGCATTGTTGTGCCAAGTATTGCCTCTAATAGGAAGATGATGCTAGATTTGGATTTCTGCGCAGGAACAGATTTCTGCTGTTCACCGTTTTACTTCTGTAAAATCACAGAAAAATTATTTAAATCTGCAAATTTTTGTGCGTGATCCTCAGATATGTACGCATCTTTCGTTAGTTTAAAGTTTTTCGATCTGAGCAACGTAAGTGCCTCGAAAAAATTCGTCTTTACGGACTGTTCTGTTTAGACAGATTCTGTCTTTTATTTTTCGCATTCTCTCTTTTACTAGTGTTGAGTGGAATTCTTTTTTAGGGTGAAGAGCTTCACATAACATCAGTGGCAGTAGTTAATGTTAAAAGTAACGGTCATGTTTGTGTCCTTATAGAACATGTGAGTTTTTGATTGTGCACTAACCCTCTAATGAGAATTACTTGAGTTTGGTGTGGCGGAAGTTTTCAAGGGTCAAGAGAGAAGGATGATATAATGTGATCAAGAAGAGTGAAGAGCTTAAGCTTGGGGATGCTCCCATGGATCACCCCAGCATATTTCAAGAAGACTCAAGCGTCTAAGCTTGGGGATGCCCAAGGCATCCCCTTCTTCATCAGCAACTTATCAGGTCATCTCTAGTGAAACTATATTTTAATTCTTTCACATCATATGTGCTTTACTTGGAGCGTCTGTGTGCTTTTATTTTCAGTATTTTATTTTTCTTATGGTCAACTTGATTGGACCCAGCATTCTTGATTGGGAGAGAGACACGCTCCGCTTTTTCATATGAATACTCCTATTCTTCACTTATACTTGTTGAGTATTCTTATCTAGCTATTGCTATGCTTTTAGCTCCTGTTTTGCATGCATCTCTTATTCAGAGCTGTTAGTTCTTTTAAAGAAAGTACTCTCTTGCTTCACTTATAATTGTTTGGAGAGTTTATGTTGAAATAAATTGATTGGTGTTTGGTTGGAACAGAAAATGTTGCATGTGGTAGATGGTATAATGGAAAAAGCTTACATATTCTTGTAGATCACTGTATTGGATAATTTGATACTTGTCAATTGTTTTGAGTTATCAAGTAGTTCATGTTTAAGCTTTTGTATCATGTAGTTAAAACCTATTAATGAAGAACTACCGTAAAGCTCGTTGAAATTTGGTTTGCATGATTGGTATCTCTAAGGTCTAGATATTTTCTAGTAAAAGGGTTTGGTTAACAAGGAAGACAGTGTAGAGTCTTATAATGCTTGCAATATGTTTTCATATAAGTCTTGCTGTGTCGGTTGATATCCTGTGTTTGCTTCAAATAACCTTGCTAGCCTAAACTCTGTACTGAGAGGGAATGCTTCTCGTGCATCCAAAACCTTGAGCCAAAATCCATGCCATCTGTGTCCACCATAACTACCTATATGTGGTATTTCCTTGCCATTCCAAGTAAATTTTTCATGTGCTACCTTTAAACTATTCAAAATTATTACTCCTATTTTGTGTCAATGTTTACCAAGCTCATGAGGACGGGGTGGATGTCTTTATGTCAACTGTCAAACAGACTTTACCACCGGACTAGCGGCATATACATCCGCTTATCCATTAATTTTGCAAAAAGAGCTGGCAAATGGGGTGCCCAGTCCCAATTAATTACAACTTTAACCGCTTAATTCTCTTCACATTTTTGCCCTGATTTATCAGTCAAGCAATGACAAACAGTGAAATATCTGCATGTGTAAACAAAAGAGAAAGAGGGATGATCTGCCTTGCTGGTAGAAATAACGTCCTTCATGGGAGCCGCTCTTAAAAGTCTGGTTGGCAGGGGTCATATTGTACTTTCCATTTTCTGATTCGTTGACAATTAACAAACACCTCTCAAAACTTATTTTTACTCTCTATATGATTTCAAAAACTTAAAAAGCTCTAGCACATGATTTAATCCCTGCTTCCCTCTGCGAAGGGCCTTTCTTTTACTTTTATGTTGAGTCAGTTTTCCTACTTCTTTCTATCTTAGAAGCAAACACTAGTGTCAACTTTGGTGCAACAATTTTTATATGCTTGTATATTGCACTTATTATATTGCTTTGTGTTGACAAATATCCATGAGATATATATGTTGAAAGTTGAAAGCAATTGCTGAAGCTTAAATCTTCCTTTGTGTTGGTTAAATACCTTTTACTTAGAATCTATTGCTTTATGAGTTAACTCTTATGCAAAACTCTTTGATGCTTGTCTCGAAAGTACTATTCATGAAAAGTTTTTGCTTATATGATTCAGTTGTTTGCTCATTATCTACTTGCTAGCAAACTATAGACCATTGACCTGGATCACTTCATTCATAACATGTGCTTTACAATACTATTTGATCAAGATTATGATTGTAGCATGTCACCTCAGAAATTATTTTGTTTTTATCGTTTTACCTACTCGAGGACGAGTAGAACTAAGCTTGGGGATGCTTGATACGTCTCAAACGTATCTATAATTTCTGATGTTCCATGTTGATATTATACCAATTGTTACATGTTTTATATACACTTCATAGCATTTTTATGCATTTTCTGGGACTAACCTATTAACAAGATGCCACAGTGCCAGTTCCTGTTTTCTGCTGTTTTTGTATTCCAGAAAAGCTAGTCTGGAAATATTCTCGGAATTGGACGAAACTTGGACAGAACCTCCTATTTTTCCAACACGACACGGAGTCCAAGGAGAGACGGAGGGGAGCCACGAGGCAGCCACACCATGGGGCCGCGGGCCCCCCTGCCGCGCCGTGGGGTGGTGTGGGCCCCTGGGCTCCAGCCGCCCCTTTCGCCTATTTATTCTCCCGACGCGAAAACCCTAAATACCCGAGCCATTATCCACGAAAAGTTCCAGAGACGCCGCCGCCGTCAACCCTAGCTCGGGAGGGTTCAGAAGCTCTTCCCGGCACCCTGCCGGAGAGGGGAATCATCACCGGAGGGCTCTACATCACCATGCCTGCCTCCGGAGTGATGCGTGAGTAGTTCATCCTTGGACTACGGGTCCATGCAGTAGCTAGATGGTTGTCTCTCCACTTTATGCTATCATGTTTAGATCTTGTGAGCTGCCTATCATGATCAAGATCATCTTATTGTAATGCTACATGTTGTGTTTGCTGGGATCCGATGAATATTGAATACTATGTCAAGTTGATTATCAATCTATCTTATATGTTATTTATGATCTTGCATGCTTTCCGTTACTAGTAGATGCTTTGGCCAAGTAGATGCTTGTAACTCCAAGAGTGAGTATTTATGCTAGATAGTGGGTTCATGCCTCCGGTAATCTGGGAGAGTGACAATAACTTCTAAGATTGTGGATGTGCTGTTGCCACTAGGGATAAAATAACCGATGCTTAGCTTAAGGGTGCGCCGTTAGGTCTAATGCATTTGTTTACATTACGCACATTACTTAATGCATTATCCGTTGCTTGCAACTTAATACCAACGGGGAACTCGGATGACAACCTGGCGGTGGATTATTAGTCATAGACGCTGTTGGATAACGGTCTATGTATTTTGTCGTAATGCCCACATGAATATCATAGTAATCATCATGTCATATATATGCATTGTCATGCGCTCAATATTTTGTCAATTGCCCAGCTGTAATTTGTTCACCCAGCATGTTAGTTATCTTTTATGGAGAGACACCACTAGTGAACTGTGGACCCCGGTCCATTCTTTTACACTGATAATACAACCAACTGCAAACATTGTTCCTTTTCATTCTCTGCAATTTACTACTGTTTTCCACACCATACGTTTAATCCTTTGTTTTCAGCAAGCCGGTGAGATTGACAACCTCACTGTTTCGTTGGGGCAAAGTAGTTTGATTGTGTTGTGTAGATTCCACATTGGTGATCGAGTAAACGGCGCCACCAACAACCTTCAGAAGTGATTTCTTGCTCCTACTGGTCGATTAAACCTTGATTTCATACTGAGGGAAACTGCTGCTACACTGGTTCATACCTTCCTCTTGGGGTCTCCCAACGAACGTGTGATCCACGTCATCAATCACTCCTCCAGACGATGGAGAGATACATCCTCTAGGCCATCTCAGTATTATTATTGTCACCCAATCGTCTGGCCAGACACAACGTGATTAATCACGGGACAATATAAATACGGAATGAGAAAACAGAATGATATTGGTACGAGAATTATATGTGTTATGATTAAAGGATTTAATCACACTAGAGCACATTGTCTCAATCTCGAGGTATCATTGGTATCGTGTATGTAAGGGATTAGTGTATGAGTAACACACATGTTCTGTCGTTCACCATAAACACATGGGAGCCAGTACGGCCGTCTAGGTCCCAATGCTGGTTATTGTCTGGTAAGCTCCCAGGCATGACTTTGTGTTTACTGAACCTTTCGGGTCACACACTTAAGCTGTGAGTCAATCCTTTGTTGAGAGATTAAAGTAGTAGTTTTGTGGTTATGAGAAAAGGTCGGAGTCCCTCCGATGTCACAGAAACAACTCCGGAGTAATTCGGAGGTGTTTCCGGTGAAGTTATCATGAGAGAGAAATAATGCCGGATTAGGGTAGAATTTCCCGAGAGAGAAATATGGCGAACATGAGATGTTCCGGGATGCCGGAACTATTTCCGACATCAGTGGATAGAGTCGATGATTTTATCTATAGAGTATATTGTTGGCCCAGTGGAAACCGGGGTACCATGGGCCGGCCTGCCACAGCCCTCGACGCTCCGCGGGAAATTCTGCTAAGGACCAGGCGTTCAGCCTGGCGAGCCTCGCGAGGGACTTTTCCCTCGCGAGGGTTTCTTCACTCTGCTGAGCTTCTCTGCTAAGGACCAGACGCTCAGCCCGATGGGCCTCGAGAGGGACTTCTGCCTCGGGAGGACCTCTCCTGCCCAGAAAACCACCAAGTCCTGGCGCATCTCCGCGCCACCCTCGCGAGGCCTCCCTCACGAGGCGTCAAGTACTACAGAACCTCAGCGAGGCTCTAGGCCCTCGCAGGGTTCCTTCAAGTGGAAGCAAGCTCCTGCACCCGCTGCAGAGCGCACATGGGCTCTGCGACCGACGTAGAGTGACGCGTGCGCCTGCGCGCGATGACGACGACGCCGCAGTTGCCATTCTCGTGTATAAAGCAGTCAACAAAGCTGGGGCAAGCAAAGAGGACTCCAAGGATTGCCATTTTGGTGATAAAGCGACCGGCCGCCAATACGCTCCAAGCGCGACGTCATCGTGGGCACGCCACGAGACTCTGCAGCGCCAGCCCACTGTCCTGGATGGACGGTGGCTTTTTCTGCCAAGACGACGTGCTCTCTGCCATGGACCGCGTCCATGGACAACCCCGACGCCGTGCGCTGCGCCCCACCTTTGCCACCGTGTGGATTCCCTTCCCGCCTGTAGTTTTCGGGGAAAAGGACCGAGGCAGTATATAAGGAGGCAGCGTACGACCAAGGAGGGGATCCCGGATTCATCAACTCATTCCACACTCCACCAGCTACGTCTCAAGGAAGAAGACGGAGCTCCTTCCACCATAGTCCACCATAGCCATAACTGTGCCCTCGGCAAGCACATTGTACTGTGAACCTCTCCAAGCAGTGCAAACATCTTAGCAGGACGTAGGGTCTTTACACCTCGCGGTGGGCCTGAACCTGGGTAGCGGCTCGTGTTCCTTCTCTGTCGTGATGTTCCTCACCGAGCTCGATGAGCACCGTCGCCGAGATTGTTGAGGATTTGTTTGACGTTGTGTTCAGCCCCTTACTCGATTCCTGGCTTTTGAGAGACATCCCTAGTTCGTGGGACTAGTCTCCGACATTTGGCGCGCCAGGTAGGGGGCTGAGGCGCGTCTTCAACTTCTTCAACCTCTCCGCGCCATGACTGACACGTGAGTTGCGCGTCTCGCGCGACGGACGTCTGGCAGAGCCAACACCGAGCCCACCACCAACAACAACCCGCGTGGACGCCCACGCGCCAACCGCGCTTCAGAGCGCAACGCCGAGCCACGCGTCGAGCACCCTGAGGACGACGGCGGCAACGACGACGACGACGAGGGAGCTTCCTCCCTGCACCCATCCAGGCGCGAGAGCGCCTCCACGTAGAGCCGGGTGGCGCCCAGTCCAGCCACTATGCTACTGATGGCCCAGGAGGTGCTGCGCTACCGCCCCACGCAGGCGGGCCACGACAACTGGCTCAGGCGCCTCGAGGAGCTCATTAACGTCGCCGCCGTTCCTGCCGCACCCACTGCAGCACCAGTGCCTTCTTGCTCGCTGGTGCGCCACTCCGAACGCGAAGGGAACATAGCGCACGGCGCTCCTCCTCCCCCTCCGCCTCCGCCACCACCTCCTCCAGCTGGAGCTCCGGCGGGAAACCACCGCGCCGCGTCGCACGCATCTTCTCCGCACGACTGCCAGATTGTGCAGCGAACTCCAGCGGATGCGCGCGTGGAGATCGAGCGCCAGAGGGACCGCCACAACCGCGTCGTCCAGGAGATTGCAGCTGCAGGCCGCTAGAACCGCGGCGCGCTCGCTGGAGGCGCTGTGACATACGCCACGGGCTGCACCGCCTTCACCCGCAACTTGCGCCGTGTCGTCTGGCCGGTGGAGTTCAAGCCAGACCTCCCCCCGCGCTACGATGGCAGGACCAACCCTCTGGAGTTCCTGCAGCTCTATACCGTCTCCATCCAGGCCGCGGGAGGCAACGACAAGGTGATGGCCAACTGGCTCTCCATGGCGCTCAAGGACTCCGCGCTCTTGTGGCTCATGAACCTCCCCGAGAACACCATCGACACATGGGAGGACCTCTGCAAGGTCTTCATCGCCAACTTCAAGGGCACCTACGCGCGCGCACTCACCTACAACGACCTTCGCGTGGTGCGCCAGAAGCCTGACGAGACCCTCCGCAGATACATCCAGTGCTTCAGCCAGGTCCGCAACAAGATTCCGAACATCCCGACTCGCACGTCATCTCCGCCTTCAGGGAGGGCGTCACGAACCGCCGGATGCTCGAGAAGCTCAGCATCCACGACACTCTCACCTTGGTGGTGAAGCTCTTCGACCTAGCTGACAAGTGCGCCAAGGCTGAAGAGGGCCTCCTCTTCGTCTAGAAGGAAACGAAGGAAGACCCTCTTGAGGGGTCCAGGAGCAGGAAGAAGCCTGTCGAGAAGCGCAAGACCACCGCCATCCTCGCGGCAGAGCCTGACGCTAAGCAGCCTCGCGAGGCCTCTCCGGCGGCTGATGAGAAGAAAGTGGACAATCGCCCGTTCTGCATCGACCACAACAGGCACAATCACGTGACTGAAGACTGCTGGGAGCTCAAGCAGCTCAGCAAGGAACGCGAGAAGAACCAAGGCCGTGGCGGCCGGGAGGCGGCGCCACAACTTCCAGCAGAGGGCTCAGGGGAACAACGCCGGGCAAAACGGCAATCTCCCCGTGAGAACCCTGGGGCTACCAGGCCCCTCAGGGGGCAATAGCGTGCATCCTCGGCGGGTCTCAGGCGCCCAAGTCCAACAACCACTTCAAGCAGTTCTCTCGCGAGGTCAACGCCGCGCTTCCAGGGATTGAGGCATCCCAGCCCCTCAAGTAGTCGCAATACACCATTGCCTTCGACTCCAAGGACCACCCAAAGTCGACCAAGGCTGTCGGCACCATCCCTCTGGTGTGCACCCCCATCATCAACAACATCTTCATCGCCAAGACGCTCATAGATGGGGGTGCAGGCTTGAACGTCATCTCTGTCGAGACCTTCGAGCAGCTTCAAGTGCCATACGAGTGGCTGATGCCCTCCAGGCCCTTCACGGGGGTGACAAGTGGCTCCACCACTCCACTAGGGCAGGTGCGGCTCGCGGTCACCTTCGGCACGCCGCAGAACTACCGCACCGAGCAGATCGACTTCGACGTCGCGCACATTGGCCTGCCCTACAACGCCATCCTCAGCTACCCCGCCCTCGCGAAGTTCATGGCCGTCACTCAGCACGCGTACAACATCGTCAAGCTTCCAGGCAGCGGCGGCACCATCGCCATCCACGGTCAAGTCTAGGACGCAGTGCGCTCTGTCGAGACCGCCTACAAGGCCGCTATTCTGGCATTCCCCGCTGATGAGGACATAGAGCCCCTCGAGAGGCCCGCGAAGAAGAAGCAACTGTTTTCACAGGAGCAGGCAGCCACAAAGAAGGTGTCGCTGGACGCCAGCGGCTCGGGGCTAGCGTCACCATAGGCGCTGGCTTGCCTCCCAAATAGGAAAGCGCGCTCGTCGCCTTCCTCAGGGCAAACTCTGACATGTTCGCATGGACACCGTCAGAGATGTCCAGAGTACCGAGGGAGGTGATCGAGCACCACTTAGCCGTGTGTCCAAACACATGCCCCGTGAAGCAGAAAGCACGGCGCCAGGCGCCAGAGAAGCAAGAGTTCATAATCAAGGAAGTAGAGAAGTTGAAAGAAGCACACATAATCCGAGAAGTCGCACACCCCACATGGCTCTCCAACACAGTGGTCGTCCCCAAACACACCGGGGACGGCAGGCTCTGCATCGACTACACCGACCTCAACAAGGCCTGCCCCAAGGACCCGTACCCCATGTGTTGGGGGAAAGATAACCCGGTAGGCCCAAGGACAGTGAAGCTATGACCCACCAGGAGGAAAGACTGGCGAGGCCCACCAGATCATCTTGGGCCGGGCTACATTGATGGACCGATGAGTTAATTAGTAACCCGGTATAAACAAGGAAGGTTCTAGAAGACCCGGAGGCAGTATGCAAGACTTGGGGGCGAAGATAGATGAGTTAGACTTTGGTTAGGACTCCGAGTTCGGGCGTGACCCGGCCTTACCTTGTAATCGACCAGGAGACCCGGGTGTCTATATAAACCAGCTCCTGGGACTTAGAACAGGACGAACTTTAGAGAGACTTGAGACACAAGCTTATAGCGAGAGAACCCTTGTAACCTAGACTCGGAACCCGCCGGTGTTGTTATCCGCCGGGTGATCGAGATCGATATGAGAATAGAGAAACACTAGGCTGGAAGTAGGGCTGAACTAGGATACAACCATTTTCCCTAGCGAGCTAAACAATCTCCTGAACGCTATGACTGCCTTGCCTCCAATCTCAAGTTACCACCTGGTAACACCTGCCATGACAAAACAACGACAGTTGGCGCCCACCGTGGGGCAAGCGTCAAAAAGCGTTATCATCACGGGAGAAGCTCTGTGAGGCATGCAGAACCTGGCCATCGGCCGGGTCATCATCAATCTACAAGGAGAGCACGTCGTGGATGATTCCGGGTGGAGCCTGGAGTCAGGTTCATTAGAGACTGGCTCAGTCGTTCCGATCGGGCGGATCAATGTCTTCGTGGGGATGATAGGTACATCGAAACCCGCCCTGCAATTCTCTGACACTGTATCTAAGACAGGAACCACCATTCACTCGGATGGAGAGGAATCAGTTGGGACGACGGAGATCGAGTCAGGAAACGCCACGCAGGGGCCGGGTCAGAAAAGCAGGCTTGGGCTCCACGTGGCCAGATCAATGATGATACCGAATCAATCTTGGAATTGTTTGAGGATCGCTATGGATACGAGGTAGAATAGGAGGAGTACGAGTCAGAACCGGGTCCGGCGCACCGGGCTGCGGTCTACGCCGCTCAGCAATCAACACAGAACCAGTCCAACAACAGCTTTGGCGGTAGTAACCCAGCCAGGTCAAGTGGCGCCGGGTTTGGCGATCAGAGAACCAGTTATCCAGGAGCAACAGCAGGTCAGGGTAGATGGAGAACATGCATCAGTTAGTACCGAGTCAGAAAATACAGCGGCACATAGAAACATGTTTGGATTCTTGGCGAACAGGGCAACGGGTCAAGGAACATCAGCTTTACCTAACCCGCCCCCACGCGATTCCTTAGTGACCTGCCAGTTGATCCAGCTGCAATAGCAAATCCTGTGACCCCAGCAGTGGCAGCAGCGCAAGTCAGGGCAACAGACCCGGCTCACATCAATTACGAGCAGCAGATGGCATCGTTACAACGGCGTTTTGATCAGCAAGCGGCGCTGCAGCGGCAGTTGGATCAGCAGGAGAGTTTTTACGGCAAGCGGCAACAGCATTAGAAAATAGATCCAGAGAACAGCAACAGAGACAACAAAGTTTGATTGGCCGTGGTGGTCACATTAACCCGGCTAATCTATTCCAGACGCCGCAGGATCAGTTGATTGGAGGAACACCTGTAGTTCAAGCTACAGGACGATGGTGGCTAACCCGCCGGCCCAGCGCAAGCCGGGTCACCAGTTGTACCAACCGGAGGAGCCGGCAGAGATATTGAAGCTATGCCACCACCACAACCCAGATTTCACACGCCAGCGGGTCATTACAGTAACCCGGCTGACAATGTATATGCAGCTACAGTTGCACTAGATCGTATTCCATTGGGCGATTCACCTGCAGAAATAGAAGCAAGACGCGCCATTGATATGCTACGAACGGCCGTAGCCCAGCAAGCAAATTACACGCATCGGAAAAGCGCGTTGCATTCAACAACTTTTCACAGCCGTCGTACCAGGAGTCGTCATGGCGAGTCACCAAGGCCAGCCGGGTTAGCAGCCGCAGGGCAGCAGGATCCGGCGGGTCAGCAAATCAAGTACCACAGCAACAACCGAGACAGGTGGCTCCAGCAGCATCAAGAGCTCAGGCCATAGTTGATAGCTCCAGGGCGAGGCGCGCAGCAAATGTACAACCCGCCGTGGTACCTGCCGGAGGAGCCGGAGAAATCCCACGGGCGGGTTCAGTATCTAATCAGCAAGTAGCAAGGGCAGGACATTGAAGTAGCATCAACGATGGCGGGTCCCAAGTGCCTCATCGATTCCATCAGATCAGAGCCATATCCAGATAAGTTCAAAGAACCTAGTAAAATTTCAAATTATGATCCTAGCATAGATCCTGAGACATGGATAAATAGTTACGAGATGGCTATGAGTATTCGTAATGCATCTGAAAATATTTGTGCTAAGTTTATGTATCTAATGATGAGTGAAGGTGCAGCGAAGCTATGGTTCAACACTATACCAGAGAAATCTATCAGTTCCTGGAGTCAGCTCAGGGCGGCTTTCATCAAGAACTTCCATGGGACGTGCAAGAGGTTATACACAATTGAGGACCTGGATCGGTGTGTACACAGGAAGGGCGAGTCAGCACGCAATTGGATGCGCCGGATTACAGAGATCCTCCACTCTTCCACTAATATTTTGCCAACCAGCGCGATGTCAACGTTGGAGAAAAATTGCAGATATGACCCGGTTGTTCAGAAAATGAGTCGCATGAGGAACAGCCCAGGAGCAAATGATATAACCATGGGAGAAGTGTTGGACGCAGCCAACAAGCATGCTTACACAGATAAAACCAAGGATGAAACTGAGGAAGATAAAGGAAAGGGTAATGTGAACAATGGAGGAAGAAACAACAACAACAACAACAACAGCAACAACAACTATCATAAGAGGCCACACGCAGAGGACAATTCAGATCTAGTTGCAAACGCAAATACCGGGTCAGCGAGACCCAGAACAGATGGAAATTTCAGAGGAAACAACTACAATGGAGGTAACAACAACCGTGGGCCACCGCGTCCCCCGGGTCACTTTGATCCGATGAAGATGCCGTGCCCGCGTCACAGTCGAGATGGCAGACCCGCCAATCACTCCTTGGAGCAGTGCGTGGATCTGCAGAGATGGAAGAACATGGAAATCCAGAGGGTAATGCGCGGCGCAGGAAACGGTGGAGGACCCGGCCGAGGTAACCCGGCTAATGGTCCTGTGCCCAATGCTAATCCAGAAGCCGGCAACCCTGACAACAACCAGAACAGAGAAAATCAAGGGGGTTATCAGGAAAACCCGAAGCGTCTTGGCGGGTATCATGTTCACACGCTCAATACATCAAAGAGAGAGAAAAAGTTGATTCAGCGTTCAGTTAATATGGTTTCATCGCGTACCGAAATATTTGAAGTACTCAGAAGTTCCAGTAACATGGAGTAGAGAGGATCACCCGCCCAATATTGAATCACCGGGTCTCCTTGCCTTGGTGGTCGCACCTCAGGTGGCGGGTTATGTTCTGAACAAAGTTTTGATGGATGGAGGCAGTGCTATCAACATCTTGTACTACGAGACGTTCCTGCGTATGAATCTCAAAAAGTCACAGTTGCAGCCGACCAACACCATATTTCATGGGATAGTACCGGGGAAGTCACATAGCCCGGAGGGAAAAATAACACTTGATGTTGCGTTTGGTGAGTCCAAGCACAAGTTTCGTATGGAGAAAATTACTTTCGAAGTTGTGAAGTTGGAGAGCCCGTATCATGCTCTCTTCGGAAGACCGGCCTTTGCCAAATTCATGGCCAGGCCCTGTTACGTGTATCTACAGTTGAAAATCCCAAGCTCAAATGGAGTTATCACTATTCATGGAAGCCGGGATATGGCGGCTGAGTGTGACAATGGCGATGCAGCTTTGGCAGAACGAGCATGTGCAAAGGAGGAGCTGCGGTACTACACGTCTCAGGTAGACCCGGCTGATAGAACCGTGTTACAGAGAACCACGGCTGAAGAGAAAGAAAAGTTCAAACCCGCCCAAGATACTAAGATGGTTGATTTCACACCCGGCGATTCTTCCAAGCAGTTCGCCGTGGGGTCCAATTTAACTGACAAATAGGAAAGCGCGCTCATCGAGTTCATCCGTGAGAACAGGGACGTTTTTGCATGGACACCTAGTGACATGCCTGGCGTACCTGCTGAACTCGCTGAGCACAAGTTACATGTTAACCCGGGTGCAAAACCTGTCAAGCAGGGTTTGCGCAGATTGAATGAGGAAAGAAGAAAGATTGTGGGAAAAGAAGTAGCCCGGCTCTTGGCCGCGGGCTTTATCATGGAGGTTTTCCATCCCAAGTGGTTGGCTAACCCGGTACTTGTGTTGAAGAAAAATAATGAATGGCGGATGTGCATAGACTACACCAGTTTGAATAAGGTTTGTCCCAAAGATCCTTTTGCGTTACCTCGTATTGATCAGATTATAGATGCAGTTGCAGGCAGCGAGCTCTTGTGTTTTTTGGATGCATATTCGGGTTACAATCAGATCAAGCTCAATGAGGAGGATTGGGAAAAGACAGCTTTCATAACCCCTTTTGGGGCGTACTGTTACAAAAATATGACCTTTGGGTTGAAGAACGCAGGGGCCACTTACCAGAGGTGCATCCAGAATTGTTTTGCGAAGCAGATTGGCCGCAACGTGCATGCTTATGTTGATGATGTAGTAATCAAGTCAGAGAAAGCCGGGTCACTCATTGATGACCTGAGGGAAACTTTTGCTAATCTGAGGAAGTATAAGATGAAGCTCAATCCCACCAAGTGTGTGTTTGGAGTTCCAGCGGGGATGCTGTGTCACAGCGTGGAATCGAGGCTAACCCGGCAAAAATCAAAGCTATACAGAGTTTGAAGAAGCCAGAGGAGCTGGCTGATGTTCAGAAGCTTACGGGATGCATTGCAGCCCTAAGCCGGTTTATTTCGAGGTTAGGAGAGAAAGCATACCACTTTACCGGCTCTTGAAAAAATCAGACAAGTTCGTGTGGGACAAAGAAGCGGATGATGCTTTTGAGTTGTTGAAGCAAACATTGGCAGAGGCGCCAATCTTGGCGGCTCCTGCTCCAAAGGAACCTTTGTTGTTGTACATCACAGCAGGACCACGTGCAGTGAGTGCCGTGGTGGTAGTAGAAAGAAAAGAGGAAGGAAAAGAACACCCGGTCCAGAGGCCGGTTTACTATGTTAGTGAAGTGCTTTCAGAAACCAAGCAGAGGTATCCACATTGGCAGAAACTTGTTTTTGGTGTCTTTATGGCGACCCGGAAATTGAAGCATTACTTTTTGGAGCATCCATTCAGAGTTGTTAGTTCGATCCCGCTAGCAGAAATTATCAGAAATTCAGATGCAACGGGACGGGTCGCCAAGTGGGCGATAGAGATGGGTGATTATCACATCAGTTATGAGCCACGCACTGCTATCAAGTCTCAGGCCTTGGTAGATTTTGTTAATGATTGGACAGAGTTAAGCATGCCACAGCAAACACCCAGCACCAAAAACTGGGTCATGCATTTTGACGGGTCAAAGCAGCTCGAAGGATCAGGAGCCGGCGTGGTGCTCACATCACCAAGAGGTGAAAAGTTGAAGTATGTTTTGCAAATTCACTTTGATTGCTCCAACAATGTGGCAGAGTATGAGGCCCTACTTCACGGGTTACGTATGGCAAAGGAGATGAACATCAAGCGCATTCATTGTTTTGGAGACTCGGACCTCGTTTCCCAGCAGGTGTCTGGAACTTGGGACCGAAAAGATGCAAATATGGCGGCTTACAGAAGAGAAGTAGACAAGGTAGCCGGGTTCTTTTCTGGCTATCAGGTGGATCACATCGATCGCAGGAAAAATGAGGCAGCAGATGCTTTGTCGAGACTCGGCTCACGCAGAGAGCCGGTTCCACCAAATGTTTTCTTGGATGAGCTATGGAACCCATCAGTCAAAATAGAAGCAGAAGAGGATCTGGGATGCCCGGATCAAGTTTCAGATTTAGTTGCTCATGTGCATGAAAGACCAGAGTGGACCGAGCCATACATTGCTTATCTCCTGCGCGGCGAGTTACCAGTGCAAGAAGTCATAGCCCGGCAAATTGTGCGGGGCCAAGTCATATGTGGTTATTGGCACAGAGCTGTTTAAGAGAAGTCCTTCAGGGGTGTTTCAACGTTGCGTTTCCCCTGAGGAGGGACAGAAGATTCTCAGAGAAATACATGAGGGAGACTGTGGTCATCATGCTTCGACCCGGTCTTTGGTAGCAAAAGCTTTCAGACACGGATTTTTCTGGTTAACCGCCCTGGCAGACGCGGAATATTTGGTCCAGAGATGTGATGGATGTCAAAGATATGCCAGGCAAGCTCATGTGCCGGCTCAGGAGTTGAGAACATACCAATCACATGGCCTTTTGCAGTATGGGGTCTTGATATGGTGGGTCCCTTTCAGATGTCTCCATGTAAGAAAACACACCTCTTAGTCGCCATAGATAAATTCACCAAGTGGGTTGAGGTTATGCCAGTTACAAATTGCGAGGCAATCACAGTGGTGAAATTCTTGGAGCGAATCATATACCGCTTTGGCTACCCACATAGTATCATCACAGATAATGGGACAAACATGTCCCTTGGCGAGACAGAGATATTTTGTGCTGAGAAGGGCATACGCTTGGATGTTGCGTCAGTTTCTCATCCACAAGCCAATGGTCAAGTAGAGAGAGCAAACCAAGAATTGCTCCGTGGTTTGAAGCCAAGACTCCGGGTTCCATGTAAGAGAGCAGCAGGAGCTTGGGTAGAAGAACTGCCATCAGTTGTGTGGGGTATCAATACCACACCAAATAGATCAACCAAGCAAACACCGTTTTTCCTGGTCTATGGAGCAGAAGCTGTTTTACCAAGTGATATCATACATGACTCCCGTGTGTGGCGGCTTATGTTGAAGTTGAGAACGAGCAAACCGGCAAGATGCAGTTGATCTGTTAGAAGAAGAAAGGGAACGAGTCCTGGAGAGGTCTCAATTTATCAGCAAGATTTGCGGCGCTATCATGCTCGCCGGGTCAGAACGAGAACTTTTCAAGAGGGTGACCTAGTTTTGCGATTGACACAATCACAAGCTGGGATGCACAAGCTGTCACCTCCATGGGAAGGACCTTTTATCATAAGCCGGAAATTGCACAAGGGTCATATTACTTGGTTGATGCTAGAGAGAAAAGTGACTGGCTGAACGATACTGATCACAGCACCAAAGCATTGGAGGAAAGGAACAGGCCGTGGAACATAGCACAGCTTCGTCCTTACTACACTAGTTTAGAATTGAGTCCTCAAAATGTAACACACGATGTAAAAAGACAGCAGGTTTCAGACGCACTCTTTTCCTTACCAGGGTACCTAAGGGGACTGGAAGGTTTTTAATGAGTTGACACAATCACAAGCTGTGATGCACAAGCTGTCACCTCCATGGGAAGGACCTTTCATCATAAGCCGGAAATTGCACAACGGGTCATATTGCTTAGTTGATGCTAGAGAGAAAAGTGACTGGCTGAACGATACTGATCACAGCACCAAAGCATTGGAGGAAAGGAACAGGCCGTGGAACATAGCACAACTTCGTCCTTACTACACCTAGTTTTAGAATTGAGTCCTCAAAAATGTAACACACGATGTAAAAAGACAGCAGGTTTCAGACGCACTCTTTTCCTTACCAGGGTACCTAAGGGGACAAGAAGGTTTTTAATGAGGCGGCTTGCTGATCTAATATATGAATAAAGATATATGTGCCCAAAGAATCACCTCTTTTATGCATTTACTTTACAGTTTTTGCTTATTTTTGTTCAAATTCATCATATTCATAACAATGAGCCGGAAACTCCTGAAAGAGGAGACCCGCCATTGTATTACTCATAACGATGAGCCGGAAACTCCTGAAAGAGGAGACCCGCCATTGTATTATCCAACTGAGAACAATGAGCCGGAAACTCTAAAGAAAAGAGACCCGCATTGCATATTTTGGTCTTAGGGGCTACTTGCTTCATGAAAGTACAGCTTCAAACCTAATGACCCGGCCATGATACCACTTTGGTCATGGGGGCTGATTATCTTTAAGGTACAGCTGCAATCCCATAACCCGGCTATTTTTTAAGCCATTATTTTCTTGTTTATCTTACTTAAGCTTGATGTGACTCGCGATTATATGGCCTGTTTGTTCTCCTGTAATTTCAATCGTTATGATGCCCATGGGGACTTAATTGACACTGTTTTTACAGAATGAGATGCAACAGTGAGAATCCATGCGAAAGCCGACTTATTAAAGATAAACAAAAGGGTCATCTCAACCATTGAATTTTGCAGAGCTAACACATAAGAATTTTTTGTTACATCTCATGCAAATTCACAAGGTGTACATGCACACCATCAAAAGAATATTGTATCAGGCATAAGTTATTACAGCAAACGCCACAAAGGGCCAAATAAGACATTGTTTTTTTTTGCAGAAATCAATCTGCAGGAGCAAAGTTCATTGTTCAGTTGTAGTGGTAGGAGCCTTTGTCGGGTCATCAGTTGTTGGCTCTGTGGAAGGAGTAGCGGTCGGCTCTGGCTCAGGAACAGAACTTGTGGTCTCTTCTGCTTGGCTCGCCGGGTTTCCCTTGGAAGCCTCTGCCGGGTCAGCCACCACTTGAGTAGATTCTTGAGTCTTGGGGGCTTCCTTTGACTTGGCCTTGCTAGAACCTTCCCCAGTGCTTGCAATACTCGGCTTGGATTTCCAGCAAATTGCGTTCAGCTTATACCCAACAATGTTATTATCATCTACGCTTGGATGGCTGGGAGGGGGCATAGCTGGTGTCCCTGACCCGGCAACAGCAGAAGCAGCCACTTGCTCAGATGCCTTTGGAGGAACCACAATGGTTGGCTCTGGCTCTGGGGATGCGATCTGCCGGGCTTTCTTGTCAAAGTCGGGTTGAAAAATGTCTAACCTGAGGCCTTCAGCAATAGTTGTGGCAGGGTACTGGATCATCTTATCAATTTGGGCAAAAGACTTGTCGTCGAAGCGCGAGCCATCTAAGTTGAACTCTGGGAATCCTTTAGCAAGTTTGGCCAGGTCAATATCTGGGTAGTGAGATTTGGCCAACGCAAGAGTGCGCATCGCACCCTTGCGACATCAAGATATCTTCCAGCGGGAAAACCATTCAGGAATAGTGGAGAGATGGCTCAGAAAATTCCTCAATGATTTGGGCGGCTCATCTGTTCCACGGGCTGCAGCAATTGCTCGCCCGGCTCCATAGTACAGTTGCTGTACCAAGGCCATTACACTCCGTATTTGTGTTTCAGTGTTTTCCAAGTTCAGATGATTCCGGGTTCCTGCAAAAATATTAACAAGGTTTTCATGAGTATGATAAGAAAAGTATACAGATTCAGGCAAGACAAAAGACAAAAGATTCATACCCCAGATTGCCTTTACAAGATCACCTAGAAGGTCAGTGAAAGACTTGAGGGCTTTCTCTGCCTCAGCTAATTTTTTCTCGGCTGACTCTAGCCGGGTCTTCCAACTTTCTTCAAGCTTCTCCACTTCCTTCTTCAGAGATAAATTTTCCTCTGTTGAGCTGGATAGGGAGGCTTCCAGTTCTTGGCTTTTTCTCCATTTCAGATTTTAGCCGGTCTCACTGGCAAGTTGCTCAGTGAGCCGGCTAATTTCCTCAGCAACGTGAGAGGCGTTTTGCTGTTACAGACATGAATAATAAAGTTATTAGTACCTCAAGTTACTGATATAGATGCAATTTAGAACTTGGGGGCTGCAAATAGAAGAGGTAATAGTGGAAGAGAATTTTAGTCCCGAGTTGCTGCAGGCATACAACCCGGCACTTAGGGGCTACTCAGTTGAAGATTTTTGCCAAGTGAAATTTAAAGCACAAGGTGATATTTTTAGTCCCAGGTTGCTGCAGGCATACAACCCGGCACTTAGGGGCTACTCAGTGGAAATTTTACAGTCTACAAATATAGAGAAAATTTAGTCCCAGGTTGCTGCAGGCTCGCAACCCGGCACTTGAGGGCTACAGTTTGAAGTTTAATAAAGCTACAGTTTGAGTTATATACAATGTGTTGTGAAATATTTTTTAGCTATGTTATTTATAACAAGCACCAAGCTCATCAACAAGTGATAAACTTAGAGCTTGGGGGCTACTACATAAATATATTTAAAGAAGTAAGGGAAATTACCTCATGGCGCTTTTGGATGGTGGAGATGAAGCTGTCCTCAATACCCCGGTGTTGTGAAACCCGGGAAAAGTATTGGAGAGCAGAGCAGGAAGTTCCAGGCTATCCAAAGCGGTATCCCAGAATAAATAACCGGGTCTTTGCCACGGTTTCCAGCTTCAGTCTTCACTTCTGGTTCCATAACCTTGGCAATGGTAGTGGAGGGTCCATCTTGGATAACCTTTCGTGATCCCTACACTTGCACTTCTTCAGTATCTTTGTGACAGTGTTGGGGGAGTTGGTAGCAAACTTGGCCGGTGATGCCGGGTTATTGGTTCCAATAGCAGGGCTTGGGGAGTTGGTGCTTGAGGCTCCACTTCCATGGCTGCCGACTCAGAAATAGTTGGACCTTGAGCCGAAGCCTCTTGTACAACAGGCTCGCTCAAGGCCGGGTCAGAAGAGGGAGGCTCCAGAAGCATCGCCCTGGCACTGTACAAGGCAAATTCATGAGAAAAGTGTTTAAGAAAAATTAGTAAAAGGTATATGTACAAGAAAAGAAAAAAACATACCCAATATTGATCTGGATGTCATCAGGCAGGTGTGCCACGCTCTCATCTGAAGAAGCTGACAAAGATTGGGACTTAGAGACCCGGATTTTGCCAGCAAAACTAGACGAGGATTTGGAGGCACCAATCGTGGAGATAGCTTTACGAAGTGAAGTGTTGTAGGGGATACCTCCACTAAGGGAATCACAGGTTGAGGTAGACCGGGTCTTCCTCTTCTTGTTGGCCTCTTCCTCTTGTTCCTGTGGTTGCTCCTCAGGTTGAGATTTGTTCATCACATAATTATAGAAGCGAGAGTGTGGCACCTTTGCAATTGCGGCACAGGTTCTTTTGGAACTCGGAGGTTGAGCAGCTTTCTGACCCGGCATTTCAACAGCATCCAGGTCATCTTGTCCTGAGAGAGAAGTTGCGAGTTATCAGTAGAAGGGTTCGTTTGAACCGGGTCATTTTCAATCAGTTCAATAAAGAGCCGGCCAATAGAGTCAAGCTCACCATCATCTTCATTGTCTTTGTCCATCTCTGTTTCCTCATCGTCAAAAGAAAAAATAGAGGTGAAATATACAGACCACCATGCTTGGTCCTATTCAAGGAAAAAGAGAGAGTTAAAGAATTATAGGCAAATGGTTAGTTGTTTTGAAATAAAGGAGCAAGGTTGAAAAATTACTGAAGGTGGCAGGTTCTTGGCACTAAAAGGGGCAAGCCCGGTCAGTGCGATCTTTTCCTTGGTCTCGCCAAGAAGTTGCTTGGCGTTCTTCACCAATTGCTCATCAGTGAGAGTGATCTCAGAGTATCGCATATCATTAGTTGGCTCACCAGTATTCATGGAAAAGTCGGGTCCTGATTGAGAGTGGTTGGATAAACCAACCAACCCAGCACTTGACGAGGTCATTCCGGCCAAGCCGTGGGTAAGCACAGCTTTAGCCCGGTGTACCAGGCCCTCAACTTCGAGCCGGGCAGGAGCATCAGTAGCCCGGCTATTCATCTTGGCGTTGTATTTTAATGGAGAGTTCCGGAAGGCCGGGTAACGAGCCTCATCCTTTGCAGGAGAGGTGTCCTTACAGTAGAAATATGTGTTCCATCCTTTTGGGTGGCTGGCTAAGAGAAGAGCCGGGAGTAAGTGCTGGCATCTTTCCTACATTGGATAGAAACCCCCCGTATGGCCCTAGGCTTGGTTTTGCGGTTCTGGGGGTTGCAGTAAAAGATTTCAAGGAATAAAGCTAAGCTGGGAGGAACTTGGAGGTAGTCTTCACAAAAGACTACAAAGTTGCGGATGTTCAGAACAGAATTGGGCGCTATGTCTAAAGGAGTGAGGCGTAATATGACATGACCCGGCGAAAAAATAGAGAACCCGGCGGACGAAGCCCCCGGGTTACATGATCAAGGAGTACCACAATTTCATTTTCCTTTGGCTTGGGACGGATCTCCTCGCCTGCCGCGCGCCATTGGATCTCGTTCTTGGGCGGGAGCTCGCTGTAGCCCACATATTTTTGGAGAGTGGCTTCTGTCACGGTGGACTTTCCAGTTCACCGCTGCCAGAGTTGTGGGCGCGGCGGAGCTAGATGCGTCGCCGACAGATTTCTTCAAACCCTCGCCGTAGTCTTTTTCGCCATTGCTGAGAACTCAAAGAAGCTGAAAAGACCAGGGTTGAATGTGTATAGATTTAGATCAAGAAAGACATGCAAATGAGTAAAAAGGTGGTGCGGAGTACAAAGGAATGAGATTTACACTAAAAGGAAGAGCGATTGTACTAGGTTTGAGGAGATGTGGCTGGATCGAGCTTCGGGTGTTCAAGAACTCGCGTCTAGGGTTCTTGAGCTCTCTGTCTCGAGGTTGAAGATGAAGTGGCGGCTGGAGGGGAAAAGTGACTGCATTTACCCTGGGTCCCATTATTTATAATCGCGGTCAGAGTTGACCTAGGGGTAAAATGGTAAAAAGAAGAGAGACAAGATAAGATAAGATAAGGAATGTTGACCGACCGAGATTCAGGGGAGAATATTCTTTGACAAGTTCGACCAAAGTTCCGGAAATTGTGGAACCGGGTTATGAAAGAAACTATGGCAAAAGCTACTCAACGCAAAAAGAATCAATGTAACCCGGCATATTATTTTGTTAACCAGTTTTTATTTCAGGAGGATAATCTGAACTACAAAGGATGGCGGCTCTTCTCCAAAAGCTATGGTCATAGGTTGAAGAAGCACGCCAACTTGGAGTTCAAATCATCCTAGGGCTACTGTTGGGGGAAAGATAACCCGGTAGGCCCAAGGACAGTGAAGCTACGACCCGCCAGGAGGAAAGACTGGCGAGGCCCACCAGATCATCTTGGGCCGGGCTACATTGATGGACCGAGGAGTTAATTAGTAACCCGGTATAAACAATGAAGGTTCTAGAAGACCCGAGGTGGTATGCGAGACTTGGGGCCAAGATAGATGAGTTAGACTATGGTTAGGACTCCGAGTTCGGGCGTGACCCGGCCTTACCTTGTAATCGACCAGGAGACTCGGGTGTCTATATAAACCGGCTCCTGTGACTTAGAACAGGACGAACTTTAGATAGACTTGAGACACACAAGCTTATAGCGAGAGAACCCTTATAACCTAGACTCGGAACCCGCCGGTGTTGTTATCCGCCGGGTGATCGAGATCGATATGAGAATAAAGAAACACCAGGCTGGAAGTAGGTCTTTATCTCCTATGGAGAGGCTGAACAAGGATACAACCTTTTTTCCTAGCGAGCTAAACAATCTCCCGAACGCTATGACTGCCTTGCCTCCAATCTCAAGTTACCACCTGGTAACACCTGCCGCGACAAAACCACGACACCATGCCTCGAATAGATCAAATTGTGGACTCCACCGCCGGCTGCGACCTCCTCTGTTTTCTGGATGCCTTCTTAGGCTACCACCAGAACAAGATGGCAAAGGAGGATGAGGAGAAGACAGCATTTCTCACCCCTTGTGGTGTGTATTGCTATGTCTGCATGCCTTTTGGACTGAAGAACGCCGGTGCCACCTTCCAGTGGCTCATGAGGAAGGCCTTGGGGCTCAGATGGGGAGAAACGCAGAGGCCTACGTCGACGACATCATGGGCAAGACTCGTGAAGAGCACACCTCATGGAGGACCTCGGGGACCTTTGCCAGCCTACGCAAGGTGAACATCAAGCTGAACCCCGCCAAGTGCGTCTTCGGGTACCATCAGGCAAACTCCTCGGGTTCCTAGTGTCCCACCACGGCATAGAAGAAAATCCTGACAAGATCAAGGCCATAGAAGAAATGCAGCCACCTCGTCGCCTCAAGGACATGCAGCGCCTGGCGGGATGCATGGCCAGCCTAGGCCGTTTCATCTCCAAGTTCAGCGAGAGGGCCCTGCCATTTTTCAAGATCATGAAGCGGTCTGGCACATTCAAGTGGACACCGGAGGCAGACCAAGCGTTTGAAGACCTGAAGAAGTACTTGGCTAGCCCACCTGTCATGGATGCCCCAAGGCCCGGCGAGCATCTGAAGCTGTACCTGTCAGCCACTCCACAAACAGTAAGCTCGGCCTTGGTGGCAGAAAGGGAAGAGCCAGTCCTCGCCAAGAAGGACACCGCCACGCCAAGCCCAGATCCCCTCGATAAGGAAGCACCCTCTTCAGACCCCGAGCCTCATGTCGAGCCCACGCAACCAGAAGGCACCCTCGCCGAGGGTTCGCCTCAAGAGAGCCTCGACAAGGTTCCCGAGGAGCCCAGTGCTACATCGC
This sequence comes from Poa pratensis, assembly GCA_947311845.1. Taxonomy (NCBI): domain Eukaryota; kingdom Viridiplantae; phylum Streptophyta; class Magnoliopsida; order Poales; family Poaceae; genus Poa; species Poa pratensis. The sequence continues at coordinate 22,246,927 of CAMZMU010000064.1, forward strand.
CATCGACAACGCTCATCGAGCATCCCGTCTACTTAGTCAGCACGGTGCTGCGAGATGCTCATGAGCGATACACCACGCAGCAGAAGCTCCTCCTCGCGCTCCTCATCGCTTCCAGGAAGCTGCGCCACTACTTCCAGGGCCACCCCATCACGGTGGTCACATCCTTCCCTCTGGAGCAAATCCTGCGCAACCCAAACGCCACTGATCGCGTCGCAGGATGGAACATTGAGCTACAACCTTTTGGCCTGCGCTTCGACACCACCAGGGTCATCAAGGGAAGGGCATTGATCGCGTCTCCAACAACATCGCCGAGTATGAAGGCCTCCTCGCCGGGCTCAGAGCCACAATCGCCCTCGGCATCAAGCACTTACTCATCAAGGGTGATTCCTAGCTCCTCGTCAACTTCTCCAACAAGAGCTACATGCCTAAGGACGGTCACATGACCGCTTACCTCGAGGAGGTTCGCAAGCTCGAGAAGCACTTCAAGGGAATGGAGCTCAGGTACATCCCCGAAGGGAGAACCAGGAAGCTGATGACATCGCTAGGTGAGCATCGCGGAGAGAGGCTCAGCTGGCAGGCGTGTTCGAGGAAAGGCTCACCAGGGCATCGGTGAAACAGCCAAAAGAAGCGGCCAGCATGGACATTGACGAAGTGCTCCCACCAGCACCAACATCTGGAGCACCGAGCTGCGGTCCACCCTCAGGAGAACGCCTGTTGTTGGCCATGACACATCAAGAGATGGGCTGGATCGACGAGCTCAAGGAGTACCTCAGGGAAGGAGTCCTCCCTGAAGAGGATGCAGAAGCAGAGAGAATTGCTCGACAGGCCAAGTCATACTGCCTTCACGAGGGAGATCTATACCGCAAGCATCCAAATGGAGTTGCATTGAAATGCGTCCCCCCTGAAGAAGGCCGTCAGCTGATCAAAGACATACACAGTGGAGAATGTGGCCACCACACATCATCTCGCACCCTCGTGGGGAAGGTCTTCAGGAGTGGATTCTACTGGCCCTCAGTGCTTCAAGACGCAACCACCGTTGTCCAGGCTTGTGAGGCATGCCAGTTCCACGCCAACCAGGTTCATCAGCCTGCACTGGGGCTCCAGACCATCCTGCTCTCCTGGCCCTTTGCGGTCTGGGGGCTGGACATCCTGGGACCATTCCCACGCTCCAGCGGGGGCTACCGCTACCTCTACGTCGCCATTGACAAGTTCACCAAATGGGCGGAGGTCGAAGCGGTGCGCAGCATCCCGGCGAGATCAGCGGTGAAATTCATCAGAGGCCTGGCCTGCCGCTTCGGCGTGCCAAATCGCATCATCACCGACAACAGCTCACAGTTCACCAGTGGCATCTTCAGGGCCGACTGCGAAAGCCTCGGCACCGGCTCTGCTTCGCCTCGGTGGCTCACCCACGAAGCAATGGGCAGGCTGAGCGAGCGAACGCTGAAGTGCTCAAGGGCCTCAAGACAAGAAGCTTCAACCGCCTCAAGGCCCACGGCAAGAACTGGATTGAAGAGCTCCCCTCTGTGCTCTAGTCCATCCGCACCACCGCCACGAAGCCCACTGGAGAAACGTCGTTCGCTCTTGTCTATGGCGCTGAACCAGTCCTCCCCACCGAGATCAAGCACGGGTCCCCATGGATCCTTGCTTTCAACGAGGACAACCAAGAAGAGCTCCACAACGACGACCTGCTGCTGCTCGATAGACTACGTCGCCCGCGCTGCCCTCCAGGCGGCAAAGTACCAGCAAGATCTGCGTCACTACCACAGCCGCCACATTCGCCTGCGCACCCTCGAAACAGGTGATCTCGTCCTGAGGAGGATACTCTCTAGGGAGGGCCTCCACAAGCTCTCACCCATTGTAGCAAGGCCCCTACAGGGTCGCGCACATCGCCAGGCCCGGCGCGGTACGCCTCGAGACGGAAGACGGCACCCGGTCAAAAACCCGTGGAACATCTAGCATCTATGCAAGTTCTACCCGTGATCACGTCGCAGCAGGCATTTTTTGTCTCAAGAGGGAAGCATGCACCTTCACCTCCAAGCTTCACAAAAGCTTTTCCCTTCACGAGGGCCATCTCCACTGAGAGCTCTCTACAACGCGTCGCCACGGGCCGCGAGAAGCCTCAGCCACTCCATGTGGAACCCCATGCCCAGACATGGCGGACTTTGTCTTGGCCTCGCCAAGTGTAATGAACAACTTCAGGTCATCATGAACCTTTGCGCCTCAGCGCCGTTATGTAATATTGCTTGGTGAGTTGTTTTTCTTACGTTCATTCGCGCTCACATTTTTTCCCATGCGCACCTCGCGAGCGGGGGCTGAGCACGGTGCCTGTGCCTCGGGAGCATCCCAGCAGCATCGAAAAACCCAAAGGATCCGAGCTCTAACTCATGGTTCTCCGCCCACGACCGTTATCTCACTGATACGTCTCAAACGTATCTATAATTTTTGATGTTCCATGCTTGTTTTATACCAATTGCTACATGTTTTGCATCTACTTTATATCACTTTTATACACTTTTTGGGGCTAAGCTATTAACAGATGCCGAAGTGCCAGTTCCTGTTTTCTGCTATTTTGTATTCCAGAAAAGCTAGTCTAGAAATATTCTCGGAATTGGACGAAACTTCACGGGGATCCCAATTTTACCAGAACGCACCTGAAGGACCAAAGGAGCAGCAGAGGAGAGCCACCAGGGCCCCACACGCCACTAGGGCGCGGGTCCCACCTGGCGCGCCCTAGGGTGGTGTGGGCCCCTCGGGGGTCGTCAGCCGCCGCCCTTTCGCCTACTTATTCCCCCCGACGCGAAAACCCTAAGTGCCTGAGCCAATATCCACGAAAGGTTCCAGAGACGCCACCGCCGTCAACCCTAGCTCGGGAGGGTCCAGAACCTCTTCCCGGCACCCTGCCGTAGAGGGGAATCGTCACCGAGCCTTCTACATCGCCATGCCTGCCTCCGGAGTGATGCGTGAGTAGTTCATCCTTGGACTACGGGTCCATAGCAGTAGCTAGATGGTTGTCTCTCTCAATTTGTGCCATCATGTTTAGATCTTGTGGGCTGCCCTACATGATCAAGATCATATTATTGTAATGCTACATGTTGTGTTTGCTGGGATCCAATGAATATTGAATACTATGTCAAGTTGATTATCAATCTATGCCCTATGTTATTTAAGATCTTGCATGCTTTCCGTTACTCGTAGATGCTTTGGCCAAGTTGATGATTGTAACTCCGAGAGAGAGTATTTATGCTAGATAGTGGGTTCATGCCTCCGGTAATCTGGGAGAGTGACAGCAACTTCTAAGGTTGCGGATGTGCTGTTGCCACTAGGGATAACCTAACAATGCTATGTCCACGATCATATGTATTTGTTTACATTACGCACTTTACTTAATGTAATTATCCGTTGCTTGCAACTTAATACCAACGGGGGATTTGGATGATAACCCGGCGGTGGATTATTAGTCATAGACGCTGTTGGATGATGGTCTATGTATTATGTCCTAATGCTTAATTAAATATCATAGTAATCATCATGTCATATATATGCATTGTCATGCGCTCACTATTTGTCAATTGCCCAGCTGTAATTTGTTCACCCAACATGTTAGTTATCTTTTATGGAGAGACACCACTAGTGAACTGTGGACCCCGGTCCATTCTTTTACACTGATTAAACCACCACAAAATGTAAACTGTTCCTTTTTCATTATCTGCAATTTAATACTCATTTTCCACACCATACGCTTAATCCTTTGTTTTCAGCAAGCCGGTGAGATTGACAACCTCACTGTTTCGTTGGGGCAAAGTAGTTTGATTGTGTTGTGTGCAGATTCCACGTTTGTGATCGTGTTGCGCCGTGCGAGCAACCAACAACCTTCTGAAGAGTTGCTGCTCCTACTGGTTCGATAACCTTGGTTTCTTTCTGAGGGAAAACTTGCTGCTGAACTGCATCATACCTTCCTCTTGGGGTCTCCCAACGAACGTGTGATTCACGCCAACAAGCTCTTTTTCTGGCGCCGTTGCTGGGGAAGTACTCATCATCCTCGAATACTCTCCCGTCAACCAGGCGCCAGCACTCACCAAAGAGCTCTGATTCCTGGGCCAGCTCCCATGCACGTCACCTCACCAAGGACCTTGGTGCTTACTCTCCTCGTGAGATACACATGAGAAACCTATGAGCGCGCATGAGTTGTACAACCGTGCATTGCTTGTGGGTATGCCTCTCTCCAACGCAGGGAACAAGATGCCCTACAGGGCTGCGGAGCTCCAAACCAGCCTCAGGCAACCTCGAGAGGGGAAACGCCTCGCCAGGGAACACAACACCCTCTACGAGGCAAACGTCTCACAAAAGCTAAGTCCAGAACTTACGCCTCACGAGTTTTTTCTCTCTCGCTAGTTTTGTCACCCCTCGAGCCTCTCTTTTCTCTCTTACGCCTCATGGGCTGCTTGCACGTCAATGGGGAGCTCCCGAGCATCGCGCCTCGAGAGCTCTTACCTCTCTAAGCCTTACGCACCCCCGGCCTTGTAGAGCCCTGACTCCGACATACCGAAGCGGCGGTGCTATTTGCGCTGAAAGCAGGGTCCTAACGACGTAGAGCGAAAAAGACATGAGGAAACAGATAAAAGGCCTCCCGAGGGGCGCTCACACCTGCATATAATAAAGGTGTCTTTACAAACCATTACAAAGTGGAAATAGCAAATCCTAAGATAACTAGTGCTCCAGGCACATCACTCCGCGGGAGCGGCTTAAGCAGCAGGGCTGTTGTCATCGCCGTCAACAGCCTCGTCGTCCTCCTCCTCACCGCCTGCCTCGCCGTCGCCCTCCTGGGCCGAGTCATCCTCAACCCTCTTGAAGCGCTGGACGTACTTCTCCACGTCCTCCCACACTGAGGCATCCAGCTTCGAGGTGAGCTTCCGATCCAGGGGCTCCGTCATGGTCGCAAAGTCGAAGTCGGGGTGGAGATGCGCAAGGTTGGCGAAGATTTAGCCGACCGCGTTGCCGAGGAGCTCACGGCTCTCGTTGTCGACCAGGTCGTCGAGGTTCGTCACAACCTCCTCAAGGCTGGTGAGGAGCTGCTCGAAGAAGCCGAGGTAGGTGGTGACGTCAGCATTCCCCTCGGCAGGGAGTGCGGGGGCCTCGGCTCCCAGGCGGTCCCGACAGTCCGCGCACGGCTCACCAGGGAGAGGAACATGCGTTCCCGCTGGCGTGACAGGACCCACGTAGCCTGAGCGCTGTGTCGGGCCTCCTTGACAAGCTCTACAACAGGCCCCACCTGCTTCTGCATTTCGCTCATGTCCTGCGTCAAGGAAGCAAGGTCCTGCTCCGTGCGTTTCCGGGCCTCCACAGCAACCTGGAGACGGGAGTCAAATCGCTTCTTCTGCTGCTCGAGCTCCCTGATGCGAGCGTTGAGCTCATCGCGTTTCTTCGTGAAGCGCTCCTCCTGCAGCTTGACCTTCCTCGCGAACTCCTTGGAGCAGCTGTCGCGGAATAGCTTCTCTTTGGTCGTGGACTCCTCCTTCATCTTCTCCTCCTTCTTGCGGAGGTTCTTGATACGTCTCCAACGTATCCATAATTTCTGTTGTTCCATGCTTATATTATACCATTTGCTACATGTTTTATATACACTTCATATCACTTTTATGCATTTTCTGGGACTAACCTATAAAAGATGCCATAGTGCCAGTTCCCGTTTTCTGTTGTTTTTGGTTTCAGAAAGTTACTTCTGGAAATATTCTCGGAATTGCATGAAACAAAAGGCCAAGTCCCTATTTTTCCAACACGTACACGGAGTCCAAAGTAGAGACGAAGACTCGCCACGAGGTGGCCAAACCATAGGTCGGCGCGGCAGGGGGCCCACCGCGCCGCCTGGTGGTTTGGGCCCCTCGGGGTCCGCCGACATCGCCCTTTCGCCTATTTTTTTCCCCGAGACGTGAAAACCCTAAACACCGAGCCTTTCATCCAGAACATATCGCTGCCGCCGCTTCGTCAACCCTAACTCGGGGGGTTCTGAAGCTCTTCCCGGCACCCTGCCGGAGAGGGAATCATCACCGGAGGCTCTACATCGCCATGCCCACCTCCGAGAGATGCGTGAGTAGTTCATCCTTGGACTATGGGTCCATAGCAGTAGCTAGATGGTTGTCTTCTCCACTTGTGCCATCATGTTTAGATCTTGTGAGCTGCCTATCATGATCAAGATCATCTTATTGTAATGCTACATGTTGTGTTTGCTGGATCTGACTTATATTGATACCTATGTGGAGCTGAATGTTATATTATCATGTCTATGTCATTTGTGATCTGCATGCTCTCCGTTACTTGTTGAAGCCTTGGCCAAGTGAATACTTGTGACTCCAAGAGGGTATTTATGTATGATAGTTGGGTTCAACCTCTATTTAACCTGGGATAGTGACAACAAGTTCTAAGGTTGTAGATGTGTTGTTGCCACTAGGGGTAAAACAGCAATGCTTTATTCAAGGATGAATGTATTGTTTACATTACGCACATTACTGAATGCAATTGTCTGTTGCTTGCAACTTAATACTGGAAGGGGTACGGATGTTAACCGGAAGGTGGACTATTTAGGCATAGATGCATGCTGGATAGCGGTCTATGTACTTTGTCATAATGACCAAATGAATCTCATAGTAGACACCACAACTCGCACATGCATGTTATATGCACTTATCAATTGTCAATTGCCCAGCTGTAATTTGTTTACCCAGCATGTTAGTTATCTTATTGGAGAGACACCACTAGTGAACTGTGGACCTCGGTCCATTCTTTTACATCTGAAATACAATCTACTGCAATCATTGTTCTCTACTATTTTATGCAAACAAACATCATCTTCCATACAATATGTTTAACCCTTTGTTTTCAGCAAGCCGGTGAGATTGACAACCTCACTGTTAAGTTGGTCAAAGTAATTTGATTGTGTTGTGCAGGTTCCACGTTGGCACCGGAATCCCTGTTGTTGCGCCGCACTACACTCCTTCACCAACACCTTCGAAGCAACCTCGTTTTCCTACTGGTTCGATAAACCTTGTTTCATACTGAGGGAAAACTTGCTGCTGCACTCATCATACCTTCCTCTTGGGGTTCCCAACTGACGTGTGACGTTACACGCATCAAGCATAGTTTCTGGCGCTGTTGCCGGGGAGATATTCCCTCGTCAACTTAGAGCTAGCAACACGTTTTCTGGCGTCGTTGCCGGGGAAAACCGAATTGCTTCTGCAAGGGGAGTCTCTCACACCTAATCTCTTTACTTTGTTATTTGTCTTGCTTAGTTTATTTTTATTTAGTCTTGTTTGCTCTCTTTATCAAAAACACAAAAAAATTAGTTACTTTTTATTTTTGTTATTTCAGCCTACTTGTTATCTTTGCAAAATGAGTACTCCTGAGAACATTAAGTTGTGTGACTTCACTAGCACAAACAACAATGATTTCATATGCACTCCTATTGCTCCACCTGCTTCTAAAGCAGAATTTTATGAAATTAAACCTGCTCTATTAAATCTTGTTATGAAAGAGCAATTTTCTGGTGTTAGTACTGATGATGCTGCTGCCCATCTTAATAACTTTGTTGAAATTTGTGAAATGCAAAAGTATAAGGATATGGATGGGGATATTATAAAACTGAAACTTTTTCCTTTCTCCTTGAGAGGAAGAGCTAAAGAATGGTTGCTTTCTTTGCCTAGAAATAGTATTGATTCTTGGACAAAATGCAAAGATGCTTTCATTGGGAAATATTATCCTCCTGCTAAGATTATATCCTTGAGAAGTAGCATTATGAATTTTAAACAACTTGATAATGAACATGTTGCTCAAGCTTGGGAAAGAATGAAATCTTGGTGAAGAATTGTCCCACTGATGAACTGACTACTTGATGATCATCCAAACCATTTATGCAGGATTAAATTTTTCCTCAAGGAACTTATTGGATTCGGCCTCTGGAGGAACCTTTATGTCCATCACTTTAGGTGCAGCAACAAAGCTACTTGATGATATGATGATCAACTATTCCGAATGGCACACCGAAAGAGCTCCTCAAGGTAAGTGTCGGAGAATGACTCCCACGAACAGGGATAGTCAAGCTCACGAAGAGAGTTCGTGTAAGGGGCTGAACACGTTGGTCAAACAACCCTCAACCTACACGGCGACGGTGCTCGTCGAGCAAGTGGAGGGACATCACAACAGAGATGAACACCAGCCCGTACCCAGGTTCACGGCCCTCGTGTGGAGGTAATACCGCTACTCCTGCTTGTCTGTATTGCACTGCTTGTAGAGGTTACAGTACAATGAGCTTGCCGAGGGCTCTCTTTTGGCAATGGTGTACACAAGGAAGGGAAACGTGGTCTTCTTCTTCCTTGCGCGTAAGTGGCTATGCTGGAATGAGAATGCGATCCTTTGCTACGGTGCTGCTCGTCCTCCTTTTATAGGCGCCCCGTGCTCCCTCCCTGTGCTTGCACTATGGTAGGGTTGTCACGTGGCGGCAGAAGGTAGAGCGTGGTGCACCGCAGCCCGGTTGTCCATGGACGCGGTCCATGGGCGTAAAGCTGACTCCTGTATCAGAGTAACCACCGTCCATGCAGGACGGCCAGCTGGGGCCGCAGAGGAAACGTGGGGGTGCCCACGGTGACGTTGGCCGTGGAGTGTAGCGCCAGCCGGTCCCCTTATCACCAAAGAGGAAACCCTTGTAGTCCGGTGCGGATGGCACAGCTTTGTTGACCTCTTTAATCACCAAAATGGCAACTGTGGCGTCGTCGTCACCGCGCGCAGGGGCGCGCGTCACTCTGCGGCCGCTGCAGAGCCCATGTGCGCTCTGCAGAGGTTGCTTTGCAGTGAAGCGATCTCCACGAGGGCTTGGATGCCCTGTAGAGAATTTGGCGTTGACCTCTCTTCAGGGGAGATTTCCTTGAAGAGGGGGCAGCAGTGGAGAGGGCCTCCGCAGGCCTCTGCTGCGTCAAAAGCCCTCGCGAGGCAATCCGCCTCGCGAGGCTCTCCAAGCCGTAGGCTCGGTCCTTAGCGAAAATTCGCCATCAAGTGTCGAGGGCCGTAGAGGACAGGCCCAGCACACCCTGGATTTCACTGGGCCGACAGTAGCCCCCGGGCCCATGATGGGCACGATGTAGTCCAATGGACGCAGGCGAATCGTCATGGGCCCAAAGCGTCCGGCGGCCTGAGACACGTGTAGGGCAGTTACGCTGCGACGACACGTTCTCCTCGGAGATGATGGGCGTAGTGGGGGGACCCACCACGTCTCGGTAACTGCTTTGAGGGGAATAAAGCCTGCAGCGCCGGTTCAGGCAGCAGTTACTGCATCATTTGCGCGCCCGTCTCTTCGCTCTTGACGTCTGCGCTCCTATGTCTTCGGCGCTCTCCTCCTTCTCCGAGCTTCTCCACCACCCTTCTTTCTTCGACCATGGTCCCAAGAAGGACAAGGCGGCAATGGCAGTACCGGCCAAGGCGCAGCTGGAGGACGAGTTCGCGCCGGCGCTGGTGGGGACTCGCATCCACACGGCGGAGGCGCTGGACAAGATCTGGCTGATGGCCGCAGGCAAGAACAACGAGCACGGCGCCACTGTTCTCAAGGCGGCGCGCTTTGGCAAGCTCGCGGCGGGGCTGTATCCCATTTTCTTCCAGACCATCTTCGCCGGTTTGGTGCCGCCATTTTCCCCTTTCCTGGAGGAGGTTCTGGCCTTCTATCATATCCAACTTCTGCATCTGCACCCCAACTCCATCTTGATCCTCACCATCTTCGCGTATCTTTGCGAGGCGTATTTGGGGGTGACGCCTTCCGTGGCCTTCTTCCGGAGCTTCTACGCGCTCCGCTCCACGGCGCCGGGCGAGCGGTCTGGTTGTGTGTCCTTCCGCATCGCGGATGGGATGGGAGGCATCTACATCCCCATGTCCTAGGACGGCGACAAACCCGTCACACGGGTGACGAAGAAGGTGGACGATTTCCGCCAGCGGTGGTTCCTCGTGGACGCCAAGACGCAGAATTCCTTTTTCGACGTCCCTGAGGCGCCGCCGCTGAAGAACTCGAACTGGTCGAGTGCAACCTTTCAGAGCCCGAAGATTGCTGACTTGGTCGCACGCATGAAGCTCGTCGCGACGCTGGCCTCACGGGGCAGATGGTTGCTGAAGACTTCGTGAGGCGCCGTATTGCTCCTCTCCAGAAGCACACAAAGCCGATGTGGATGTATTCAGGCCCGGCGGACGCAATGCGGCTGCACTGCAGCTCCCACACCCCTGATGTCATAGCTTCCATTATGGGCATCCTCTTCACCGCCCTGGAGGTTCCTGTGCCGCGAGTGAGCTCGCGAAACCACTCCATCAGATTACTCCGAAGAAGCGCCTCGCGATCCTGGAGCTGATGCGGAGTTCACCCCTCAGGGCCTTGCTGGGGAGGAGAAGAAGGAGGCCGCGGCGCCTGTGGTGGAAGAGGACTGGGCCTCGGAGTCACACGCAGCATCTGATGCCGATCTGGGCATCACCTGTGGAGGGGCGAATCCCTCGGCAGGGGAGGCAAGTCTTCGATACCTGCTCCTCCCGAGGGAGAAGTTTTGGAGATTTCGTACAGCGGGGACGAGGATTTCCTTGTGGCCCCTTCGCGCCAGGTCGCGGAGGGGGAGGAAGACAGCATGAGGAGGCTAGCGGGACGCTGCAATCCCTGCTCCAAGGCTTTTCACGACAGGGCCGCCAAGAGCCCAGTGGGCACCCCTCTCAAGAGGAAAGCTGAGACTGCTCCTGAGGGGCCCGGCTCTGGAGCTGCTTCATCGAGGTCATGGCGTTCGTCCACCACGATGTGGGTTGACTCACGCGCCAAGTCATCTGGGTAAGCATTGGTCCCTGTATTCACATCTTTCGAGAGTTTTCTTGCTCCCCTCTTGATGGCCTTCCTTGTTTGTTTGTTTGTTTGTTAGGGATTTGGTGATGGCAAAGCGCCAGAGGCTCCGCAAGGCTGCGGAGGTCCGGGGCCTTGCCTCGGCAACCATCGAGGAGCCTGTGGAGCCCTCAGCTGAAGAGGTTACCAAGCCCGTGGTGACTGAGGCCTCGGAGCCGGTTGCAGAGGAGGCCACGAAACCTGTGGCGGAGGAAGCCGCAGGGCATGTGGAGGTTGCACCTCTGGCCGGAGCAGCTACTTTGTCTTCTACCGCGGAGGTGCGCCCCGAGGAGGAGGCAGTGGTGTGGACACCAACATCGCCAAGCCCTGTCACTCCACCAGAGCAGCAAGAGGAGGTCGCCGCGGAGGAAGCAGGGAGCGGCTCGCCGGCGAAGGGAGGCATCGACATTGAGATGGGGGAGAGCATTCCTCCGCCGCCCAAGGCGTCGACGCCGCGATGGAGGAAAACGTCCCTCCGCCGCCCCCGCCTAACGCAGATACTGAGGGGCGGCGGCTTCTTCTGAGGTCGCAGCGGTCGGCGGTGGCGGACCTCACGGTGGCTGGGCAATCTCCCCCAGCCCCTGAAGCTCGAGAGGAGGCGCCGATGGAAGACGACGGGGTCAGAGCCCATGGCCCCAATGACGGAGAGGGCTCGCTTCACAGCCCCCAGGCCAGGGTCGACCCGGGCCCAAGCTCGGAGACTCCCACCCAGGCACCGATGGAAGACGACGGGGTCGGAGCCCATGGCCCCAATGACGGAGAGGGCTCGCTTCACAGCCCCTAGGCCAGGGTCGACCCGGGCCCAAGCTCGAGACTCCCACCCTTGAAACTAGTGCGCACGAGGGAGCCTCCATGTCTCGTGGGAGTTCGCGGGCTCTGGTCCTGGGTGGCAAGAGCTGGAGCGGCGCCCGCCGCAACTCTACCTTCCGCCTGGCGAGGGGTGCACTAGATGGGCTGGAGGCCCAGCTTGCTCTCGAGGAGGCCGAGCTCGCCAGAGAGTATGATGAACTTGAGAGGGCATGGACCCGCTTCTTGGAGGTCGTGGAGCAACGCTGCCATGACAATGAGGCCATGCAGGCGCAGCGAGAGGAGGCGCTGCGCTTCGCCAAGGAGGTCCGCGAGAGCACGGTGCGCGAGGCTCAAGAGACCCTGGAGCCACTCCAGGCAGAGCGCCAGGCCACTGCAGAAGATCGCGAGGTGGCCGCGGCGGAGCGCCAAGCCGCTGCCTCAGAGCGCGCAGCCCTCGAGACCACGCTAGCCGCTTAGCGCCAAGAGCTTGCCGACCGCGAGGGGAAATTGCCGCGGAGTCGGAGGCTACGCGAAAGTCTTTGGACCAACACTGCGTGTCCTTGGATGCCCGTGAGCAAGTACTGGCGGCGCACGAAGCGGAGATGCTCAAACGCGAGGAGCAGCAACTGCAGGCTGACAGGGAGCTGTCCACGCAACGCGCAGATCTTGAGGCGCGGGAGGGCAATTTGGCCGAGGCCATAGGCAAGCATGATGAAGAGGTGGCCAGGCACAAGAAGCTTGTGGAGAAGTCCAACCGAAAGCTCGCCGCGAGGAAGGAAGAGGCTGAAAAGGATGTTGCCGCCAAGCAGAAAGAATACCGCTCTGCCGTCGCCGAAGAATATGCCGGGAAGTTCAGGAAACAGGAGGACAGCTTCAAGAAGAAACGCGCGGATGACAACGCCCGCATCATTCAACTGGAGCACCAGAACGCCAACCTGAACTCCCAGGTGAGGCGCGCTGGGACGGTCGTCGCCGCGCGGAAGAGGCTCGTGAACGTGCAGATCAAGACCTCGCCTCCCTGATGGCTGATATGAGGGAGCTGAACGCGCAGGTGGGCCCTGCTGTGGAGCGTGCTGCAGAGGCTGAGCACAGCGTGCAAGCGGCGCGGGTCCTGACGCAGCAGGGGAGCGCATGTTCAAGTCCTTGGTGACCCGGGGGAACGCTCTCGCGGGGCAGCTAGGAGTGGATGCCCCTGCTGTTCCCGTTCATGGGAACGCCGACGCTGCCACATACCTCACCTACTTCGATCAGCTCTTCACCGCGCTCGAGGGCCCTGTGGCGGAACTTGGCGATGTTGTTGATGGGGAGTGCCGCAAGCTCTTGACCGTGGCGATCGATCGCGTCTTCGCCAACCTCCAGCGCCTTCAACCCAGCTTCGACTACGTCAGTGACCGAGCCTGTCGAGGAGGACCAAGCCTTGGAGCTTTCCAACTCGGTTCGAGAAGAGTCAACGATTACGTCGACCGCTTCAAGAGGGTTGAGGCGGAGGAGGCCGCTGAGGAGGATGAAGGCGCCGAAGAAGAGAGGCTGAAGAGGACGGCGATGGTGAAGCTTCTGCCTAGGCCACTCCTGCAACAAGATGCGCTTGATGCGCGACTATCTTTGTTTTAAGACTTGTTTTAAACCATTCTGGCTTGTAAGATACTTTGATCGTACGCAAAACATGTGTGTGTGTGTGCCCCTCGATGGGCCTTTTATCCCTGTCCATGTCTTTCTTCGCTCTACGTCGTCAGGACCCATCTCTTTGCGCTATGACACCGCCGCTGCGGTATGCCGGAGCGTGACTCGGCAAGGCCGGGGGGTGTTTAAGGCTTGGAGAGGTAAGGACTCTCGAGTCTCCGTGCTCGAGGGCTCCCCTTTGACGCACAAGCAGTCCATGGAGTGTGAGAGAGAAAAGACCCGCTCGAGGGACGACAGGTGCTCGTGAGAGGGAGAAAAACTCCTGAGTGGCGCGAGCGCTAGACTTAGCTTGGCGAGGCTTTGGCCTCGTAGAGGGTGTTGGCTTCCCTGGTGGGGCGTTGGCTTCCCTGATGGTGCGCTCCCTCTAGGGGCCGGAGCGTGGCTTCTCGACCTTGGGGAGGACTCTTGTTCCCTGTATGGTGGTTAAAGAGGCAAACCCAAAGCAAGCACATGGTGTCGTGGGTTTGTCACGTCAGGTGTCATAGATGACTTCGTAGGTGTGGGATTATGCGAGTCAAGCATCTCCGAGCTTGGGATCGCAGGAACAAAGATCAACACAGATTTACCCAGGTTCGGCCCCCTCAATGTGAGGTAAAAGACCTACTTCCTGCCTACCCTAGATTGGTATTGATATGATAATCGAGGTGTTACAATGGAGGCGATCCGATCTGGTACTCGCCGTATGAGCTAGGGTTTAGGGCTTGATAGCTTGACCCGCTCTAAGTCCTGCGAGTCCTCTTTATATACACAGAGGCTCGCTAGGTTACAAAAGGAAACTTCCCCATAAGGAATACATCCAAGGCCTACTCGGAGACTACTTGGTCTTCACGTCCTCCGGGATATGTCTTCTAGATCTTTCCCCTTATGGCGGTTCAATATTGGGCTTGCTCCCAAGTGGGCCTTCGTCCGTGCGAGTAAGTAAGTCGCACTGGGCCGCGGGTTAATCCAGAAAGTATTCCCCCGACATTAGCCCCCAAGTTTAGCTTGGATTTCGAGTGAAGGCTCCTTTGCTTAACAAACCCCTGAGCCGCGCACGTGAATTATCCCAGCTGAACTCCAATTTTCTTATTTCCAATCTGCGGCTTATAACTCTTCTTGGCGGCTCAAGAACGCGACTTATCCTGTCTTGACGGTTGATTTTCAGATCTAAACGTCTTCCGCGTCTGGGTTATTTATCTTGGCTCATCGTTTTCCCCAGCGTTCTGCATCAAGTCCTGCATTACGCATCCTACTCCTTTCCGCCGCCTCCAATCTCGCTTCTCGTACTCACAATCCTTCGGTGGATATCTCCATCGATCTGAGAAAAATGTCTCGCCGCAAGTGCAACTGGGAAGGCTCGTGGGTCGACGAAGATTTCCTGGAATCCCTATCTGCACGGGGCCTTCTTCCGCCAAAAGATCAATGCGAATGGCGGGCGGCTGGTGAGGAGGTAATCCCCAATCCTCAACCAGGAGAAGTGTGCAAGTTCAAGCCCCCGGGCTCTCTCTTCTTCCGCTCCTTGATGCAGCGGTTAGGTCTCCGCTTCCATGATATTGGCCCTAATTCGATGTTGCAAGTGAGCAACTTCCACGTCCTCTGCGAAGATTATCTGGGTATCCCGCCTTCAATAGATTTCTGGCTTGCTCTTTTCAATTGCAATAGTCAAAGGGAAACCACAGATGGTCCTTTTCTCCAATGCGGCGCCATTTCCTTCCAACGCCGTCGGGGTAGTATCTTCCCAAAACTAACTCTTGCCAAGAAAATCAAGGAGTGGCAAAGGACATTCTTCTATTGTAAAAACACTTCTCCTGAGGGTGAAATTCCTCTCCCTCTTTGGTCTCCTCTTCCCTTCGAGGCTACCGATGCTCTGTCTTCCAAACCTGATCCTTCTTCGTTACCCTTTATCGAATCCCTTTAGACAAGGTGAGAGCGCTGACACTCCATGGTCTCACTGGATTAGATCTCATATCTTGCTGGACTAAGTGGCGAGTTCAGCCTGTGAGTCGCCGCTCGCGGCTTATGGTGGATTTCACTTGTCATGCAAACGACGTCGATCGTACTTGCCCTGAAGATTGGGACAAAGGGGAGTGGATAAATTTCATTCGCCGAGTGACGGACGAGGATATTGACTCGTATGACAACGTCGGACTTGCTCCCTTCTGGGCTGAGCACAAGCCTTTTGTGGTAATGTTACTTGTCACCTGTTTCCTCGAAAATTCCTTCTCCAAAATTAATTATTTCTGACCTGAGCTCCTTTTCAGATCGATCCCTATTTCTGGGTTCTCCCTCAGAGGATGTCGACTTGAACCAAGGAACCGCGGCTGAGTCGTCAAACAAGCCGCAGCCTTTGGCGAAGATACAGTTATGCACGAGGGTAGTGCTTCTGAAGAGGAACAACAAATGGCCGACGCTCTTCTGTCCTCGACTCCAAATACCCTTTCCTGGAACTTCCTGAGGTGCCTCGCAGGTCCTCGAAACGTATTTTATGCCAGAGCTCAGAAGACCCCGCGCAGCCTGAAAACGTCGCAAAGCCTTGGCGTTACTAGCAGAAACAAGAGCTGCCAAATCTTTAAAACTCGCTGATCCCAACAAGGCTACTTTTTCTTCCGAGGCTGTTGCAAAGGATTGCTTCTCAATAAGCTCGGGTAATTGTTTGCGACTCTTCTCCTTTTCTTTTTGTTTTTACGTATTTCTGGCAAGGAATTGCTGATCACTACTTCTTTTCATACTCTGTAGGTTCAGATTTGCAAGGTTTATCTTCTCCTTCCTCTGGTTGCCTGATGAAGAGTATCCGTGTCGCCTCTGGGTATGGTTCGCCTTCTTTTCAATGTTGCGGCGCTGCTAGGTCAGCTTATTAACCCATCAATGTTTTGCAGGGCTATGTCTGAAGAGGCTACCAAGTCTAATTCCCATCCCACTTCTTCTCAGGATGATGCTGCTGATGAAAACGTGGGAAACAGTAATGGTGCGACTCAACCAAGGCCCTCCCTGGAGGAAGGTATTGCAGACGCGGCTCCTGCCGCGACTCCAGTCGCAGCTCCATCCACAACTCCTGCTGCTGGTAGGGTATCTACTGAAAATAGAATTCCAGCTCCAGGAAATAGTTCTAAGTCAATCGCAGATGCCATAATTTCTGCTGGAGACAAGCATGCTGCTCTGCTGCGCGGCTTAGTTGAGCAATTTTCTTCAAGTCGCCAGGTACATATACCGTAGCCCCCAAGGATCAAAACCTTGTGTCATCGCACGGGGTGTTGATTCTTTTCCTGGCTTCAAATCTCGAGCCCCCAAATTCCTGGATAATTTACCTATGCGTTTTGCTCTGTTTGTTTTCAGCGTGAACTGTCCTTGCTTGATGCTTCTGGCTCAATAAAGGGTAAAGGCATTTCCATAGACCATCCTGAAATGATGCAGTCTCGCCTGGAGCAACATAATGAGGTCATTAGGGACCAAGATCAGGAAATAAAATCTCTCAAAGGTCAACTCGACTCCTGCGAAGAGCAATTTAAAGAACTTGAAGCTGATATGCAGCAGCGACTCATGGAGAAAGACGAGGTCATTAGATCTTTGCGAGAAGGGCTGACTCTTAAATCTGAATTGATTGATCGCCTGAAGGGAGACCACGCAAAGGAACTCGCCGCGCGAGATGAAAAATATAACTCGCTGCTCAAAGCCTTTGAGGGTTTTGGCTCCATGGTCAAATCAGCCGTCCTGCAGCTTGCTGGTTGGTCTTTTATTCCTTTAATCATACATATTTTGGGTAACCAACCTTAGTCTCTGACTTGTTTCTTGCCTTTTCTTTCTTTGACATAGGACCTGAGGCCCCAGTGTCCCGTTCCAACTTGAAGGATCAACTGGTATATCTGTCTGACTTCAGCCAGCGCTTCTTAAAGGTTACCAAGGAGGTTATGACGGTAATCTCTCCTGCGCTGATGGCCCAACATCTTGCGAGTATTGGATAAATAAACTGCTCAAGGCTCCACATTATGTCTCTGATTGGAAACGATCCTCTGCTCGCGCCGGAGCCGCGCATGTCTTGACATTGCTTCGAGCATATTATCCAGAGATAGATGTTGGCAAGGTTGCTCGCCACGGCCTGGCGATGAGCGCAGATGATACTGAACTGCCAATAAGAGAGTACTTCGATATCTGGAAAGGGATGCGCGGGTATGCCACAAAATTTGTTGATAACTTAGACTTGGGCACTTATCTCGATAAATTCAATCTTGATGGGAGCAAGGTGTCAAAGGAAAAGTCCTCAGGAGCTGAGTCATCTCGGGCTGCCACTCCAGCAACAGTATCTGGTGGCCCTTCTGCCTCGTCTGGCGGCCCCTGATTATTAGGACACCTGCGACTGCAACTGCGAGACAAGCCGCGCCAATTCCCACTCCTGTTGCTCGGAAGAGGAAAAATAAATAATGTGGGACATGCCCGTTAGTCTGTAAGATATTCATGTATTATAAACAGTATTTTTGTGACCTATAAGCAGGTTCTTTTCTTGATAATTCCATTAAGTAGACGCTCGCGCGGCTCAGTATTTCCTAGGAACATGTGTGTTCAGGGTCGAGAGCGGCCATGATAGGCAATCAAGCTCGATTGACGCCACACCCCAGTACTTTGGTCGCATAATGCAAGACGCTTCTAGCTTAAGGATTGCCACTAGTTTGGCAAAATTTGAGGTGCGATTGGTACTCGCGATGCTCGTAAGGAGCCCTCAAGGGTCAGTGATATATGAAATTCAAAAGACTCAGCGACTCAATGATAGTTGAGGCGAAACGACAAACCCTTGAATGTCAAGGGTGCCGGCTTTATTTCATAATCACTCGATGTTTTACAGGGTGTTACAGGATGATGCAGGCCCTTTAATGCGGGTTTTCTATTCCCCAGGCCATGCATACTTGATACTCATCGCACTTATTTGTGAATTAATACTCCTAACGGAGTGGGTTGAACACCTGATTGGTTCAATTTTGAGTCGCTAAAAGCGACTCGGGTCGAGCATGATAGCTCCGATGTATGTCTCATGTTGAAGCAGAGAAGCCACTGTGTTGGGATCAGCCGCACTGAACTGCGGCTTATGTTGAGTTGAGTCTGCTTTGTAAGGACTCACGATAACTGAACCCTTTGGCAAGGGTTGTTGATCGAGGCTGGATTTATGCACATGCGCCATTTCTTGTCTTCTTTTTGTATCAAGGCGACCTCTAGGGCATTATCTTGCTGATGCGCGACTTCTCGGTGGGTATTTACCATCTGGTGGCTGCATCCTGTTGGCCGCATCCGCGGTACCTCCAACGCGACTCGTTTTGAGTTGCGATTATCGATCTGCGACTGATATCCATGTAAGGAGTTGGCGATGCAGCTTCTTCTGCGAGTACTGAGCTGCGTTCTCGCACTCTAACGCTCTCTGCCTGTCTCCATATATTGTAATAACACCGTTTGGTCCTGGTATCTTTAACTGTAGGTAGACGTAGCAGGGGCGAGCGGTAAATTTGACATAGGCTTCTCTTCCAAAGATCACATGATATGAGCTTTTGACTGCTACAACCTCAAAGTCTAGGAGCTCTGTGCGGAAGTTCCGCTCTGTTCCAAAGCTAACTTCAAGTGTTATCTTTCCGATTGGTCGCGTAACAGCTCCTGGGATTATGCCTTGAATTTCTTTCCTGGATGGTCGTAGCCTCGTCTCGGGTATGTTCATTCTTCGGAGCGTGTCTTGATATAGGATGTTTACTCTTCCTCCTCCGTCCATTAAAACCTTACTTAACTTATATCCCGCGACTTCTGGCGTGACCACCAGAGCTGGCTGTCCTGGATCTCTTACTTCTGGGGGGTGATCGCCGCGACTCCAAATAACCGATTGCTCTGTCCAGCGATGATACCTTTCTGGCGTTGAAATCTGACCGCTCCTCCGGCTTCCATCCTCGTTTGTACTCCACTGTATGAAACTGTCCTATGTTTCTTCTAGGTAAAACGTGGCTCTTGACGAGAGCTAGATTTATTCTTGTGCTGCATCGATCTGCTGCGAGCTGTATCTGGCGTGTCGCCTTCTTTCCACCTCCGGTAATAATGACATTGCGCCTTTGTGTGACCCGCTGGCCTGCCATCTCTCCTGCGATGTAAGTCGCAAGGCACGTCGAAGATCCCCTGCAGTTATTAGGGGTAAGGCCTTATCACTCCCTTGCTCCTGCATCTGGTGTGCGCGACGTTCAGTTTTCACGACTCGCAGTTTCCCCGTTGGGTTCTGTGATAAGCCGCCTGTCCCTTTATCTGTCTTTGCGTACTTGTCAGCCGTTGCCAAAAGCTGGTCGAAACTATCAATCTTGTGCTCAGCGCGACTTAATTTGTGCACCAACGGCTCAAATCTACAGTTCTTTCTCATAGCTTGTATTGCAGCTTGTACTGTTAAGTTTTTGGCGGAGCCAAGGATCTCCGCGATTCTCTTGATCCAGTCGCCGCTTGATTCGTCCTCTTTTTGAATGCATTGTCTGAGGTTTTTCATATCTTCTGTTTGGAATCTGCGGATGAACTTGTCCTTCAAGTCTTCCCATGTGCTTATTGATTTTGATGGTAGCCTTAACAGCCAATCCCTAGCTTCTCCCTGTATTGCCAAGTGAAGTATTTCGCACGTATTTCCTGAGTCACATCAGCCCCTGTTATGCTTGCTTCGTAATCTTCTATCCATAAGGCAGGGTCTTGGTCACTGCGATAGGTGGTGACTCGCTGTGACTCCTCGAAGTTCAGGGGGAAACGAGTAAGTCGTATTTCCTCTCCAAGACATGCTGGTCCTTTTAATAATGAATAGGAGTTTACTGGTGCTGAGCCTTCATGAATCAGTTTCAATTTGGGATGGCTGAGCCGCTCCGGGCATCCGTGACTCGCCTTCTATCTTCTTTTCTTTTTCCAATGATACCTGCAAACCTGCTAGCTGGTTGACCACTTCTTCGACGCTGCACCTTTCTCCTCCCCATGATACCTTTTGTGGCTCATTGGGCGTGACTCCATACATATTTGCTTGTTGCAAAGCAGCAGTTTGTAGTAGGTCGATCACATAGCGAGCTTCCTTATCAGCTCGTGTGTCTTCGACCGGTGCTATCTTTGACAATATCCCTATCGCGGCATGCACGTTGCTCTCTGGGTCGCCGTGGAACTGCGATTTCATCTCTCCTTTGTCCATCTTGATCTGATGTTTTTGCTGCCAATGACGGAGTCGCCACTCTTCTTCTTGGAGTTTTTCGCGCTCAGCCGCGAGTCTTTGTGCCTCTTCACAGAGTTCCGTCCTGATAGCTTCAATCTCTTCAATCTTGAGGTCTCCTTCCTGATTTGGTAGAGATCCCCAAACAGGTCTTGACGGGACGGGATGGGCAATCTTACCGTAGCTTGTTGTAGCTCCTCCAATACGCGGACCCTGACCGGCCGCAGCTCCTTCGCCGATTGCTTCCTTGAGTCACGTCCATAGATCTGCGACTGAGGATCTGACGAAAACTTTTACTGATCCGATGGGAACGATGTATCCGAACTCGATACGATTTGCCTCGGGTCCCCACTCTGAGTCATCGATGAAGGGGACCCCATTGATGTCTTCAACTTGGCCGATGGCGATGTCCTTGAAGCCTGATTTCGATCTGCGCGGAACGTGACGCTTTTGACCGCAGGCCCCATGGTGGGCGCCAACTGTCGTGGGTTGTCACGTCAGGTGTCATAGATGACTTCGTAGGTGTGGGATTATGCGAGTCAAGCATCTCCGAGCTTGGGATCGCAGGAACAAAGATCAACACAGATTTACCCAGGTTCGGCCCCCTCATGTGAGGTAAAAGACCTATTTCCAGCCTACCCTAGATTGGTATTGATATGATAATCGAAGTGTTACAATGGAGGTGATCCGATCTGGTACTCGCCGTATGAGCTAGGGTTTAGGGCTTGATAGCTCGACCCACTCTAAGTCCTGCGAGTCCTCTTTATATACACAGAGGCTAGCTAGGTTTACAAAAGGAAACTTCCCCATAAGGAATACATCCATAGAGCCTACTCGGAGACTACTTGGTCTTCACGTCCTCGGGATATGTCTTCTAGATCTTTCCCCTTATGGCGGTTCAATATTTAGCTTGCTCCCAAATGGGCCTTCGTCCGTGCGAGTAAGTCAAGTCGCACTGGGCCGCGGGTTAACCCAGAAAGTATTCCCCCGACACATGGTAGTAAACACTCATGCGCGCTTATAGGCTTCCTCATGAGTATCTCGCGAGGAGAGTAAGTACCAAGGTCCTTTGGTGAGGTGGCGTGTTTGGGAGCAAGCCCATGGGCCAGAGCTCTTTGGGAGGTAACAGGCGTGAGAGCGTGCTCACGTGTTAGAGCTCGGATCCTTGGATTTTGCGGTGTTTGCTCTTGAGGCACAGTCACCGTACTCAGCCCCCGCTCGCGAGGTGCGCATGGGGAAGAATATGAGCGCGAAATGAACTAAGATGAAAAGTAAAACTCACCCCAAAATATTACATAGCGGCGCCTCAGCGCAATGTTTCATTGAGAAACGAATTGGTTCATTACACTTGGTGTACCAAGATAAAGTTTTCCATGTCGAGGCATGGGGACCACATTCAGTGGCTGAGACTCTTCACGGCCTGCGGCGGCACGTAATCAGGAGAGCTCAGAGGGGCTGGCCCTCGGGAGGAGAAGCTTTTGTGAAGCTTGGAGGTGAAGTTGTGTGCTTCCCTCTAGAGACAAAAAATGTCTGGCGTGACTATGATCACGGGTAGAACTTGCGTAGATGCGCGATGTTCCATGGATTCTTGACCGGATGCCGTCCTCCGTTTCGAGGCGTACCGCGCCAGGCCTGGCGATGTGTGAGACCCTGTAGGGGCCTTCCCACATTGGCGAGAGCTTGTGGAGACCTTCCCTGGAGAGGATTCTCCTGAGGACGAGGTCGCCTGTCTCGAGAGTGCGCGGACGTATGTGGCGGCTGTGGTAGCGTCGCAGGTCTTGCTGGTACTTGGCTGCCCTGAGGGCGGCACGGCGGCGCAACCCGTCAAGGAGCAGCAGGTCGTCGCTGTGGAGGTCTGCTTGATCGTCCTCGTTGAAGGCAAGGACCCGTGCGGATCCATGCTTGATCTCTGTGGGGAGGACTGCTTCAGCTCCATACACGAGGCAAATGGCGTCTCACCAGTGGGCTTCGTGGGGTTCGTGCGGATGGACCAGAGCACGGACGGGAGTTCGTCTATCCAGCCCTTGCCGTAGCCCTTCAGGCGATTGAAGCTTCTTGTCTTGAGGCCCTTGAGGACCTCAGCATTTGCTCGCTCGGCTTGGCCGTTGCTCTGTGGGTGAGCCACCGAGGCGAAGCAGAGCTTGGTGCCGAGGCTCTCGCAGTAGGCCCTGAAGATGCCGCTGGTGAATTGTGAGCCATTGTCGGTGATGATGCGATTAGGCACACCAAAGCGGCAGACCAGGCCTCTGATGAATTTTACTGCTGCCCTGGCCGGTATGCTGCGCACTGCTTCAACCTCTGCCCACTTGGTGAACTTGTCGACTGCCACGAAGAGGAAGCGGTAGCCCCCTTGCGATCTCGGGAAGGGTCCCAAGATGTCTAGCCCCAGACCGCGAAAGGCCACGAGAGCGGGATGGTTTGGAGTCCCAGTGCAGGCTGATGGACTTGCTTGGCGTGGAATTGGCACGCATCGCAAGACTGGACGATGGTGGTGGCATCTTGAAGCACTTGGGGCCAGTAGAAACCGCTCCTGAAGACCTTGCCTGCCAGGGTGCGTGCAGAGGAATGGTGGCCACACTCTCCACTGTGAATGTCTCTGATCAGCATGCGGCCTTCCTCGGGGGGGACGCACTTGAGTGCAATTCCATTTGGGCGCTTGCGGTACAGGTCTCCCTCGAGGATGTAGTATGACTTGGCTTGTCGAGCCACTCGTTCTGCCTCCGCGTCTTCTTCAGGAGGACTCCCTTCAGCAGGTAGTCTTTGAGTTCGTCAACCCAGCCTGTCTCTTGATGCACCATAGCCAGCAGCAGACGCTCCCCTGAGGATGGACCGCAGTTGGGTGCCCCACCTACAGGAGGTGGTGGGAGTACTTCGTCTGTGCTTGTGGCTGCTGCTTCTTGTGGCTGCTTTATGGACGCCTTGGAGAGTCTCTCTTCAAAGACGCCGGCCGGCTGGGCCTGCCTTCGTGATGCTCGCTTGGCGATGTCATCTGCCTCTGGTTCTCCTTTCGCGGGATGTGCATGAGCTCCATGCCCCTGAAGTGCTTCTCGAGCTTGCGGACCTCTTCAAGGTAGGCGGCCATGTGGTCGTCTTTAGGCGTGTAGCTCTTGTTGGAGAAGTTAACCAGGAGCTGGGAATCACCCTTTATGAGTAAGTGCTTGACGCCAAGGGCGATTGCGGCTCTGAGCCCGGCGAGGAGGCCCTCGTACTCGGCGATGTTGTTGGAGATCTTGTCTATTGTGAAGCACAGCTGGATGGCGTAGTAGAGCTTGTCACCTTTTGGTGAGGTTAAGACAACGCCAGCCCCACCATTGCGGCAGGCGAAAGCTCCATCGAAGTGCATGGTCCAGTGGCTTGGCATTGTATCTCCCGATGACGCGGTTTCTTCTTCGCGAGGCTCTTCAGGAGTTGGGTCTGTCCACTCGGCGACGAAATCCGCCAGCGCTCTCCCTTTTATGACTCTTGTGGTGTCGAAGCGCAAGTTGAATGGTTGCAGCTCAATGTTCCATCCTGCGACGCGGTCAGTAGCGTTGGGGTTGCGCAGGATCTGCTCCAGGGGGAAGGACGTGACCACCGTGATGGGGTGGCCCTGGAAGTAGTGGCGCAGCTTCCTGGAGGCGATGAGTAGCGCGAGGAGGAGCTTCTGCTGCACTGGGTACCGCTCGCGAGCATCTCGCAGTACAGTACTGACGAAGTAGACTGGATGCTCGACGAGGGTCGTTGATGGTGCGGCAGCGTCGGCTCCCTCGAGAGGCTCCTCAGGACCTTTGGCGAGGTTTGCCTGTGGAGGAGCCTCGGCAGGGGTGCTCGTGGGGGACTCGACTTGAGGCTGTGGGCCTGGCACTGGGTCTGGAGAGACTGTTCCTCGTCGGGAGGTTCTGGACTTGGTGTGGCAGTGCTTTTCTTGGGGAGAACTGGCTCTTCTCTTTCCACCACCAGGACGGCGCTGCAGTTTGTGGAGTGGCTGCTAGGTACAGCTTCAGATGCTCGCCTGCCCTGGGGGCTACCATGACTGGTGAGCTAGCCAAGTATTTCTTCAAGTCCTCAAATGCTTTGTCGGCCTCTGGAGTCCACTTGAAGGTGCCGGATTTCTTCATGATCTTGAAAAATGGCAAGGCTCTCTCGCCGAACTTGGAGATGAAGCGGCCTAAGCTGGCCATGCATCCTGCTAGGCGCTGCATGTCCTTGAGGCGGCGAGGTGGCTGCATGTCTTCTATAGCCTTGATCTTGTCAGGGTTTGCTTCTATGCCGCGGTGGGACACGAGGAACCCGAGGAGCTTGCCTGAAGGCACCCCGAAGACGCACTTGGCGGGGTTTAACTTGATGTTCACCTTGCGCAGGCTGGCGAAGGTTTCCTCGAGATCCTTCAAGAGAGTGTCTCCCTCGCGAGACTTGACCACGATGTCGTCGACATAAGCTTCTGCATTTCTTCCCATCTGAGCCCCCAAGGCGATCCTCATGAGCCTCTGGAAGGTGGCGCCGGCATTTTTCAGGCCAAAGGGCATGCAAGTGTAGCAATACACACCACAAGGGGTGAGAAATGCTGTTTTCTCCTCGTCTTCCTTGGCCATTTTGATCTGGTGGTAGCCTGAGAAGGCATCCAGGAAACAGAGGAGATCACAGCCGGCGGTGGAGTCCACAATCTGGTCTATCCTTGGCATGGGGTATGGATCCTTGGGGCAGCCTTGTTTACGTCTGTGTAGTCGATGCAGAGCCGGCCTCCTCCATTGGGTTTTGGGACAACCACACCGTTGGAGAGCCAAGTGGGGTGGGCAACTTCTCGAATGATGTCTGCTGCTTTCAGCTTCTCTACTTCTTTGATGATGAACGCTTGCTTCTCGGGGGCTTGTTTCCGCGCTTTTGCTTTACAGGGCGTGCGTCTGGACACACGGCTAAGTGGTGCTCGATCACCTCCCTTGGTACACCGGACATTTCTGACGGAGTCCATGCGAACATGTCAGAATTTGCCCGAAGGAAGGCGACGAGCGCGCTTTCCTATTTGGGAGGCAAGCCAGCGCCTATGGTGACGCTAGCCCCCGAGCCCTCAGCCCCCGAGCCGCTGGTGCTCAGCGACACCTTCTTTGTAGATGCTTGCTCTTGAGTGAACATGTTTCTTCTTCTTGGGCCTCTCGAGAGGCTCCATGTCCTCGTCAGCGGGGAATGCCATGGCAGCGGCCTTGTAGGCGATCTCGACAGCGCGCGTGGCGTCCTGTACGTGACCACGTATGGTGATGGTGCCACCGCTGCCAGGGATCTTGACCATGTTGTAGGCGTGGTGCGTGACGGCCATGAACTTCGCGAGGGCGGGGTAGCCGAGGATGGCGTTGTAGGGCAGGCCAATGTGCGCGACGTCGAAGTCAATTAGCTCGGTGCGGTAGTTCTCCTGCGTGCCAAAGTGACCGCGAGCCTCACTTGCCCCAGAGGCGAGATTGAGCCGCTGGTGACCCCGGTGAAGGGCCTGGAGGGCATGAGCCACTCGTAGGGCACTTGAAGCGTCTCGAAGGTCTCGACAGAGATGACGTTAGGCCTGCACCCCCATCAATGAGCGTCTTGCCGACGGCGATGTTGTTGATGGTGGGGGTGCACACCAACGGGAGGGTGCCCACAGTCTTGTAGACTTGGGGTGATCTTTGGCGTCGAAGGCGATGGTGTACTGGGACCACTTGAGGGGGCGGGACGTCTCGACCCCGGGAAGCGCTGCGTTGAGCTCGCGAGCGAACTGCTTGAACTGGTTGTTCGACTTGGGCGCCTGGGATCCGCCGAGGATGCATGCCATGGCACCCTTGGGGGCCTGGTAGCCTCCAGGCTCTTCGTCGGGAGATTGTTGTTTTTCTCGGCGGCATTCGCCTGAGTTCCCTGGGCCTCTGGAAGTTGCCCTTGCGTCCACCTTTGCGGTAACCACGGCCTCTGCCGCGGCCACCGCTGCCTTCTTCTTGCTCACGCTTCTTGCTCAGCTGCTTGAGGTCATAGCAGTTCTCGTCGCATGGCCGCGCCTGTTGTGGTAGATGCAGAACGGGCGGTTGTCCACCTTTTTCTCGCCAGCCTCTGGGAGTCCTCGCGAACATGCTTGGCGTCGGGTTCAGCTGCCAGGACTGCGGTAGGCTTGCGCTTTATCTCGTCACGCCTCTTCTGGGTCTTGGATCCCTCGACAGGGTCGTCTGTCGAGCCCACCTTGACGAAGAGGAGCCCTTCTTCTGCCTTGGCGCATTTGTCTGCGATGTCGAAGAGCTTCACCACGGAGGAGAGGGTATCATGGATGCCGAGCTTCTCGAGCATCCTGTGGTTGGTGACGCCCTCTCTGAAGGCCGCAATGACGTGCGAGTCCGGGATGTTCGGGATCTTGTTGCGGACTTGGCTGAAGCGCTGGATGTACCTGCGGAGGGTCTCGCCAGGCTTCTGGCGCACAGCTCGCAGGTCGTTGTAGGTGAGGGCGCGCTCGTACGTGCCCTTGAAGTTCGCAACGAACTGCTGGCAGAGCTCCTCCCACGAGTCAATGGATCCTCGGGAAGGTTCAGGAGCCACGACAAGGCGGAATCCTTGAGAGCGTGGGAGAACCAGTTGGCCATGACCTTGTCGTCTCCCCCCGCAGCTTGGATGGAGGTGGTGTAGAGCTGCAAGAACTCGATGGGGTTGTTCGTGCCGTCGTAGCCCTTGGGTAGGTCAGGCCTGAACTTCTGTGGCCAGACGACGCGACGCAGGTTGCGGGTGAAGGCCGCGCAACCTGTGGCGTACGAGGCGATGCCACCCTGAAGAGCACGGCGGTTCTGTCGCCCTGCTTGGCCGATTTCCTCGACGATGCGCTTCTGGAGGTCCTTCTGGCGCTCCATTTCCACCCGCGCGTCTGGGGGTGTCCGCTGCACGATTTGACAATCGCGCGGCGAAGACGCGTGGGATGCGGCCTTGTGCGCCGCAGCGGAGGGGACCTGGCGGAGGCGGCGGCGGAGGCGGCGGCGGAGGTGCGCCATGCGCGGTGGTTCCAGCGCGTCCGGAGTTGTGGTGCACCAGAGAGCGCGACGCCGCGGAGCAGCGCGCGGTGCCGCCGCAATGTCGACGAGGTGCTGGAGGCGGCCGAGCCAGTTGTCGTGCGCCTCAGCTGTGGGCGGTAGCGGAAGAGTTCCGCGGCCATGAGCAGCGCGGTGTTTGGGCTGGGCGCTGGACGCCCAAGAGTGGAGGCGCTGTGGCGCTGGGACGGATGCGAGGACTCAGCGTCCTCGCCGTGCCCGTGGTCGACGTCGTCGTCGAAGCGGTCGTCGTGGTGGCCGTCGTCGTCCTCGGGGTGCTCCACCGCGGTTCAGCGGTGTTGCGCCCCGTGGCACGGCTGGCGCGGGGACGGCCGCGAGGGTTGGTGGTGTTGGCAGCGGGCTCGGTGGTGCCCTGCCTGATGCCCGCCGGGTGGCGCGAGCTGCGCGAGTGTCCGCCATGGTGCAGAGGTCGATGAAGGTTGAAGACGCGCCTCAGCCCCCTACCTGGCGCGCCAATTGTCGGAGAATGACTCCCACGAAACAGGGATAGTCAAGCTCACGAAGAGAGTTCGTGTAAGGGGCTGAACACGTTGGTCAAACAACCCTCAACCTGCACGGCGACGGTGCTCGTCGAGCAAGTGGAGGGACATCACGACAGAGATGAACACCAGCCCGTACCCAGGTTCACGGCCCTCGTGTGGAGGTAATACCGCTACTCCTGCTTGTCTGTATTGCACTGCTTGTAGAGGTTACAGTACAATGAGCTTGCCGAGGGCTCTCTTTTGGCAATGGTGTATACAAGGAAGGGAAGTGGTCTTCTTCTTCCTTGCGCGTAAGTGGCTATGCTGGAATGAGAATGCGATCCTTGCTACGGTGCTGCTCCCTCCTTTTATAGGCGCCCCGTGCTCCCTCCCTTGCTTGCACTATGGTAGGGCTGTCACGTGGCGCAGAAGGTAGAGCGTGGTGCACCGCAGCCCGGTTGTCCATGGACGCGGTCCATGGCGTAAAGCTGACTCCTGTAGCAGAGTAACCACCGTCCATGCAGGACGGCCAGCTGGGGCCGCAGAGGAACGTGGGGGTGCCCACGGTGACGTTGGCCGTGGAGTGTAGCGCCGGCCGGTCCCCTTATCACCAAAGAGGAAATCCTTGTAGTCCGGTGCGGATGGCACAGCTTTGTTGACCCCTTTAATCACCAAAATGGCAACTGCGGCGTCGTCGTCACCGCGCGCAGGGGCGCGCGTCACTCTGCGGCCGCTGCAGAGCCCATGTGCGCTCTGCAGAGGTTGCTTTGCAGCGAAGCGATCTCCACGAGGGCTTGGATGCCCTGTAGAGAATTCGGCGTTGACCTCTCTCCAGGGGAGATTTCCTTGAAGAGGGGGCAGCAGTGGGGCCTCCGCAGGCCTCTGCTGCCTCAAAAGCCCTCGCGAGGCAATCGCCTCGCGAGGCTCTCCAAGCCGTAGGCTTGGTCCTTAGCGAAAATTCGCCATCAAGTGTCGAGGGCCGTAGAGGACAGGCCCAGCACACCCTGGATTTCACTGGGCCGACAGTAAGAAGGTAAATTCTGTTGAAGAAACCTCCTCTTTGAGTGATAAGATTGATGCTATTATGTCTATGCTTGTGAATGGTAGATCTCATGTTGATCCTAATAATGTTCCTTTAGCTTCATTGGTTGCTCAAGAAGAGCATGTTGATGTAACTTCATTAAAAACAACAACTTCAACAACAATGCTTATAGGAATAATTTTGGTAGCAACAACTATAAGCCTTATCCTTCAAATGGTTATGGCAATTCTTATGGTAATTCCTACAGCAACAATAGAAGTGTGTCCTCTGATCTTGAAGCTATGCTTAAAGAATTTATTAGCACACAAAAAGCTTTCAATAAAACTGTTGAGGAAAAGTTTGAAAAAATTGATGTTCTTGCTTCTAAAGTTGATAGTCTTGCTCATGATGTTGAAATTCTAAAACTGAAAGTTATGCCTAATGAAGTTAAAGATACTAAGTCATTTGCTACAGCAAATGCCATCCAAGTTCGAATTGATAATAATATTAGGATGTTGGCTGAATTGCATGCTAGGTGGGAAAAAGAGGAAGAACTTGAAAAAGAGAATAGTATAGTTAGAGTTTGTACTATCACCACCACTAGTAATGCTAATGTTTACATGCTAGTAAGCCTCCTACTATTGATGTAATGTTATTGGTGTTGGTAATGTCTCTACTACTTCTGCAAAGCGTTTGAAATTGCCTAAAACTGCTGAAACTTTTTCTGATAAAAGTGCTGAAATTTTTCAAACTATTGGAGACAATGGTTCCACCACCATTGACAATAATGATTTTGATTTTGATGATTGTAACATCTCTGAAGTTATTATGTTCTTGCAAAAATTAGCTAGAAGTCCCAATGCTAGCACTATTAATTTGGCTTTTACAAAGCATATTACAAATGCTCTTTTGCAAGCTAGGGAGGAGAAGTTGAAACTTAAAGCTTCTATTCCTAGGAAATTAGAGATGGTTGGGAACCCATCATTAAGGTAAAGGTGAATGATTTTGATTGCAATGCCTTGTGTGATCTTGGTGCAAGTATTTCGGTTTTGCCCAAGAAGCTTTATGATATTCTTGATTTGCCACCTTTGGAACATTGTTATTTGGATGTTTTTCTCGCTGATAATGCTATGAAGAAACCTTTGGGGCGAGTTAATGATGTTTTTATTACAGTAAACAATAACCTTGTCCCTGTTGATTTTATTGTTATGGATATTGAATGCAATGCATCTTGTCCTATTGTTTTGGGAAGACCTTTTCTTCGAACTGTTGGTGCCATCATTGATATGAAAGAAGGTAATATAAGGTACCAATTTCCTCTCAAGAAAGGTATGGAACACTTCCCTAGGAAGAGAATGAAGTTACCTTTTGACTCTATTGTTAGAGCAAGTTATGATGTTGATGCTTCTTCTCTTGATAACACTTGATTTTCACTTTCTGCGCCTAGCTGAAAGGCGTTAAAGAAAAGCGCTTATGGGAGACAACCCATCGTTTTTATTTGCTGTTATTTTTTTTTTCTTTGAGTCAAGGAGTTTTGTTACTTCTGTAGCAACTCCTTTGTATCTTTATTTTATCGCAATGTTGTGCCAAGTAAAGTTCTATATTGAAAGTTGATGCAAGATTTGGATTTCTGCGCAGTGACAGATTTTTAGCTGTCACGGATTTGAGCTTATCTCCCTGTAGAAAATTCAAAAATTCTGAAAAAATCACGCATATTCCTGAGATATGTACGCAACTTTCATTATTTTAGGCCAGATCCATCTGAGCAACTTAAGTGCCTCGAAAAAATTCGTCATTCCAGACTGTTCTGTTTTTGACAGATTCTGCCTTTTGTTTTGGCATTCGCTCTTTTACTGTGTTTGTGTGGATTTCTTTGCTCCACAAAGCATTGGTGGCTGTAGCTAATGTCCAGAAGCTTTGGGATTGATTGTATCATTACAGAATATGAGAATTTTTGATTATGCACTAACCCTCTAATGAGAACTGTCTTGAGTTTGGTGTGAAGGAAGTTTTCAAGGATCAAGCGAGAAGGGTGATATTATGTGATCAAGAAGAGTGAAAAGCCTAAGCTTGGGGATGCCCCCGTGGTTCATCCCAACCATATTCAGAGAGACTCAAGCGTCTAAGCTTGGGGATGCCCAAGGCATCCCCTTCTTCATCAACAAACTTATCAGGTCATCTCTAGTGAAACTATATTTTAATTCTTTCACATCTTATGCGCTTTACTTGGAGCGTCTGTGTGTTTTTATTTTTGTTTTGTTTGAATAAATTCGGATCCTAGCAATCCTTGTGTGGGAGAGAGACACGCTCCGCTTTTTCATGTGAATACTCATGTTCTTCACTTATATTTGTTGAGTATTCTTAACTAGCTACTGCAGTGCTTTTAGCTCCTGTTTTTCATGCATCTCTTCGAGCTGTTAGCACTTGTTTATAAATACTCTCTTGCTGCATTATATTATCATTTGGAGAGTTTATGTTTAAATAAATTGATTGGTGTTTGTTTGGAAGAAAGAAAATGCTACATGTAGTAGTTGGTATTGGAAAAGACATATGCATTCTTCATTGTCTTGTTTCGATTTGATACTTTGCAATTGTTTTGAGCTCTCAAGTAGATCATGTTTAAGCTCTTGCATCATGTAGTTAAAGCCTAGTAGTGGAGAACTACCGTAGAGCTTGTTGAGACTTGGGATGCATATTTGTTCTCTCTAAGGTCTAGATATTTTCTGGTAAAATGTTTGAGCAACAAGGAAGACAGTGTAGAGTCTTATAATACTTGCAATATGTTTTTATGTGATTCTTGCTGTACCGGTTTATACTTGTGTTTGCTTCAAACAACCTTGCTAGCCTAAACTCTGTACTGAGAGGGAATGCTTCTCGTGCATCCAAAACTTGAGCCAAAACCCATGCCATTTGTGTCCACCATACCTACCTACTATGTGGTATTTCCTGCCATTCCAAGTAAATATTTCATGTGCTACCTTTAAACTATTCAAAACTTTATTACTCCTTATTTGTGTCAATGTTTTATAGCTCATGAGGAAGTATGTGGTGTTTTATCTTTCAATCTTGTCATTTACTTCTGACAGACTTTCAACCAATGGACTAGTGGCATATACATCCGCTTATCCAATAATTTGCAAAAAGAGCTGGCAACGGGGTGCCCAGCCCCAATTAATTACAACTTTCATTAATAATTCTCTTCACATGTTTTGCCCTGATTTATCAGTAAGCAACTTAATTTGCAAATAGACACTCCTCCATGGTATGTGAATGTTGGAAGGCACCCGAGGATTCGGTTAGCCATGGCTTGTGTAAGCAAAAGGTTGGGAGGAGTGTCATCTATAAAGAAACTAAAATACATGTGTAAACAAAAGAGAAGAGGGATGATCTACCTTGCTGGTAGAGATAACGTCCTTCATGGGAGCCGCTCTTGAAAGTCTGGTTGACAAGGGGTTAGAGTGCCCACTACCATTCGTTGACAACAACAAACACCTCTCAAATACTTATTTTGTGCTCTCTATATGCTTTCGAAAACTTAAAAAGCTCTAGCACATGATTTAATCCCTGCTTCCCTCTGCGAAGGGCCTATCTTTTACTTTATGTTGAGTCAGTTTACCTACTCCTTTCTATCTTAGAAGCAAACACTTGTGTCAACTTTGTGTGCATTGATTCTTACATGTTTACTTATTGCACTTGTTTATATTG
Organism: Poa pratensis; assembly: GCA_947311845.1. Taxonomy (NCBI): domain Eukaryota; kingdom Viridiplantae; phylum Streptophyta; class Magnoliopsida; order Poales; family Poaceae; genus Poa; species Poa pratensis. The sequence continues at coordinate 22,279,652 of CAMZMU010000064.1, forward strand.
CTTTATGTTGACAACTATCCATGAGATATACATGTTACAAGTTGAAAGCAATTGCTGAAACTTTAATCATCCTTTGTGTTGCTTCAATGCCTTTTACTTTGAATCTATTGCTTTAGTTACCTCTTATGCAAAACTTTTATGATGCTTGAAAGTACTAATCATGAAAAGTTTTTGCTTATATGATTCATTGTTTACTCTTTATCTATTTGTTAGCAAACTAATAGACCATTGCTTTGAGTCACTTCATTCATGACATGAGCCTTGCAATATATTGATCAAGATTGTGTGAAAGCATGTCTCCTCAGAAATTATTTGTTGTTATCGTTTTACCTACTCGAGGACGAGTAGAACTAAGCTTGGGGATGCTTGATACGTCTCCAACGTATCCATAATTTCTGCTGTTCCATGCTTATATTATACCATTTGCTACAGTTTTATATACACTTCATATCACTTTTATGCATTTTCTGGGACTAACCTATTAACAAGATGCCACAGTGCCAGTTCCCTGTTTTCTGCTGTTTTTTGTTTCAGAAAGTTACTTCTGAAATATTCTCGGAATTGCAAAAAGAAACAAAAGGCCAAGTCCCTATTTTTCCAACACGTACACGGAGTCCGAAGAGAGACGAAGAGCCACGAGGTGGCCAAACCAAAGGCCGGCGCGGCAGGGCCCACCGCGCCGCCTGGTGGTTTGGGCCCCTCGGGGGTCCGCCGACATCGCCCCTTCGCCTATTTATTCCCCGAGACGTGAAAACCCTAAAACACCGAGCCTTTCATCCAGAACATATATTCGCTGCCGCCGTCCGCCGTCGTCAACCCTAACTCGGGGGTTCTGAAGCTCTTTCCTTCTCCGTGCACCCTGCCGGAGAGGGGAATCATCACCGGAGGGCTCTACATCGCCATGCGCTCCTGATCCCGCCTCCGGAGTGATGCGTGAGTAGTTCTCATCCTTGACTATGGGTCCATAGCAGTACTAGATGGTTGTCTTCTTCCACTTGTGCCATCATGTTTAGATCTTGTGAGCTGCCTATCATGATCAAGATCATCTTATTGTAATGCTACATGTTGTGTTTGCTGGGATCTGACTTATATTGATACCTATGTGGAGCTGAATATTATATTTATCATGTCTATGTCATTTGTGATCTTGCATGCTCTCTCGTTACTTGTTGAAGCCTTGGCCAAGTGAATACTTGTGACTCCAAGAGGGGGTATTTATGATAGTTGGGTTCAACCTCTATTTAACCTGGGATAGTGACAGCAAGTTCTAAAGGTTGTAGATTGTTGTTGCCACTAGGGTAAAACATCATGCTTTATTCAAGGATGAATGTATTGTTTACATTACGCACATACTTAATGCAATTGTCTGTTGCTTGCAACTTAATACTGGAAGGGGTACGGATGTTAACCGGAAGTGGACTATTTAGGCATAAGATGCATGCTGGATAGCGGTCTATACTTTGTCGTAATGCCAAATGAATCTCATAGTAGACACCACAACTCACACATGCATGTTATATGCACTTATCAATTGATCAATTGCCCAGCTGTAATTTGTTTACCCACACATGTAGTTAGTCTTATTGGAGAGACACCACTAGTGAACTGTGGACCCCGGTCCATTCTTTTACATCTGAAATACAATCTACTGCAATCATTGTTCTCTACTGTTTTATGCAAACAAACATCATCTTCCATACGATACGTTAAAAACCCTTTGTTTTCAGCAAGCCGGTGAGATTGACAACCTCACTGTTAAGTTGGGGCAAAGTAATTTGATTGTGTTGTGCAGTTCCACGTTGGCAACCTGAATCCCTGGTGTTGCGCCGCACAACACTCCTTCACTATCAACACCTTCGAAGCAAACCTCGTTTTTCCTACTGGTTCGATAAACCTTGGTTTCATACTGAGGGAAAACTTGCTGCTGCACTCATCATACCTTCATCTTGGGGGTTCCCCCAACTGACGTGTGACGTTACAACCATCAAGCATAGTTT